>OY292503.1:10535305-11030293 GCA_958496325.1 Nomophila noctuella | reverse complement strand
GATAAATGTCAAAAGGTATAAAATGTAAATGTCTAACGTATATAAAATGCAAAAGTACTACTGAGATATAGACTATATAATGAGAAATGTCTATGGCTTGGGTAAATTATTAAATTTAACTGTTCTTGTGAACGTAGGAGATGTGGCCCTATCGACACTGAGCACCGAACCACTAATGTCACATCCTATCGGAACCGGTATGCCCGATGGCATAACTTCACCGTCGCGCACTGCACTGACACTGTTGGCACTGCCGCGGATGCTCGGCACGCGCCCGAGCTCGAGGACGACGGGGCGCGCGTCCTGCGCGGCGCCGGCGCCGGGCTGCCCGCGCGCGCGCCTGCACCTGCTGCGCTGCTGGTAGCCGATGTATACTCCGATGACTAAGATCAGCATCGCCAATATACCATAAATCGTGTAATAGTGCGTCATACTGCTGTCTTGCAGTAGTTGTAGATCTTGAGATTTAAGCACTTCTATTCTCTGACTTATATCGTCAAATAACTGATCGTGATTTTCCAAGTTCTCCAGTACGCTGTCATTCATGGAGGTGTTAATCATGTTGTTGAGAGGTGATGAGTATTTATGTATAGCAGGTATGTCAATATTCTTCTGTACGTACATCTCGTTAGTGTAATCATGTTCAGCATGTATTGTAAATGTGTCACTCTTAACGACACAACCTTGTCCTATGTCAATCACTCCATTTCCTTGTAGGTACTTAGTCTCGAGTCCAGCTGGGCACAAAATGCGCACTAAGCATTCTCGGCAACATGAGTATAGCCACGCGCCCGACGATTGCAACTTGATCCATCTGTCGGAACACTGTCTTATCTCTGCCCGACAGAATGTTTGTTTATAATTATTCTTAAACAATCGTAACTCACATAAAGATTGACCAAATTGAACATTAAACAGGGGATGATTTTCATAACAAAGCAATTGGTTATTTCTAAATTTCAGGCATGAATTAATGTCATTGTCATTTAGTGGTATAATCATATCCCTCTTGATATTAAAGGCGATATATGATGTTGATGGCACATTATATACTGTTGTGTCATCTTTTATCCACGGAAGAGATATTATTTTATTAAGGTCAAACTGACTATGGCTCAATAATGGAATTTTGATCTCCATTATTAAATATTGTTCTGTCACTTTGGCTTGAACCTGCAGAAGTGGGTACAAATCTCTAATGTTGGTAGTGGGTATCATCAATTCCCCTTGTAGCTGTCCTGATATTATGTTCAGCTGATTTTGTAGTTGATTTGGCGAAAGTAAATGTATGTCAAGCTGCCCATGATATATGTTGGTTATGGTGTCAATTAAGGTGTCTTGAATCCGCCTTAGATTGCTAATAATCACGTCAGTGGACATTGCTGTTGTGAGGATGGAGAACATCTTTAAATGATTAGCGTTGGCTAATTTCACTTCATTGAGATCTTGCGACATGTTCTTAAGGTAACTATTAATATATGTGAAATGATGATTCATAATAGCTTCGTTGCGTTTCAAGATGTTGTTCTCCGCTTCAATGATCGACGTTTGATTTTTCAACATTTTAAATAAATGACCTTCTGTGGTTTTCACGGTCTCAATGTCCTTCTGGTATTGCTCAGCAAACTTATCATCGAGTACTCCAAACAAGGAATTAGCAATGTTCCCTACTACGTTCACTAACCCTCGTCTAACTCTATTTGACAGTGTTGTGGTACTAGTCCGTAATAAGTCATTATAGTGTGTCATCTCGTTAAGTTCATGATCAAATTGTGATAATAAAGGTGTAAACTTTATGTCATTCCCACAGATAGTCCTCAAGTGTTCTAGGTAGTTGGTAATGTCAGTTATGCTTTGCCAATAATTTGTCATATTATAGTAAACTATCATTTTCCACTGATCTTGAACCACTCTCATTTCCGCAACTTTGTCAAAGTATAACGTAGTGCTACTTCCTATGGAGGTAACATTACTAAGCTGCTGCATTGATGGCGTTATGCACGTCATAAATAATAACAGAGCTGCTACTAAAAAAATAGATCGCTTCCTACCTCTTCTACTACGAGTCTGTATGTGAGAAGTCTGGTTGTCATCTTTTATGTCAGTCTTAGTCGAGTCTGGTCTCTGACCTCCATCATCAAGTTCTTGGCGCACAGGAAGTGGCGTTAATTTAACGATTGGGCGTTTTACCATACCATTTTTAGTTTTTAATGTCACTACACGAACCAGTCCATCCTTGCCAGGGTGAACATCGACAACTTTTGCCAGTGCCCACTTTGATGGCGGCATATTCTCCTCATTGACCAATACAATGTCATTTATTTGTACATTTGGCCGATCTCGTTGCCACTTAGTGCGTTTTTGTAGGTGTTCCAAATATTCACCTGACCACTTTTGCCAAAATGACTTATGCATTTTTTCTACCATTTGCCAACGTGTGTGTATATCCACAGGTTCTTCCGGACTTGACAGTGGCGTGGATAATAACGGTCCACCCACCAAGAAATGTCCAGGTGTAATGATGTCATCATCTATATTTTCAGATAGGGCATACAATGGCCTTGAATTAAGGCATGCCTCTATCTGTGTAAGTAATGTGTAAAATTCGTCAAACGTCAGTTTCTGCTCTCCTATCACACGCTTTAAATGATGTTTGACACTTTTTACCATTGCTTCCCATAAACCCCCAGCAGATGGCCACCCTGGCGCGTTAAAGTGCCATGTGATGCCCATGCTGCTTATGTCACCTAAGCACTCGGTGTTTATCACCTTCAGTGCTTCTCTGTACTCCTTTGTTAGGACCTTGGCCGCCCCAACGAAGTTGGTGCCATTGTCCGAATACATGTGGGTTGGTACTCCTCTGCGTGCACACATACGCTTAAGTGCGGCAAGAAACGCTGGTGCACTTAGATCTGAGACCAGCTCTAAGTGAACAGCTTTTGTGGAAAAACAAACAAACACGGCAATATAACCCTTAAGGGTCTTTATACCTCTTCCTTTGTTTGCTTTTACATCGACAAACCCTGTAAAGTCAACACCTGTATGAGTAAACGGTTTGGACGGTGTCACTCTTGCCTCAGGTAAGTTTGCCATTAGTTGGTACTGGCCCTGTGCGCTAAAGCGTTGACATTTTGTGCACTGTCTTATTTGCTTTTTTACTGCTCTAGTGCCGCCAATGATCCAATACATGCCACGGCAATGTGCCAGTGTAAGGGTGGCGCCACCATGCAGCGTTGCTCTGTGTGCCTCGTTAATAACGAGTCGTGTCAAATGAGAGTCGTGGGGTAACAACATGGGATGCTTTGTGTCAAATGTCAACTTAGCATGTTGTAATCTACCCCCTACTCTTAAAATATTGTTCTCATCCAAAAATGGGCTGAGTGTCAAGATAGTACTTTTAGACTTAAGGTTTTGTTTGGCCTTAAGTCGTGCAATGTCTTTACCAAAATGCTGCGCTTGCACTGTTCGTATTATCAGCTGTAGCGCTGCTCGCATTTCGTTCGCCGTGAGGTATTCACTTGTCACCACGTCAGCGTTATGTCGCGTGCGCGCAATGAAACGCGATACCCAACATATGATTCTAACGGCGTGTGTCATTGAACTATGTTTGTTTATAATATCAAGTATTACAGGTGATGTCGGCACTTGAACCGTAAGCACTTGTTTACTTTTTGTTTCAATGGTAGGAGGATCATATGTTTTCTCCTCCAATATTATGTCATCTTTTAGCCATATTGGGCCTTCCCACCACAAGGAATGGTTGATGAGCTGGGAAGGTGTCATTCCCCTAGTGGCACAGTCTGCTGCATTATCTGCGGACTTTGTGTGCCTCCAGCAGAAAGCGGGAAGGATGGCAGTGATTTCTCTCACACGATTGGCGACAAAAGTCTTCCAACGCGAAATGTCACCTTGTAACCAGCCAATGACTACCATGCTATCTGTGTATCCGTATGTTTGTATGTCAATCATGCTGTCTGATATGGATGTCAAAATTTTCTTTAGTAATTTGGCTAGCAGTACGGATGCACAGAGTTCCAACCGGGGCAAACTAACTGGCTTTTTAATGGGTGCGAGTTTAGTTTTTGCAGCCATTAAACGAGTAATAACACGCCCATTGTCATCTACAGTTTTAACATAGACTGAGCATGCTAAACCCTTCTCTGATGCGTCTGAGAACCCATGCAACTGGATCGGTTTCTCAGTGTTACCCACCCACCTGGGAATGTCAAATTTGTCAATATTTTTTAAATCGTTCCTCAGCTGTACCCATTCACTGCGTATGTCATCAGCTATGACGTCATCCCAGTCTAATGTTGTAGTTGACCATGCTTTTTGGAATAGCAATTTTGCTTTGATAGTGATTGGCGACAGCCATCCCAACGGATCAAACAACTTAGATATGTCCGATAACATCATGCGTTTTGTGTAGTTAGTCAAGGTCAAGTCAATGTCATAGTCTAGTTTACTTTGGAATTTAAATGAGTCAGATATTGGTTCCCATCTAAGCCCCAAAGTCTTAGTAGACTCTGTATTTTTAAAGTCTAATACAGTTGGGTTAAGCTGTTCTCTAGGAAGATGATCTAAAAGCTCTGGGGTATTGCTGGACCACTTACGTAAGTTAATACCAGCCCCTTTCAGCATGTCAATCAGCTGTTGCTGAGTCTGCCTGGCAAGGTCGAGTTGGTTATGGCCGGAGAGCAGATCGTCGACATACACGTTAGTCAGCAGGACCTTTGCTCCTAACGGGTATTTCTCGGCCTCGTCCTTTGCCAGTTGTTTCATAGTGCGTAACGCTAGAAACGGTGCTGCCTTCGTTCCATATGTCAAAGTACACAGCTGATACTCTTCAATGGGGTTCTGAACTTGATCTCTCCAGACGATCTTTTGAAGATGTTGATCATTTTCATGGACCAGTATCATGCGGTACAGCTTTTCACAGTCTGCTGAATAAACGTAGCGAAATGTGCGCCAGTTGATCAGCAAACCCTGAATGTCACTTTGTAACTTAGGTCCACACTCCATCACGTCATTCAAACTAAAGCCTGATTGAGTTTTAGATGACGCATTGAAGACCACGCGGAACTTTCGCAGCGTAGGATCTTGACCGGAAATGTCATGATGAGGTAAAAAGCAACTTGGTTCTTTTTTAATTACGCATTTTTTCATGTGACCTAAAGATATATACTCCTGCATAAACAATTTGTAATTGTCACCTAATTGCTCATTTTTAACTAGCCTGGTCTCCAGGTTCCTAAATTGAGCAATCGCTTTAGGTTTGGAAGCGCCTAAGCGTTCCTCAAACTTTTCTGTCAAGGGAAGGCGCACCTCGTACCGTCCGTCCTGCCGCCTCGTGGTGGTAGACTCGTAGAAGTCCTCACACCACTGTTCCCGTTCTGTCAAAGTGGTGACGTTGTCAATTACTTCCTCTATCTCCCAGAATCTGGACATATCTTCCGTATTGTTGATCACAACATTACAGTTAAAGTTGGAAGACACGTTTCCAGATAGTATCCAGCCTAATTTGGTCTGCTGGGCGATAGGCTGATTAGGTTTACCACGTAATAATCCACTCATTATTATTTCTGAGTAAATTTTTACGTCTAGTAAAAGGTCAATTTGTTTTGAAACGTGATACTCCGGGTCAGCCAATTGAATACTTTGTAAATAAGTATAATCAGCTTTCGGTAAAGATATGTTAGGTAGATTATTTACGACTTTAGACATAATAAGTGCTTCTGTACTGAAATCATAATTATTATAAATAGATTTGCATTCCAGAGTCACTTTTCCTTTGCCTTTTTTAGCCGCAATACCTACTCCACTGACGGAAGCGCTTACATGCTGACGACGCAGTCCCAGCCGTTGTACGGCGTTCTCCGTGATCAAGGTTATTTGTGACCCTTGGTCGAGCAGAGCATTCAATGTCACATGGGACCCATCGGCAGCCTTTGCCCGGACCTGTACGGTTGTCAACAACATTTCCTCATTCTCACTGTCCACGTAATTAGCATTGCTCTGCTGTGAACCCGTGGGGCGAGATGATGAAACGTTGGAGTTTGATGAAGTGGGCTTTTTGCAAATCGCGTCGTGCAGCAACGTGTTATGTGCAGCGTTGCAGGTTTTGCATCGATGCACGGATTTGCAAATACCTAATTCATGTACGTGCAGGCAGTTATTGCAAATGTTGAATTTCGCAATCGTGTCTAATTTGGCATCTGGTGACATACTTGCAAACTTTCTGCACTGGTACAATGCATGTTCGATATTACACAATGGACATTTAATTACTTTAAAATTTGTATGATATGCCCTTGTAGGGATAGATTTTTTAGAAAAGGAAAACGATTGTGTATATTTTTCCCGGTCATTTTTGTCATTCCTGTTAGTCACACTATGTTTTAATGTCGTTGTACTATGTGCCATTTTAGTTATCGGTTCTAAAGCTGTAAATTTCCCCTCTAAAAATGTCAATAATTCGGCAAAGTCAGCTAATTCTCTTGGTTTTTTCCTCGACTCAAAGTAATCACGATAGGTATCGCTATCTAACTTCTTGCATATTAGATGTACCAGAAGTGGACCCCACGTGTATGTGTCTACACCAAGATTCTCTATAGCATGGACACATTCCTTGCTAATGTCATGTAGTTTTCTTATTTCATCTGCCGTTTGCTTTTGTATGACAGGTTGGTTTAGGAACACTTCGACCTGTTTCGTGAACAAAAGCTGTTTATTATTATACCGCTGGCATAGAATGTTCCAAGCGATATCATAATTGTCAATCGATACATGCAAATGTTGAATAAGGCGCTCAGCTTCCCCCTTCACCTTACTCTTCAGATGCTGCATCTTTTGGGACTTACCGATGTTATTGTTGAAATGTATGGCTTCCTTAAATAGATCGTAAAAGGTAGGCCACTGCGTGTAAATTCCAGTAAATGTAGGAATTTCCATCTTAGGTGTGGACTCCTTGAGATGAGAAGTAGATGACAACTTCTGATTTAACTGTCGCTTAATATTCCTATACCGAATATCATTTTCGTTGTACTCCTCCTCATAACCAGGATCCGCCTCCTCCAACAAATTGTCAATCTGCCAGTGTAATTTGTCAATGGTATCCCAACGTGTCTGGATAGCCCTTAACTCATCCTCCAACTCCCACTTCTCCTCTATCTCATCCAAAACACAGTAATTAGTTTGCCTAATGAATGCTTTAAAGTTAGTCTTTTGCTGACTCATAAGCCTTTTCAGCATCGACGTGGACTCGGATTGCTCCCGTGTCGACGTGGACGCTTTGTTGTCAATAGTAGAGACCTTTGATTCAAAGTTGACAATCATATCTCGTGTTGCCTTATAATAGTCCCATACCTGCTGATACATGTTTTTCAAAAAGTACTCATGAGATTCATCCTCAAAGGATAAGAGATGTTCGTGGTTGCCCTTGAACTCATTCCAATAGGCATCCAACTTCTCCAGTCTCTTGGCAATGTACTCCGTCGTCTTTCTGTCACTAGAGTCCTTTTTGAAATTGGTGTTAATTTGCTCAAGAAGAGCAATAAGTTCCTGCTGTTTTACTATTATAGCCTCCATTTCAGTAAATGATCAGTTCTACTTAGGTATAATAATAAGGAACAGTCTTACTTGGTTTGCTGCTGTCAATACGGTTGCTGAAACCGTGGCGATGCTGATACCTTGGCGATGCTGATGACGCCGTTACCAGGTAGCTTGTAGCTCGCTCCGTCCGTCGTCCCTTCGGCGACTGATTACGTGGTTCACCGTATGACGATGTCACTATGATCTGGCGTGTCTCGCTAGTGTCTGCGGGACCTCGATCTCGTTAAGATGTCAAGATGAAGAATTAGACGAATTCTCCATAAAATGTCAATGCACTGTATAAGCTCACGTGTCACTGGTATACTTTACTAGGTCACGTACACGAGTTAGTTTCGTAACGCAATGTTCAGCAAAGTATTCTACCGCGAAAGGTCCCGAGTTAACAGCTCCCGACGCGATAGATCAAACTCTCGAAGGACCAATGTCTCGTTCGATACTAGATGAAGGATATCAAAGTAGTAACCGAGATGTCAGACAGCGACGCCCTATCAACCGCTGATGGGATTTAATAATAAGACGTGTATAGCTGCCGAATGCGTTTATTGCACTGATTTATAATTGATAGATTTTTTACATCGAGTTGCCAAAAGTAGGTCGGCCGTACATACGACTCATCAAAATACAAAATTAAGTAAATGTTCGAGTTAGCTCGTACAAACTATTTTCTACAGTAAGTTACTAAAATACTTAATTCCAAATACATTATGTTTGATATTAAATACAAAATTTAACTTCTAGGGAGAAGAATTGAGAACAGAAATATACAACAAACTTCTGACAGTGGATGTTGAAGACCAGATTGCAGTTTTGTCGTAAGTTTCCTTTCATTCTAATAAGATTTCCTTAGTTTCCCTTCGATATTAGAAAGTTATTTATTCAAACGAATCGTTAACTATAGCTTCAATTGGTATTATTTATCTTGATTTTAAAACTAGTTTACTAAGCGACCCAAAGAAAACCATAAAACTATTCACTTTCTGATATGCCCTAAGGTTGCCTGGTAGAGAATGCCAAGATGCATCAAGTCCGCCTTTTGTACAATATTTGGTGTAATACAATAAAGATTAAATAAATAAATAAATAACTATTGCAAAAGTACAATATCTGCAAAAACATATATGCTATGTTTGAGACAAAGATGAGACAAATAAACTCCTTTGCACGTTAAAATTTTGTTAATCCACGAGCATTTGTTTGCAGCAACTGTATTATGGTCTGCTGAGAAGTGTCCCAAGAAACTTAACATTGAGCCCTTTTTAAACGAACTATCAATGCTGCGAGTTCTTGTATGCAGCAGCTGTGTATGGTCTGCTGAGAACAAACCAACCGTCTCTGTAGGTACCTCCGCGACAACCTCAAGATGGTGGACGGCGCGCGCGTGGGCGTGTGGGGCGCGGGCTACGGCGGCGGCGCGGCGGCGGCGCTGGCGGCCGGCGACGCGCGCAACGTCACTCGCTGCCTGGCTGCGCTTGCGCCGCTCACTGACCTTAGGCATCATAGTACGTAGCAAATATACCTATGGGGCATAGAGTTAAGGCTTGCCGGACTTGAAATCAAACTCTGTACCGCCTTTTGGGCAAAGTCCGCTAATTAAGCATTACAATAACTTTTCTGTAGACACATGAAAATATGTAAAATTAACCCCATACATGTTTGTCTTGATAGAAAAAAGCAGAGGTCCTAAAATTGTACCCTGAGGAACTCCACAAGATATGGATAGTGTAGGACTCTGGTAGTTTCTGTATATTCTGTAAATCTCTGCAAACATTTTGAAAAGGACTTTTTAAGGCATTATCAATTATTAAGTCGATAATTTCCACTTCTTTAAAGACAGCATATACTGGCTGACAGAATCAAAGGTCTTTGTCAAATCTATGAAAAATGCGAACTTAATTTCAATATTTGAATTCAATATTCGCATTATTTTAGGTTACCTGCATATTTTTGACATCGTTATTACTTATCGATCACTCGTCCCCACAGATTCGTACTGGACGGAGCGGTACGCCGGCTACGGGTCCCGCTCTGGAGCCCTGAGCGCGGGCGCGGTGTGGCGGCGCGCGGGCAACCTGCCGCCGCGGCGCCTGCTGCTGGCGCACGCCACGGCCGACCTCGCCGCGCCGCCGCACCACGCGCTCGCGCTCGCACGCGCGCTTATACGCGCCGAGGCGCTTTACACGCACCAGGTATGGTTCAGTTCAATGTTGGTCCAAATTTGTGGTGATCGAATTGATAAAGGTGATATTTGGTAAAGATAAAGATAAAGATAAAGATAAAGATAAAGATAAAGATAAAGATAAAGATAAAGATAAAGATAAAGATAAAGATAAAGATAAAGATAAAGATAAAGATAAAGATAAAGATAAAGATAAAGATAAAGATAAAGATAAAGATAAAGATAAAGATAAAGATAAAGATAAAGATAAAGATAAAGATAAAGATAAAGATAAAGATAAAGATAAAGATAAAGATAAAGATAAAGATAAAGATAAAGATAAAGATAAAGATAAAGATAAAGATAAAGATAAAGATAAAGATAAAGATAAAGATAAAGATAAAGATAAAGATAAAGATAAAGATCATCATTGCAGCCCTTGCAGAGTCCGTCTTCGGACATAGGCCTCCTCTCTACTTCTCCACACTTGACGATCTGCTGCCACAGACATCCAATTAATGCCAGCATGCTGCCGGATATCATCCGTCCATCTCTTCGGAGGACGTCCTCTACCGCGGCTGTTTGCGCGGGGGCGCCACTCCAACAGTCTTCTTGCCCAGCGAATATTCGAATAATTCGAATATTCGACTCATTTTACTATTCGAATATTTATTGACGCGTTATTCGAATATTCGAATATTATATGTCCTATTGGGATTAATTAGGATATGCAATCTTGATAGTCTCAAATCTCAAAAAATAGCCTAGGTGTTTTTCGATATTCTATCTCGACGGTCTATTATCTCGCTATATGTGATATTGATCGAGATCTCGACAGTTTTGATCGAGATTATCGAGATTTTAGACCGATATTAAATGACCCTAAGCAGATTAAACTTTAGCGACTTTAACTTCTTAAGTTTCATCAAAAATGAATGTGATTGATCTCGTAAATAATAATGCCTTCGTTTAATGTTATTTCACGCCTTACAACCCTTCATGGTAAAAAGACAATGCTGATTTTTGTAGGAGAGGTGGGGTTTTTTATTTTCGAGCGTCTATCAACCAAGCATGGAAATATGCTTGAGGGCATCACAAACGATACTTGCTTTGGCAGTATAGCTGTAAACTCAGTCCAAACTGAGTGTGACAGGTTTAGACTTTACACTTTAAACCTACGCATCATACATTTTTCTATGGGAAATGGCATCCTTTTTTTTTCTCGCGTCTATCGGTCAACTATGTAAATATATATTTTTGAGGTCATTACAAACGCTATTTCATTTGGTAGTATATCTGCATACTCAGTCTGAACTGAGTTCAATATTTTTTAATGGGGAGCTCGATAGCGCAGTAGTTAGCGCATTCGGCCTGCGGTTGCTAAAGTTAAGCAACGTTCGCAGGTGCCAGTCAACGGATAGGTGACCGAAAAATTTCGTCTCGAGCCCCTACGTGCTTCGGAAGGCACGTTGAGCCGTTAGTCCTGCTCCTGATCTCTCTACGGTCGTGTCAGATTGCTGTCCTGTGATAAGTCTCAGTTCGGACTGAGTTTATAGCTAAACTGTCTTTGCAAAAATTGTTTGTGATGATCTCTAGAATATGTTTTTCCCTGTTTGGTCGATGGACGCGAAATAATAAAGACGCCACCTTCCCTAGAAAAATTTAAGTAGCGAACGCCCAGTTTTTGTGTAAATGAACTGCCTCCGTGGTGTAGTGGTTAGAGCGCTGCGCTCAAAAACTACGAACTCGGAGGTCGTGGGTTCGAATCCCGCGGGGAACACTTTCACTTTGTGTTGGTTTTCCCAGTTTGGTTAGGACATTGCAGGCTTGAATCACCTGATTGTCCGATAAGAATGATGATTCCGTGCTTCGGAAGGCACGTTAAGCCGTTGGTCCCGACTATGATCCAAATTGTCTGGTTTCCCTTGTGGTTACGGAGGTCAGACGACAGTCGCTTCATTGTAATAACCAGGCATGTCAATTCAGGATCATAGTCGCAGCGTACCCTGGGCTCCAAGGCAATGGCCGAGGATGCAACCGGGAGAGGCGCTAGGATGATGATGATGATCTAACCTGTCTTACTCAGTAAGGACTGCGTTTACATCCATACTGCCTGTGCAAATATCGTTCACTGGGCTCTTAAGAATATATATTTCCATGTTTGGTTGATGGCCGCAGGAAAATAAAGGACACAACCTCCTATTAAAAAATCTTACTCAGTTCGGGCTGAGTTTGCAGATATACTCCCAAATCAAATAGCATTTTAAATGACCTCAAAAATATATTTTTTCATTTTTCATGATAGGTCGAAAGACGCGAGAAAAGAAAAGTATGCACTTTCGCATAGAAAATGTATGAAGCGTAGACTTCAAGTGTAAAAGTTTAAACCTGTCTCACTCAGTTCGGACTGAGTTTACAGCTATACCGCCATAGCCAGTATCGTTTGTGATGGCCTCAAGACTAGATATTTCCATGTTTGGTTGTTGTACGCTTGAAAAAAAATTTCGAATAATATTCGAATATTCGAATATTTTTCGAAAAATATTCGAATATTCGAATACCTGATACCGTCGAATATTTGCAAGGCCTAGTCATAATCTTGGTTTTTGACCGGTTCATTCGTAATCCCACTTTTGCTGATTCACGTTGAAGTTCGTCGAGCATCATCAATGTCGTCCGAGATCAGAGCAATGTCGTCCGCAAATCGCAGGTTGTTCAGCCTCTCACCGTCGATCAGAAGGCCCCTACTGCTCCAGTCGAGTTTTTTGAAAACGCTTTCAAGCGCAGCATTGAAGAGGTTTGGCGATATTGTGTCACCTTGTCTCACTCCACGTTCCAGGTGAAAAGGTCTTGTTAATTTGTGGAGGTTGACGGCAGATGTTCCATTCAGATGAAGGTGTTTTATTAGCTCAATCATGATTTCTTTAGAGAGGGGGTTTAGCCAGTTATCACCACGTCAGCAACGACGGGTTGGTGATCGCAGTACTACAGCCGGGGAAGATGGCTCCCATCGCCGCCTGTAGATCTTCAAACTCCTCGGCTGCTTCCCACTGCCAGGGCCTAGCACCTATTTGATGGCGGCACTAACTCGCCATGTCATAGAGTCGTCATGGGGTGTACTGCGGAATTTAACGATAACGATAACGATAACGATAACGATAACGATAACGATAACGATAACGATAAAGGTAAAGATAAAGATAAAGATAAAGATAAAGATAAAGATAAAGATAAAGATAAAGATAAAGATAAAGATAAAGATAAAGATAAAGATAAAGATAGAGATAGAGATAGAGATAGAGATAGAGATAGAGATAGAGATAGAGATAGAGATAGAGATAGAGATAGAGATAGAGATAGAGATAGAGATAGAGATAAAGATAAAGATAAAGATAAAGATAAAGATAAAGATAAAGATAAAGATAAAGATAAAGATAAAGATAAAGATAAAGATAAAGATAAAGATAAAGATAAAGATAAAGATAAAGATAAAGATAAAGATAAAGATAAAGATAAAGATAAAGATAAAGATAAAGATAAAGATAAAGATAAAGATAAAGATAAAGATAAAGATAAAGATAAAGATAAAGATAAAGATAAAGATAAAGATAAAGATAAAGATAAAGATAAAGATAAAGATAAAGATAAAGATAAAGATAAAGATAAAGATAAAGATAAAGATAAAGATAAAGATAAAGATAAAGATAAAGATAAAGATAAAGATAAAGATAAAGATAAAGATAAAGATAAAGATAAAGATAAAGATAAAGATAAAGATTGGTCCTAGTATAAAGATAAAGATAAAGATTGGTCCTAGTAAATGTTGGTCCTATTCAAAATTCATCCAATGTGTGTTTGATACAACCCAAACAGAGTTCTCGTATTAATAAATCGCACTCAACTCTGAGCTCGAACTTGAGCGCAAACTTGAGGTATTGTTTTGTATGAGATGACATAAATCTAGTTCCCACTCAAGATCGAGCTCAAAGTTGAGTGCGATTTATTAATACGAGCCTTAGAGTTCAATAATACGATTCATCAATATACTTACACTGAAACCTACTTTCCACAGGTGTACCCTGACGAAGGCCACAACTTCGAGCGCTCGTCCATCCACCTCCACAAAGCGATGGAGCAATTCTTCGACGAGTGCTTCGGGCCGGTGGAGGTGGCTGACTGGGACACCGGCGGGATGGGTGGCCTCTTCCCCTTCCGCGACTAGGACGAGGCCTGCCCCTGCTGAGGTGCCTCAGAACCTTAGGAGATGACGTTACGTTCTTCAGGACCTCCAAATCGTAGGGTGACAAAGTTGGAGTAATTTGAAACCCTCTCACAGCTTTGATGGGATGACGGTTGAAAGATCTGACTCCAGCAGGGCTTTTACGAAGAATTGTAAGGAACCTTCAAGATCTTCGGTGACGAAATAGAAGTTGGAACTCTTTAAACACCAACAAAAGCTTTGGTATGATAACGGGTTGATTCAAACGCTAAAACAACAGGCGTGTTTAGCCACTTCTGAATCAGTTTCATCAAAATACTCGCTGTCACAATTTTCGAGCCAAACGTGAAATCCCCGCACTCTCATAAAGATCAATGGGTCAGCAATTGGCAGGACCATAGATATATAGCAACAGCTTCTGTCTGTGCAATAAACCTTACAAAAAGTGTATTCCGGTAAAACTGATTCATAGGTGAAATCTGCTGAAGTCCCATATAATGGGATACTTGACATGTTCTTGATACGATTCTTCTACATACGTTGAACCTTAGATATTATGAACGGCTGTGATCGCCTTGATTCAGAGAAGTATTAGAATAGCTTGTAATTGTGCTATCCTTATTAAATAGGTATTAAATGGTGAGCAAATGTGGCTATGGCTACTTAAAAACGTACAAGGACAACATCCCCTTTACGTAAAAATGCAATGAGCATGACCAGAACACAGACACAAAAATAACATAAATGGAATGAGAAAATGTAACGAATAAATCATTCGACAACTATCGAAATATTTATTTATAATTCGACTCTAATAAATTATATTTGACCAATCTATTGTTTGGTGTCGTAAGTTCTTAGAGTGATATATAAATAGGAGCCAAATGTTACTTCCAGTGTGTGTAATCAAAAGTTTGTTTAATTAATCGATTATGAATAAGTGATGCGAGTTCCAATCGACGTTACGCGTGACAATCAAATACTATTATGATGTTTTATCTATAAAATGATACTTATTGGAAGAAATAATTATATTTACTGGCTCGCCATTTTTCCGATTGTCATTTATTATTGTTAAAGAAACAAAATATAATTAAAACGATTGGAACTAGATGGAATGAAATGACTGTTAATTTCAAATAACAGGAATAATTTAAACCTAGTCATAATAGTTTATAGTTTATCCTAATAAAAAGAAATATTCCTAGAAATTGAATGAGAATATAAAATCATGTTTTGACATTTTAAAATTAATAACGCGTTTAAAAAACCTAAAATAATAATTTAAATCACCAAAAGAAGGTTCAAAACTCATTAAATATGATTATTAAGTTATGTAATGTTATAAACATGATTTTATGGTAAATGAAAACCATAATGGTGCGTAATAACTTAGATAATACAGGTTATTTAAAAAATAAGCCTAACTACGTGAAATATCATTATACCAAGTAAATGACCGATAATGTAATTATTAAATAATTGAAGTTATATGTGTTAGAGTGTTTAAATGAGATGGACCATAGAGACGGAATAAATCTTCTAAAAATAATATTTACTATGTTATTTTAATAAAAGAGTTTGGAGATAAAAGGACTTCAAAAACAGATGCTTACTAATATGCCACTTGTTATTGTTAAATTAAATTGAAGTAACTCAACTTTGCAAACAAATCATTACAAATAAAAAAAGTTTTTTGAAACAGCATCTAACAACAATAAAAGTTCCATTACGCTAATCAATTATGGGTTATAAAATAAAAGTTATTACTCAACTTCTTACACTTAAGCTACTGAATAAGTTATTTAACATTTATGACTTTTGTTTGAGTCACAGTCCTGTTTATTTTTAGCATGTTTCTTGACTCACTTTCAATGTAAGTTTATAATATTTATTATAGATACTTTTCCCTAGATTTATTCGTCATCTATGGTCCAATTCGGAGCTAACAGCTCCAGACAATTTTCTTATGATTATTATAAGGGAAAGTCTATATTTTAGTGCTTAATGTATGAAGTCTCTATCTGTATATTTCTATGTCGCTTTTAATGTTATATCTGTGGATGGTAGCTTTAAAATAGATAACTTGATCCTAAGTTCCGCCACAGGCAGTAACTCAAGCCAATAAAAATGTTCTAACATCTTATTGTCCAAAAACATTCATACTACAAATTACAACATGCTTGATTTTCTAAAGTAAAGATCAAACTAATTATATTATTACAATATGGTACCTTTTTAGATAACTTTTTTTAACAAAATACTTATTATAATTGGAACCAGATGGTAACTTCTGATGAGATCTCGATGGCAAAAGGCTTCATTAAAAATTTTGAGTAATGATAAGAACTGATAGCATTATTAATTTAATTAAACCAACAAGACGAGTTACTGCCCCTACTTTATTATACTGTGGCTATTTTTCTCAAATCTCTATTTAACATCTTCGAGTAGAAAACTATATAATAAGATAATTTATTTTAGTTACCTAGATGTTATTGAAATAAAAGTGACCAGTGAAATTATCGGAATGCCTAATTCATGTTTTAAAATTTGTTTTTTGAGGTTATCTTAATCTTGCTCATTAAAACTTCGCTATTCCATTCTATTTAAACGTAGTTTACGAATATTAGTTTAGGTTTAGTTATTTCCCTATCTATGTGTACTTAATCTAGTCAGAAAACCAAATAGATGAATGTGATGAAATTAGATATTAACTAAAATGTCTTATTCCATGCTATCGAAAAAAGGGGCAGGTACCTATATTAATTTCCTAATAGTCATAGATTTAAATAGTAAGATGTGACCTCGCCATACATCGACTCGATCTGACACAGGCCATGTAACGTGAAGCGACCGTCGCTTCACATCGCGTAGTAACTATTGCAACCAACGCAGTCAAGTCAATCAAAGTTATTTTAATTTTCAGAATGTAACGTTTATGGTAACATTCGACCAAAGCTATGTGTGCTGTGTCGTAAGTAGCAAATAGGCACCGTGCAGAAACTACATATAAAGGGCGCCAGAAACCCGTTTTTTTCTGTGGTTTCACAGTAAAATTTGATATTGAGCGTAAAAGTTTCGAATATGAGTCACTAGATGGCAGAATAAGGCACCGTGTTTTTCCGTGGTTTGACAGCAGAATTACCGACATTGAGAGTTAAAGTTTTGAATATGAGTCAATAGATGGCAGAGTCATCGCTATGCACGGTGCTTAAAGGATTTCTAGCTGTGATTGATCACGTGTTAAGGCCAAAATCCTATTGGCTGCTTACGACACATCTCCGCTCCACAGCACTCATCTTAGCTTTGGTGAACCTTTATGCTAATAATTTACTTGAAAGATGGTTAAAAGGTCAAAGCATCTTCAAGGTATACTTATAGGGACTTATCCAGAGGTTACAAGGCCTCTTTCGTATGAACAGGATAGCGAATAGGAGTGCCATTGGAAATTCTAATTTGAAGGCTGTTGCCTTAAACGATCCCAATGGACCTAAATACTAACATTACATATAGGTACGTAGGTATGGGTACCTTTTAAAATACTCTTCAATCATCAATATTACAAATATGAACTACTCTTGAATTTTTCTCTTTTCAAGTTGTAACATTTAATTATTTTGGTTCATTATTACTTTTGGTTTAATTATTGTGAGAGAGAAATTAACTATTAATTACACTGGCTGTCAAATTCGTCAATACCAATTGAGCTACAGTGGTTGAATAAATTGACAGATAAAATAAATGTTCTGTCTTCACCGGAATACAATAAGAACTGACGTAGAATATTAAAATTAAAACTGTGTTTTTCAATTCATATTTAACAACTGACCATTTAATTTTCATCTGAGCAAGTTATGATGTGTAAATTGTTGAGGATAGAAATCTAAATTTACTTGCAATCATTTTGAAAATGAAAATATTTATTGCCGACATTAGAAATGACATACAATTTTCAAACAATAACTTCTCCTTTCTATGTTAGTTCTTACTCTGTACAGTCATGAGCACCAACATGTATACACATTACATACATATCGACTTTTATGTCAAAGCAGTAAAGTTCATATTTGAATGTGTTTGTATACATGTTGGTGCTCATGACTGTACCTAGTCTTAAAAATCTGTTGTAAATTACTTTCTTTATTCATAAGAATTTAAATAAATTATCGGATACGCTCTGATTGATGTTGAGACTTAATATTAAATATGTGATAGGTGTTTTCATTTAAAATTTCATTTGTATATGAATATTGTATATTTTACTGTATTCAATTAAATTAATTATGTAACCGTATTGGATGCATAGAGGAACTAAATTGATGTAGGTTATTCCTACATTTCCCGTCAGTATTTTTGTAAATTAAAACGAATTTTAAAATTGATATTTTGAGTTTTTAAAGGTCACATGGTTTTTAAAAGTCATTATTTCAACTTATAACTGTCTAACCATGACTTCTTCGTTGGTTTACTTTGAACCTGTAATGGTGAAAATTTATTCTTAACAAGACCGATTATGATAGAATCAAGGATTTTGGTTGTTTTGTTACTCATAATAATAACGACACACGAAACAAAAATAATAAAATCTTCAGATTGGTTTAAATTAAATTGAAAATTTTGAATATGGCTTTTAAAAACCACTGCGACATCGTTTAAAATAGATATTGTAAAAAAATATCGCACGTAGTTTGATCATGTTGAATTATCCCAAAATCTAAGAGATGTGTATTAAAAATATAAATATAAATAAAAGTTTTAAAAATGTATTATAAATAGTGGTACTGGTAAATAGCAGTGTTGTGCTGCATTCACTGTGCTATTGTGTTTTACGCTCAGTGGGTAAATCGTTTATTTACGTTGGAATGT
The DNA here is from genome assembly GCA_958496325.1 of Nomophila noctuella. Classification (NCBI taxonomy): domain Eukaryota; kingdom Metazoa; phylum Arthropoda; class Insecta; order Lepidoptera; family Crambidae; genus Nomophila; species Nomophila noctuella. The sequence goes on along the minus strand of OY292503.1, from coordinate 11,011,439 downwards.
TGTTTTTATAACAAAAGTAAAAAGTTGTTCCCAAAAATATTTGCATTTCATTTACTTACACCCGATTTTTACTAAAACTTTTAAATCTATAAGCTTATCCTTATTAATCTATAATTTCATATAATAATCATTACCGAGTCGGTAAATTATAGATTATATATGTATAATTTGAAATAGCTTTTTTGGCCGTAATTATGAGAGCCAATCAGCCAATCACAACTCCGGAAAACCCCGTTATGTTGGTTTTAAAAAATAAACAAACGAATATGAACAAATAAATAAACGAAAAGCTTACCGTAAACTTAGGCACTGTTGAGATTAAAACAGTTGAATATGAAAATAATCATCATCTTAAACCTGTTGAATAAAGAAAACACTTGTTCTATGGTGTAGTAAAAAAAAAGTCGACAGCCCTGAAAGAAAAAACATCGGCCACATCAAACGGGGTACACTAATGTAATTTCTCTTACATTCAAATAAAAGGTCGCTTGATTGGAATCACAATTGTATTTTATCTTACAGAGATATTACGCTTATATTACATTTGTCTACTCTATTACCCGAAGTAAGCCAGACGCCGGCCGCAGGCATAGCACCACCGCATTATCTGAAGCATTAACAATTTAATATAAGAAATTAATTCAACCCAGATCGTAAAATAAATATGAACCTTATTTACTTAAAAATAAGATGCAGTTTTGCGGGAAAGCGCCCTAATTTTAAGCAGAAGTCAGGATAGGACGGTAGGTATAATACAATGAAAGGCTAAGTATTTAAGCAGGGGTGTGCAAACCGTTTACATCCTTATTTTAATCATTTTACATCCTTATTTTTCCTTCATTATTTTTTTTATTATAAACCCGTAAGGAATGTGCTTACCCGGTATGCGGTGAGAGGTGCGGGTTCGAACCCTGCCTGAGGCCAGATGTTTTAATATGATATTCACGCATAAAATTATTCAATTGCATCGTTGGCATATATATTTGTCTTAATTTACAATCTTCTAAATGTTTAGAATTATAGTGTCATTTTTCGTTGTCATTTTATAACTCAAGAACGGGCTCTCCTACCAAATCAATTTTCAGGGTTTGTTCAGACTATTAGGTAGATGGTTTATGTGAAACTTTTTCATTTACCACACGTAGCGAAGCACGCACCGATCGCTAGTCTACGGTTATATTAGAGGAAAGATTTGTATTTTTTTATGTAACGAATAAACTCAAAATCTGCTTGACCGATTAGAATAATTCTTTCACTGTTGGCTAGCTTCACTATCCCCGGTGAATATAGGATGCTTTTGATCTTATAAATGTGGGGGGAAGGAGGGGATATTTGAAAAAAGGAATCAAGCAATTTTGTAACCGCAGGCAGAAGGCTAGTATACTTATTATGTAAGGTACATACCTGTGCTAAGCTTACTTCCAGCGCTTGTTCTCGTAGTCCCACTTGGAGGCGAGCCCGTCGATGGGGTTGACCTTCATGTCCAGCATGCGCTGCAGCTGCGCCTTCTGCTTCTCGTCGCTCAGCGAGTCCGGCAGCGGGCTGTACACTGAAGAGAAAATCATCAATCATCATCATCATCATCATCATCATCATCATCATCGTCATCATCATCATCATCATCATCTTCATCATCATCGTCATCATCATCATCATCATCATCTTTCTTCATCATCAACAGCCTATCGCAGTCCACTGCTGGACATAGGCCTCTAGGGCCCTCCACTAAGCTAAGGGAAAACATAACAATAAACATAAATAAACAGAAAGTAAAATTATGTTTCAATCAGTGACATTAAAATCATAAATACAGTTATTAAAGTGGTACATGATATATATAATAAATAAATATAAAATAAAAAAATCTTTTATTTAGACCATCTTAGCCCATATTACCGACACAAGTCGGTACGCAAGCATAGGTGCACTTCCTATTCCCTCACTCTCATAACTCAGTGGAACAGCAATCTAACACGACCGTAGTGATATCAGGAGGAGGACCAACGGCTTAACGTGCCTTCCGAAGCACGGAGGAGCTAGAGATGAATTTTTTCGGTCACCCAACCAATGACTGGCAATGACGAAGGGTGCTTAAGTATGCAATCGCGGGCCGAGCGCGCCCAAAACCTAGTCTGGGGGCCCCAATCGATCACGGGGCCCTGTAGGGGATTGTAGGTCTGAGTCTCTACTCACTGAACAGCTTCATGCCCAAGTAGATCCAGATGAGATTTAAGAGTGGTAGAGGTTAGTGGGTCTTCCACTTGTATGAGCTGCTCACCTGGGGAACTACCTTCAACTTACTGCTAATGAGTAAGGTCCATGGAGGTATGGGGTTTTAGGTAGGCGACGCATCAGCCAGCCTTATGGGTTTGTTGATAAACCTTCAACTGACTGCTAATGAGTAAGGTCCACAGAGGTATAGGGTTTCAGGCAGGCAACGCACCAGCTAGCCTTATGGATTTGTTGATAAGCCTCCACTCACCGAACAGCTTCATGCCCAAGTAGATCCAGATGGAGAAGGAGGCCAGCACCAGGCTCCAGCCGAGCACGCCCTTCCACTCGCCGGTGGGCGCCTGGAACTCGGCGAAGGTCTGGCAGAAGGAGGCGCGGTAGAGGGCTTTCTTCTCCTCCAGGGTCAGCTTGCGCCAGTCTCCCTTCTCCTTCTCGCGGAGAGCCTGGGTGATTACGTAGGAGAGGTTAGACTGAGATTGTAAAAGAGGGATATTTCAGTAATAATGCGACGTCAATTGTTAGAGGAGGCCTTTGCCAAGAGGCACTGTTGAGGGTTGATGGGGTTGATAAATGAGACCAATACTGCCGGCACACAGTTTAATGAATATTTTTACAATTTTTCCATTTAAAAAATCTTTTTCTAATGAGACAGCAGACCAAAGTTAACCATAGATATTTGTGCGAAGGTTAGTTATGTCGGTGACAAGGCACACTGAATTCAGAGATATCTTATACTCGTAACATAAGAGACAATCACATCAAAATACAAAGCAGAAGAGAGTAATAAGAGGCCTATTAATTATAATGCGACGTCAAAATTGCGTACTTGCTAACCTCGGACATCATTATATATATTGCAAACATAGAGTAAAGTAATTAAACAAACATTAACCAAATTGCAAACATTAACACATGACAATTGCCTGAGTGACATTTTGAATAATTTATTTTTTCACACGATGTCATGCATAGAGTAAAGTAAATATGATGTCATGTCTTGTGTTAAAAAAGATTTTATTTACTAAAGTCTACATTGACACTTGTTGTTCCAAAATTAAAAAAATGAGGAACAGTGTTATATAAAATCAAAGATTTTTTCCAAAATCTTTGTATAAAATACTATAAACCCTTACTGAACAATTATTTTTAAAATAGCATCATCCAGATGCATTGATAGTGGTAATGTTAACAAAAAAAAATTCAAAACAAATTAATATTAATGAATCATACATCAAATAAAATTGGCCAAGTGCGAGTCGGACTCCCGCACTGAGGGTTCTGTACAAATTCTATTTTTGACGTATTAAAAATACTACTGAATAGATTTCGTTCGAACCAATTTTCGTTGGTAGTTTTTATGGTAATGTACATTATATAATTATTTCAGTTTTATCATTCTCTTATTTTAGAAGTTAGAGGGGGGGACACACTTTTTTCCACTTTGGAAGGGTCTGTCACGCAAAGTATTCACTTTGGATAAAAGTGATATTAGAAACCTTAATATAATTTTTGAAGACCTATCCATAGATACCCCACACGTATATGTTCAATGAAAAAAATATATTTCGAGTTTCAGTTCTGACTATGGGGACCCCCCACTTTTTTTATTTTTTTTCTATTTTCGTGTGAAAACCTTGTTGCGGTTCACAGAATACATCCACTCACTAAGTTCCAACAGTACAGTACTTATAGTTTCGAAAAAAAGTGACTGTGACAGACTGGCGGACAGACAGCGGACAGACAGACAGACAGACAGACATAACGAATCTATAAGGGTTCCGTTTTTTTGCCATTTTGGCTACGGAACCCTAAAAACGATTATCTCTTTGATAATAATCATAGCTTGCCCTACTGTTTTCCATCTTCTCAATAGTCAGAATAATTGTATTTAAAACCAGTGCTCGTTATAACCAATCATCATCATCATCCTAGCGCCTCTCCCGGTTGCATCATCGGCCATTGCCTTGGAGCCCAGGGTACGCTGCGACTATGATCCTGAATTGACATGCCTGGTTATTACAATGGAGCGACTGTCGTCTGACCTCCGTAACCACAAGGGAAACCAGACCAGTTGGATCATAGTCGGGACCAACGGCTTAACGTGCGTTCCGAAGCACGGAATCATCATTCTTGTCGGACAATCAGGTGATTCAAGCCTGCAATGTCCTAACCAAACTGGGAAAACCAACACAAAGTGAAAGTGTTCCCCACAGGATTCGAACCCACGACCTCCGAGTTCATAGTTTTTGAGCACAGAGCTCTAACCACTACACCACGGAGGCAGTTCGTTACTATCTATCGTTATAACCAATCTTTTTAACAAAAACATAACTTCAAAAGATGGAGGCCTTTGTCCCTTAGTGGGACATTAATAGGCTGATACTTTACTTTGTTGTTACAACATTCAGGTAAAAACAAAAGTGTTACAAATTGCTAGATACACATATCAAATATTTACCTTAACATCAGGGGTCTCTGGGCGGAACCTGACAGCGGGCAGGGGGAAGTCGGGCCTGTCGACGTAGTTGGGCTGTCCATTGAAACCGAATCCCACCCATTCACGGTTGCCAATCTGAAACATTGTGGAAAATGATGCTTCATTATTTGAAAGATATATTATATAATATAACAAGAATACCATTTTCGATAATATTTGTCATAAAAAACCAATAATGAATTGTGACAACTTTTTATACATTAGAATAACATCAAACATCATCATCATCAATTAACGACTATAGCCTGGTGTAGGTAATAGACTTGACCATTACAACAATAAATGCAATGATGATTGATCCCCACAATTTTCAAACACGTCATAGATTGCTGTCCCACCGAATTATGAGAGTGAGGGAATAGGAAGTGCACCTGAGCTTGTGCACTCACTTGTGCACCATAATATATCCTGTGTACCTGGCTGATCCTAAGACCACCATGGCTGTAAAACAGCTAGAGGGTAATAATTACAGTGAGGCATTTGGCACATAATAACCCCTCTACCATGGCAGGTCAAAATAGGCCACAAGAGGCCGGCTTTTTCCTTTGTGTGGTTACAAGGTTAGCCTGTGTATGTCGTAAGTACGAGAGTACTTAACTATAATAATGTCGCGTTTAGTCCCGATTAAATATTATTTGTTAGCCTGTGTATTCCATAAAAAGCTTTAAAAGGCGTGTTACCTTGGCCAACTCGCTCATTGACCTGGTGCCAGCAGGCACGCGGACTGCATCTAACAGCGCACGGCGCAGGATAAGATTGGCCATCTGGAACGGAGAGCACTTCATTATAATGTTGTCATCTCATTATAATGATCTACTACACCACGACCTAAAAATACCAACAGTAGGACAGGAAATTGAACGACATACCAAGTCCTATAAAGAACGCATAACCCATCACCCTAATACTCTTGCACAAACACTAATGGACCAACATAAAGAAGCTAGACGGCTTAAACGTAAAATACCGCAAGACGTTATCGTACCACAGTAAAATAAACTGTTTTTATGTGAGGATGAATGAATGTCCAACATATTGCTGAATGTCCCAAAGAAGGCGACAGATTGTAATAAATAATAAAAAAAAATAAAAAAAAATCTCATTATAAAACTTATTGAGATGAAGATGAAAAAGTGACATAGCAACAGAGCTTAAAGATTTTTTGATCAAGCAAGGCAAACAATAATGGTATTATTTTCCCCAATGCTTACTTAAATAATTACAATTGGATAAATTGTAATTATTTAAGTAAGGATTGAAAATGCTTAATCAGAAAAAAATTCATTGAATTATAATGTATACAAAGTTAGGTATTTTGACCATTGAGGAGGGGTGTTATTCAGAGGTGGATTAATAAGGTTTAATTAGGATACTTTGCGTTTAATCTATGCGCACAATAAGCTATGCTCAGCAACGTAACTGGCTACGCAACATTGGTAGAAAAACAACGATGTTTGATGTTTTTTTTTCATGAAATTGAGAGACAACCTAGCAGGATGGCCATCTGATGGTAAGTGATCACTGCTGCCCATGGACATTAACAACCTCAAGGGTCGCTGATGCATTGCCTGCCTTTAAAAACCCTATACCCTCCCCAACTGAGCCCTGGAGACCTTACTCACCAGCAGAAATATAGCCATATAGGTATGAAGTGAAATTTCATTGTGATCTTCTGTAATGTGGAGGTACTACCCCAGATGGGCAGCTCATTCGAGTGTAAGTTCTAATAATCTCTATTACCTTTTTCAATTAAGTATATAAAACAAAGAGTTATATCAAACAAGAAATAGCTTTGAACAAGTAACTTCAAGGTAATACATGTTAACAACAATTATTTAAAATGACTGAATATAAGATTGCAATAATATGATATTGTGATAAAAACACATAAAATGCCAAATTATAGTGATGTAAAGTTTGGTCAGACACTAAAGTTGTAAAGTCGGTACAATATCGTAGTTCTACTTTACCTGATACAACCGATATCAAGAGATAAGACAAAATAAGGTTACTTTTGCCCAGTTTTGTCAATCGATCGCTAGGTTACATAACACAATATTATCGGCACTTTTTACTTAATAAACGTGATTTCTTCCATAATACAAATTGTTGAATCTTTAATAAAATTATAATCTACCCCAAAGGCCGAGTAAAACATGCTAATAAGTTAAGTTTTTGAATTTAGAATCACACCTTGCGAAAATCTTTTATAAATATATTTTGTACTTACCACGAATAGAATAATCTAACAACACAAGATATAGTTAAATTACCTCAATAAACAACACTTAAAACAAAATCAAATTAAATTACGTTCAGTTTTTACCTTTTATTTGAGATTTTCGGGCGTAAAAATATTTTATCGCCACTCCGTATGACTGAAAAACTTCAGCGCCACCTAGCGGATTAATGCCAAACTCTAAATAACACGTTCCATTTCACGCTGTAAGCTGTTTTAATAAATCTAACGTGATATGTTTTACTATCTTTTGAATCTTATTTTTACAATAAAACACGGTACTAACTTGATGTTCATAAATCTGTTACCTAATATTTTTTTTAAAGGAAAATCATTAGGTTGTACCTAGAAAACTACCTTTCTGTATTTTTCCCTTGGTGGAAGTCTGGAACATAAATTAATAAGAAAAGTAACAAGATTTCCTGTGGGTGCGGGTAGAACAAATAAAGATATTCAGTAATTTAAAAAGTCTGTGAAATTGATTGTAGGAAACGTTTTAATGCAGTTAAACTAATTCAGTTTTAAAGAACCTAAATCAAATCTGTGAACTTGCTCCATCAAAGGAAACACTGTTTATCTTTCTAGAATTTATATAATTTCACTATTCCACTCACACTCCGTACATACACCGTATTGATTGTTCACTAGATCTATCAATTCGATCTTTTTCGCGTTCCCGTAGTATTACTATACTCTTTGGCGTCAACCCCCGGAGCTAACTGTCCGTCCTAGCTTCCCTCCTTTTTTTCCCCCGCTATCGCGCTAGTGTCTTTTTTTTATTATTGAGGCGCTAGTGTCGTTGATTCCGATTATAATATGTACATCGCATGGATAGGTCTAATGAACAATTTTACAATGATTAAATGTTTAAATACTAAATAAAAACAATACATTATTATTTTTAAATTATTAATTACTTGTAAATATCAATAAGTAGAATAAGTACAATTTCCTAATTGGTTGTGAAATTAACATAAAACGGAAATCCTCACAAAAGAGACCAATAAAGAATTGTAATTTTGAATATGTTTTAAAATGTTGACAAATGTTATTTTAAAATAATACAATATAAAAATATACAATCTAACAAATCTTTAAATCAGTCATCTTTTTTTTATTTTAAACTAGCGGCCGCCAGCGACTCCGTCCGCATGGGTTTCGTTTCCGTACACAGTGTTACTATAGATAGCTTAAAGCCTTCCTCGACAAATAGTAAGTGGACTATCCAATACAAAAGATTTTGTCAATTCGAACCAGTTGTTACTGAGATTAGCGTGTCCCCGTGTTATTGTGAGTCAACCATGTAAGATAGACATATGCTGTTAAGGGATATTTTTTAGGCAATTTTATGAAGAATATTTCCGTCGTACATGATTTTTATGTAACTTTATCCATTAAAGCTGCACACGCGACAGAAGCTTAAAAAATGGAGTAAATTCTCCCGTTTTCCCCATATTTCCCTTCACTACTCTGCTCCTATTTATTGTAGCGTGATGAAAAGTATCCTATAATATGCCCAGGAGTCAGTGGCGGATTTACCAGTAGGCTAAGTAGGCTAGTGCCTAGAGCGGCAGATTTAGAGGGGCGGCAAAATTTAGCTATTTTTTTTATACAGAAAAAAATATAATTATTCGTAAACACAATCCATATATATAAATAAATGCACTGTAATTTAGACTTAGGTACTTATGAGATCATGATTTTCGTTTCAATAAAGATAAAATAAAAAATATCGTGACACAGGATCTTCGGAGCCTAGCACGAGCACCGTCTCTCCACAACTTCGTGTATATGTTTTACCACCAAACCTTGGTCTAATTATCTTCAGTTATCTGACTTTTTTTGTAAACTCGACAGAATGCTGGTTAATATAATGAGTAAAATCGGGAAAGGCAACACCCTGAACAGAGTGAATTCGCAAGGAGGTCTGCCAGCGCTGCAAATTGTCGAGCGCGTCCATGTAAGTAATGCATGGCAGATCCATTCCAGAGGTGCGAGCAATATTCCAAGCAAGACTGAACTTGCGTCTTATAAAGTAGAACAAGCTGGTCCGGCGTGAAAAACCGCCGCACCCTGTTCAGGATCCCCAGCTTTATCGACGCCGTCAAAAGCAAGCTTTCGACGTATTGGCCCTGATTAAGATTGACGTAGATCCATGCCAAGCATTTTTAGGCTAGTACGCAAACTGAAGCTAGTGTCCTGAAGAACGGGAATGGTGATCTTTTTAGCTGTGAACGCGCATACCTGTGTTTTCTTGGTATTAAACTCAACCAAGTTGTTGGAACCCCATTTACTTATGAGGTTCAAAACCTGGTTCAGTTCAACGACAAGATTCATTCATTAATCATATCCTGTACTGAAATTTACTAGGCAACCCATACGCAATAATATAATTGTTGGCATGTCAAATTGTGTATAAAATATGTTTCATCCAATAACCATCTCGATGAAGGTCGTTGTATGGCGGGATCTTAGACTATACAGAGATATCGCCGTAATAACGGGACGAATGGGGAACAATCATTCTAATAACGGGATTAAACTAACGTATTGAATTTCAAAGGTCAGTAGGGGCGGCAAAAATTGAATAGCCTACTAGCGGCAAATTTGTAAATCCGCCACTGCCAGGAGTATAAAGAATAATTGTACAAAGTTTCGTCAAAATCCGTCCAGTAGTTTTTGTTTCTATAAGGAACATACAGACAGACAGACAGACAGACAGACAGACAGACAGACAGACAGACAGACAGACAAAAATTTTACTGATTGCATTTTTGGCATCAGTATCGATCACTAATCACCCCCTGATAGTTATTTTGAAAATATATTTAATGTACAGAATTGACCTTTCTACAGATTTATTATAAGTATAGATAGGTGCAGGTCGGCCGACTTACCTACTTTCGGGCGCCTACAGCCTTAATGGATTTTAATAAAAAAATGTCAAAACTTGTCGTAAAAAATGGCTATTATGTGTCTTTTTAATTTTTGATTACTTTTATGTCATATAGTTAACCAACAACTTATAATGCTAAAATGAAAACAAGTTATCAGATAAAACATTTTTATTAGGATAACTAATTATTTCTCGCTAGTAATTCTCGTATCTCTTCTTTAGTCAACATATTTAAGATATCTGTGTAATTTATTCCATTTCTGTAAGTCAAATCCTTGAACTGATTGGGTTCTATACTTAAGCCCTGACCTTCTGTGGGATCTTCACCTTCATTATCATCATCATCATCATTATCATCATCATCATTATTGTCATCGTTGCCATCATTATTATCATTTATATATTCTTGTAAAAGACCCAACTCATCCCGTTTATTAGTTCCATTTTCATTATCAGACAAATATAGTAAAGTCAGTATAGAATCATCGATATCAGACATTTTCTCGCGTATTTCTTTCTCATTAAATAGTTTTATAACTTTTTCATTTAGAGCCAATTTTCCCTCTTCTGCGCTAGACACGCTGTCAATTATTTCTTTTAAGTCTATATCATCTATCAAGTTAACCAAATCTCTCTCAAAGTCCTTTCCTTTTTCAAATCTAGTGTCTTTCTTCTTTTTCTTTGAAGGGTGTTCTTTACTTTTATCGACATTGACCAATTTATCGATTTTTTTGTCGATTTTTAATAATTCTTCCAAATTCTTGTCAATTGTATCAAGATCTTCATTCTTCGGCTCCTTGGTTAGAGTGTCTAAATCTAGTACTGACAAGAGTGGTATAGGAGAAGCCGTAGTCTCTTCATTGTCAGTTTCTTGAGAGTAGTCTTTTACATCTGGTTCAACATTGCCTATGTCCGTAACTAAGACTGGGACTTCAGTCCCCATTTCTATAGGAGGTGGAGCTTGAGATTCACTCGGTGGCTCAGTAACTTCTACACCCATTTTGGCTATCTTTTCCAGAATGGCGGCATTATTCCCTACTTTTTTGTCCTTAAACAAGGTGTTAAGGAATTCCTTAAACAATTTTGCATTGGCCATGGTTCTTAAAATGTCAGTGACAGGTATAGGTTTCAGCTTGCCAGCGATGGGAGCCATTTTGAAGGTGGTCTGTACTGTGATATAATGGTGTCCCATGGTGGGGTAGTCCAGTTTGATTCGTTCAGTGGTTCTTTGTCGGTGGCTATGGACCTCCTGAAATATTAAAGTGAGATTTAAACAAAATACCTAATGAGCGTATGTAAGTGTGGTATGTACAATAAAAAAAAATAGAATCGTGTTTCGTATTGTTTCAATTCTGATTTGATTGGTTAACTGCAGCCGGATCTCAAATGATCAAATTTTTTTCACAATGTACAAAATATGATTATTTTATTTATTAATAAATAAATAACTATTTTTAATTTAAACTACCGGCCTTGTAAACAGGCCCCTCTTTCCCACTGGGCACTATGCCTATGTGCCCGGGGCCTCGCGATCGATTGGGGCAAGAGACACCGGTCTGGGGGATCCAATCCGCGGGGCCGAACCAGAGGCTTAAAGGCCCATGTGCCCAAAGCCTCTAATAGGTGAAAGACAGCCCTGCTTGCAAACTATCAAAACAAATAAAATCTTTGGAGGCGGCTTATCATTTAAGCATAAAATTATATAACCCTTCATAAAGAGTTAACCTGTTCCATGATGCTCTCGATCCAGTCTGCGTAGTATCCGAGCTTGGTGAAGACGGTGGGAGCGTCAGGAGTCCCGCATAGCGGGGAGCCGAAGCTGACTACTCCCATCAGGATACCGCTGACGATGCCTGGACCACCGACGTCGTGCTGGAAAGAGTTAATCAACTTAATCATACTATATTTACTAATATAACAAAGCTGTATTGAGATTATCTCAGAGAGAACGAGGTAATCTCAGGAACCACTAGTTCGATTTGAAAAAAAAAATGTGTTGGATAGTCTATTTGATGAAGAAGGCTTTTGTATGTAGGTATAACAAACACTATGTGTGTACTCTCAAAGTCCTTGCCTTTATTCCCTTCTTTGAAAGGAAAACGAAATCTACGCGGACGGAGTCGCCAAATATTTGTGTCTTTCGCAGCCCTATAAAGTAACTAAAACTTTTTGATGCCTTTTTTACTGAAGAAAATGAAATATGTTATTTGGAATAAAAAAATAAATCTATAGCTTACGTTACAGGCACCGCCACCTTTTGAGAAAAATCCTGCGCAAAAGTGCTTTCTTGTCACATATTCTCTGTCGGGGGAAAACAATATTGTTAAAATAACCTTTAAACAATAAATTAACAGTAATGTCCCATATATGAGGATATCAGAACTTACTTTGAATAAATATCCTGACATTCTCTATTGGGGTAGATATCAAGGACGGAATACGCAAGACGGTTTTCCCACGGACTCTTCACAATGTTGCTTGACTAAAACAATAATTATAATTAGGTACGTACATTGAGTAATTGTCTTAATTGAAAAAAGCATTCGGTTCCTATTCTGCTCCATTGAATTTACCACGTTTATTTGCAGCTTCATAAGAACACAGACAGACTAAATACACCCTGCCGTGCAGGGCACGCAGGTGAAGTACCTACTCTTAACACTGTAGATAGAAAAAAATATTTAAAGGAAATATTTTTTATTTTTAATGAAAGAAGACTCCATTTAAAGAATTTGAATCTTCGCTTGCCTCACCCGGCAATCGAACCAACTAAAATCTGTAAAAGTTGCACCATGTACTTTTATTGCACCAATCATTAGGGTCAATCATATGGATCAAATCTCTCTAACAAACTTCATAAATTACATGAAAGAGGAAGCGCAATAGATTGATTTTAAAATAATACATACCTACATATGTATTAGCAAAGAACGTGAGTGAAGTATAAGAAAGAAGAATTATCTTACCCCTCTCGCCCCCCATCCAATAATCGTTACACCATCAGTCGTCAACGGCAAAGATGTCTCTCGTCTATCAAAATCTATCTTCTTAATCTTCCTAGATCTACTTCTGAAGTTCAGCTTCCGCACCAGTCGGAGGAGACACAGGTTATTATAAAGGTTCCTGGGGTTGTACTCTGGGTGAAAGTAGACTTCGAGGACTGGGATGTTCTCTCCACCTCCGTGGTAGAAGTTACTGCCTACCCGAACGGACAGGAATGCGGGGTTTTCACGGAAGAATCTGTTGTTCCAGGCTCTGTGGTTTAAAAGAATTAAAGTGTAAGTGTAAAGTGTACCTACTCTTGTATGGAAATTCTAAAAGCAATCGGACGTTAGTTGTCCTATTTCTCGTACTCGTAAAGGCAAAGTGGCAAGTTTTGATACCAAAATAAAATTTAACAGAAAGTTTTGCAATTTTGCGTCCTCTCATTTTCTTTTTCCATTTGGTGCTGCTTGGACACCTCCAAAACCAGCTTTTGCTTTTTGTTTGCTTCAATAATAATTTTAAAAAGAATATCCTAATACAGGATAGTTATGTATGAGTAGCAGCAGTGGGTGTCGTATGATGAAGATGATGTATGAGTAGAGGCATTAAAGAAATAAATATAGACTTGCAGTTGCAAACAAGAAGCTGCAGTGATGACGAGGTCGTTCTTGATGATGCTGCCACCGCAGTGGAATTTGTTGAAAATCTGGATGCTGCTCATGAACGGGAAGTACTTGATCTTTATCCGTTCACCGTTGTATATCCGCCTGGTATTCTGCTCTGGTACTGAGAGAAACTTAATAGGTTAGTCAAAGCCGTTAACAACTAAATTATTTTATAGCCATATACTTAAACAAACTAGCTCGGGGCTGCCCGCTTCGCGGTCGCAGCCCAGAGTCGCTATATGGTCTGGTTTCCCTTGTTAAGGGTTGCGGAAGTCATTTCAGGAACATAGTTGCAGCGTACCATGGGCTCTAAGGTAATGGCCGAGAATGCAACAGGGAGAGGCGATAGGATGATGATGATGACAGAGTGGTTTCTCTAAGGGTTACCCACGAAAATCAAACAGTAGTCATTACAATGTTATGTAATGCAAGGAAGAATAAATTAAAAGAGTATTTTTAAATAATTGTTCTTACTCCAATAATCACTCTCCTTAAGTAGAGTATCATTGTCGTTATAGTCAAAAACGCCGGTTTCAATGTCCATCGTGCCATTATACAACAGAATATCATCGTCCTTTAAAATTTGATATAGATCTTCTTTAATATGATAGTGTTTACTGTCCACGTCATAGTCTTTTTTAAGTTTATCAAGTTTTAATAAAAACTGTTGAACGTACTCTGTCACGCTTTCATCATCACCTTCTGCAAAATCATTTCTCTTCACGTCGATATCTTCGTTCAGTAATTCATTTATAACAGCCATAAAATGTAATGTTTCATTGCTTATTTTTTTATTATCAACTCTTGTTAGCTTTGCTATTTCTTTCAAATTGTTGTAATCTTGCAAAGTGAACGAGATAAGATGGTTGTGGACAGTCGAATACTCTTTTAATCGGGGCCTGTGTTTAATGCCTCTGAGTTTCAAAGAGTAGAATAGAGTATTTATAGTACTTCTTATTGCCGCTTCAGTTGATAATATATTGTTTTCGTCGACTTGTGGTAATTCTACCAGACCCTTCGTTTTAGCAACAATTAATACGAAGTAGAATATGGCAGCGGTTTTTGAAAACATGACTGTGATATTTACGAAACAAATATAAAATCAAGAAAATGGCGGATACAAGGCTTTAAATTGTACCTGAGGAAATATGACTGTAAGAAAACTGTTATCACAATAAATTTTGAACTTTATGTGTGTTTTATTTTTTCCCAACTTTATACTTTGTTGCGAAACAGTTTACGAAACCTAAGAAATCGATATTTCACAACTTAATTTACCTAAGCAATTTACATTTTATGAGGTTCAATGATTGAAAAACTGTATTATTTGTGTTTCATTTTTATTACTGAAAGTTTATGGTATCACGAAGCTTAAGAGTTTTTTTTAAGTTTAAATAATTTTAAAGGTGTAACATAATTTTAATTAAAAGTTACTTAAAAGTCGCAGATTAAAATATGTACTTTTACAAGATCTTGGTAACTGCTATCTTCCTATTGTCCCAAGGTGTCCAAAATATTGCATCTGCTGACATATCCGAAATAAAACATAACTTCTTCAACAATAACATGGAGTATCTTTACAATGTAACGGATAAACTATTTACAAACTTAAATATATGCAGAAAATTTAGTAAATCTATCCAACTACTGCTAGCGATGCACAAAGATGTTGTAACCGCAGTAGAAAACAACTATAAAGCTTGTAAATTGAAACATGATAACGATAACAAGAAATACATTCAAGATTATGACGTAGTAGACATAGCGCTCAAGGATGCAAATATAATTCTATTTCACAATGAAAAGAAGTCTATCAATAAACTAATAGACGAAAATCTATACATCGATGCTCCGCGGTTTTTGAAACAATTTCAAAAGTCCCTTGCACCTAATCTTGGAAAGGATACATCTCATCATGTCAATGAAAGTGACACAAGTATGCCTAAATCTCCTGGAGATTCTACAATAGGTCTTGCTCACTTATACATAACAGAAATGATATCCAACAAAGACAATGTTTTTGATACCCATGAATTTACCGCTAACACTAATAATAAATGGTCATGTATCGCTGAGACAGAATGTACAACCAATAACTATACCAATGATACAGTAAGAAAAGAAATTCGTAATAATGTAAATAGAAAACCTCTCATCCTAAAAACTTGGGGTAAGTTACTCAGTGAGCTTAGAGATCATAAAGATAAGTATTAATGAAATAATGAAATTCTGTAGGAACTTTCTTTTAATTACCAAATTAAGTTTGACAACAACATACCTACTTACTTTGTATTTAGAGGTACACACATACATACAACCATCAATCCCTACTAATATTATAAATGCAATAGTAACTCTGTCTGTCTGTCTTTCTTTCGCTTTCCCGCTTAAACCTCTCAACCGATGTAGATGAAATTACGCACAGACAATCTTAAAAAACATAGGCTACCTTTTACCGAAATACACGCGGACGAAGTCGCGAGCGGCCGTTTGTAAGCGATAAAATGGCATATTGAGAGTTCAAAGGTAAACTACAAAGCATAAATGACAATTTCAGTTCCAGTTCCGGACTCCAAAGAGAACATCACCATAAACAACAGGAGGATCTTTAACGGCAGTCCCACCTCCATCAGGAAGTATCCCTTCATGGCCAGCATTCATGTGGACGATCAGTTCGTCTGCGCCGGCTCCATCATTTGGAAGAGCCTGGTCGTCACTGCTGCCTCTTGTTTGCAGGAGTAAGTTAAATACAGGCAAATCACCGAATATCTTTTCGAGATTTTATAAGAAAATATTTAGTTCACAGTACCATGAAGTAGGCATTCGTAAATATGCAATAGAAATCTTTTACTCGTATAATTCCTGTAACTTTAGATGTCCTTGTTCATCTCAAACTAGGGTCAACAACCAAAATTGCTTTCTTTAGTTAGATACATCAATGATAATAACGCTCAACTCGTTAAAAAGATTTCTGAGAAAAACAGTAAGCCTCTCCTCCTGTAAAATTTCCATTTTTCGATTTCCAAGCTATTGCTAGGGTTACATTAGTATCCCAAATAAATAAATAAATCCTTTGACCAGGGCATACATCAACCGCCATCGCAATCCGCCAAGCAACATCACCGTCCGCATCGCAGGAGACTCTACCACAGACGGCCTTCTCATCCCAATAGCAAGAGTATACTTCAACCCGCTCTACAACCCTGACACCTTGACCCACAACCTGGCTGTACTGAAGATGAGGCAGCATGTGGATATGAAGAATACAGTCAGAAAGGTCCTGTATGATCGCTCGGGGAAACCGTTTCCGAAGGATGTTAAGGGAGTTAAGATATTGGGGTGGGGAGCGAAAGATGTAAGCATTTTTTTAATGTATATATATGGCAGAGGTGACAAACGAGCTAGCGGGTTGCCTGATCGCCGCGACACCAGAGGTAGCGCCGATGCGTTGCCTGCCTTTAAGACCCCAAAACCTCCCCAACTGAGCTCTGGCGACCTTACTTACCAGAGAAACATAGCACAAAAGTTACGAAGTGCTATTTCATTGTGGTTTTCTGTAAAGTGGAGGTATTCCCCAGACTAGCGAATCATTCAAGTGTAAAGTGTTAGTTACACTAAGCTCTACCTCTCTTAAAAAGGCCATATCTACAGTACAATACAATACAATTTCACCATTTTAAAAAGTTCCTTAACACTTTAACTTTGCAGGTGACATAATATTCCTTAGATACTTACGTAATCTGCTAAAATATCTTCCTGTTATGGCTTTGGCATTGACACTTACTTAAAAGTTAGTCACAAAGGGGGACGCCGGCTGGCCATAGAAGTTTAGGCCCACAGTGCACACATATGAAAGTACTATGGAAATATAGAGTAAATAGTCATTAGTTAACTGGCGAAAGAAAGGGTTTAAAAAAAGTCAGTGTTTTTGGGTAAATGCATATTTATTATTTTCCATCAGTAACACAATCTACGATTTCCACCATATTAGCTGTTGAAGGTTGTAAAAAGTATTTGTTTACCTGCTGCGGCTGAACCCGGATCGTCGGAGTCAGTATTCATGATGAAGTTGTTTAGTTAAACGCACGAAATAAAACCGATCACTTTGTTGATTCAAGAAAAACACAATTACTTTTTGATATTTTGAACTTTGACAGTTGAATTGGCAGTTAATTTAGTGTTTCCATTGCGTAAAAAAATATCGATATTCGAATTTAGATCTATTCGATTCTAATATAGTTTTAAAAAATAATGCAGCCTTAAATATACGTTTCATGACAATATTTTACTAAGATTATAAAATATTTAAAAGATAAATAGGATAATGACACTGAAATATATTTATTTTTTTATTTTAGGCATGCTACCCATGAGGGGTAGCATGCCTAAAATAAAAAAAATCACGTTCGTACGGGAAAAAGTCACGATCGTACGGGATCGTACTGGTATCGTAAAAATTGCAACCAATTATTCACCTCATTTCTGTAGATAAATTGTAAGTGGTATTTTAATTTCTATTTTAGCTAAGATCCACCAACGTAATAATATTCGATATTCTCTTATAATCGATTATCTGAAATTATATTTCTGTAGTGGCAACTCTTAACACACACGAGCCCGCCGCGGGTCGGCTCGATACACACGAATTTGAGCTTTACTTCAATGCTGATAGGGCGTAGATAGATTTGTTTACACATATCTGTCAAAAGGACGCAATTCCGGTGGGGTTAATAAATAGTTTAATTTCTTTTAATTTTTGTTATATTAACCCCAACTTTTAGCGACATACAAATAGCGCGAATAATTAAGAACGAATATTTTAGCATTTTTTATAAAATGGAACATCGTGTGCACTTCTGGGCCATATTCCGGCATCCCTCATTGAAACAAACAGCAATGACTAATTTTACTTCTTTGTTTTCCAGGAAAATAATAACTACCCAGAGAAACTTTCAACATCGTTTTTAGATGTTTATGACAAAGACGAATGTATGAAAGTTTATTCCAAGTAAGATGAAGTTAAATAATACCTATAAGCTACACATGATGACATTGATATTATTAATTTTTTTTTGTTTGAATTCTGAATGTGATTATTTAATTTTGTTTGATTTTAATTTTAATTTTTATTATTTTTGTGTTTTTTTTTTTGTATAATTGAATTTTTGTAAAATTATTTTAAACTTTAATTTAATTCTAATTTAATTTAATTTATATATATTTTTTTATGATATGTTTGATTTAATTTATTTGTGGAAACTTTGCTGATTTATGTGTTATTTTTTTGTAATCTTATTGTATGTAATATAATAATTGTTTGTTTCCCAAAAATAAATAAATAAAATAAATAAATAAATAAATAAAATAAATATAATTGTGACCAACTAACGTCCCTGTCTAAATTAACTTAGTATTTCATTTTACGACAAAATAATAAAATAGTGATAAACTAATGTATGTAGTTGAAAATTCAATTTAAACGAAGATGTCTATTTAAGAAGACGATGTATGTGTTCGAAAAGACGTTTTTAAGGATATGCCCAAACCTTCTTAGATAGTAATAATTATTATTCTCAGCAAATTTTTTTATTGCATAAAAAAATCTAAATTCCAAATAAAAAATATTTCTTCCCATCCATAGGTACTACGTGGCTGATTCAAACTTTTGTGCGGGAACTGTGGCATCCGGCAGCGGTGCTTGCAGAGTTAGTACTTATTTACTCGTGTAATTTCACTAACTCCTAAAAAACTTGCATTTTCTTTCCCCTTTTCAGTTTGCATTCTTTGACTCCAAAATACTTTAAAACTTTGTTGCAGAAAGACATAGGTGACCCGGCGATCATAAACGGAGTCTTGGTGGGATTGGTCAGCTTCGGCCCCCCTCTCTGCGGCACCCCCGATGCTCCTACTGTCTTCACTAAGATCGGTGTCTACTCTTCGTGGCTGGACAGCATCGTGCAACGAGTATGAATGACATTTATCTAAGATCAACATATTTTAATTGAGCACTAGCAACCCACCCCGGCTCCGCAAGGTGCAACTTATTTTATCAGTGTTTCTCTACTATACATACAAAACTTGCTTTTGAATCACTCTATCTATTAAAATAAACGCATCAAAATCCGTAGCACAGATTTAAAGATCTAAGCATACATAGAGACAGACAGACGGCGGATAGTGACTTTGCTTTATACTATGTAGTAATACCCAGCTCCCAGCTAAAATGGTGCTTGTAAACTAACGTCAAACACTATTGTAATATGATTAACACAGTAAAGTTTTCAGGAACTACAAGACCCTGCTGATAAAAGGGTGAAAATGACTCGTCAAAAAAAGTATTCCAAGAAGGAAGAAGATAAAACAACCCATTCCAAATCTTATATTGGACGCACAGTAAATAGCAATGGATACCCAGATGAGGCATTGGTGTTAAAAGAGTTATTAAAGCACATAGATACAGCCAATCAGTCGAAAATAGAAGAGTTAATTGAAGAAGGGTTTAAAAAAGAACTTATAGACACTAGTCGCTTCTCCATTCAGGAGTTTCCTGTATCTAATTTAGAAACTCCAACAGACCCTTATCCGTATTACCACGACTTCATACAAAATTCGATGACACAAAAAACAGGTCACAATACTATTAATGAAAATGTTATAAAAGATGGCGACTATCTGCTTAATCAAAAACTCAACGCTGGGTCCGACATGCCTTCTAAAGCTACAATATTTCCACATAAGATTAAATTGTATCAAAATCATTACATACGAGAAAATGAAAAGCTGACAAAGATGCGAGACGTTATAAATACAAACAATTATGAGAATAGTTTTTCCATTGAGTCCAATAAATTGCCTTCCGTTTCACAACCAACAAGAGGAGGACACCAATCATTTGATAACTATGTTGCAAATGATGCAAAAGAAACTGCACTGAAAGGACCAATATTTGATCATGTTTATGGAAGCGCTGAAGACTATTATGATAAAGGTTTGAGTATAGAAGTTAATACCAATAGGAATGTCAACAATGACGAATCAACGACACGTTTTGATGATACCATTTCAAAACCTCGCGATGATAATCTATTTTTCATGTTCGAAGCATCATTTGAAGGACCAAGCATTCCAAAGAAAACACCAGTTCGCAATAACCCAAATAGTAAAACAATTTTAACTAATACAAACTCTAACAACGAGTATGATGTTAGCAAGAGTTTTCGATCAGATGAAGAGGATCGTTTTAATGATTATTTCAGAACGAACTAAAAGTTCAAGAATGCCTATACAACATTCGTTGAGTGATAAAATTAAATAAACATTAAGCAACGACTTGCTCCGGCGACCCTTCTACCATTTAGATACCGATATAAACTATATTCAAATTACGCTAAATTATCCAGAACACCTTACTGGGAATAAATCAATATTTCATATAAAGAGTTTTATTTAATACCTAACTATGTATAAATATAACGTTTTTGCATATTCTAAAACCACTGCATTATTCTTTACTCTTGCCGGATGGCAATCTTGATCCAAATAAGAAAGCAAGGAGTCTTGGTAATGGGTTTATTCCTCACATTTTACACATAATTACACACAATTGACAATTCCACTATATAAACTATCAAAGCAACATAACGTCTAAACAGTCTAAGGCCTGCAGATGAACACAGATTACTATAACTAGTCAGAGACAGATAGGACACTTCCAAAGAGTAGAATAAGTTTTTCATTTACGACGCAAAGCGCTAGTGTCGCTGTAGCTCGCTCGGCCAATGGTATGACGGTATTAGTGTTGTGCCAATATTATATTCCGAAGCTAGCTATCGACGTATTAGTGTTGTGCTGTACGTAGTTGTATCGATATATCAAGGTTTAATAGATTAAATGTTTTTTAATGCATATTATAGGATAGGGTTAACTTAAATACATTTCAAATAAATAGTAATGTCAAAATTAAACAAATTTTATAGCTAAAATCATTTATTTTTCATTTTTTTTACAAATTATTCTGTAACCTTAAAAATAAGTCCTTATTGATATTTTGATAAACCACACAGTTGACACAGTCCAATATTCGTGGGAACCACTAATCACTAATCTAAGTCACAGTTTTCGTTGATTAACGTCCTTTGGAAGAAAGTGGAAAAGGCGATGAGAACGATTGGTAGATTGGCAATCTCCAACACAGCATTTTCGCAAAGCCATGGCGTATATAAATGTAGCGTCTGTTGGTTATATAATGAGGAACGTATTGGCTTTAGTTTTGCGACTGAACTCAAGCTAAAAATAGCGAGGAAAACACAAAATAATACCGGCACTTTTTTCACTTTAAGGCGCTATCACAATGACATTACGTCAAAACAACAATGGCGGTGCTTAACCAATAACAGTTCAGTATGGAGCGGACCAATAGGGAATAAGCACACTAGCGCTTTACGTCGACAGTGGAACTAGAGTGTCACAGGCCTGCAGATGAAGTGCGTTACTTTTTGACGTCGCGCATGTGTAAAGCAGATTGTCAAAACAAGTTCCCTTGAAATAAGAATAACTGAATTCCTTTTATATTAGAATTAACCATAGACAAACAACCACGGAGGTCTGCCTCTCTCAACACACCCCCTCAATCTGCTGCACATGCTAACCATCATGACTAAAAATATATTTGTAGGTATAACTACAAGTTCAACACTATTCCTCGTAGGTACACTTCCTCGTAGATACACTTTTGAAAAATACCCGCTTTTGTTCCTGTTAGATACACTTTTTTTCCACGTGAACAATCTTTCCTCGTAGATACACTTTCTGGTATAGTTGTGCAAATAAATTATTATCTCATATCGCAACATAGTTGAATGAAGTTTTTTATCCCACACGTTTGTACAAGCAAGATAATATCGGAAAAAAAGAAATGAATGACGGAAAAATAAGAGATTATAAAAAAATTGGCCAAGTTCGAGTCGGACTCGCGCAATGAGGGTTCGGTACAAATTCTATTTTTGACGTATTAAAAAAACTACTGAATAGATTTCGTCCAAACCAAGTTTCGTTGGTAGTTTTTATAGTTATGTACATTATATAATTATTTCAGTTTTATCATCCTCTTATTTTAGAAGTTAGAGGGGGAACATTTTTTCCCACTTTGGAAGGGTCTGACACGCAAAGTATTCACTTTAGAAAAAAAAATATTAGAAACCTTAAAATATTTTTTAAAGACCTTTCCATAGATACCCCACACTATACGTGTGTTCAATGAAAAAAATATTTCGAGTTTCAGTTCTGACTATGGGGACCCCCCACTTATTTTTTTTTTCTATTTTCATGTGAAAACCTTGTTGCTGTTCACAGAATACGTCCACTTACTAAGTTTTAATAGTATAATAGTTTAGGAAAAAAGAGGCTGTGAGAGACTGGCGGACAGACAGACATGACGAATCTATAAGGGTTCCATTTTTTTGCCATTTGGCTATGGAACCCTAAAAACATTACATCGACATTAATTTGTTTTTATGATGTGCTCTTGTTTGTAAACACCCGAATTATTGGTGGCAGCTCTGGGTTAGTCCCCGTAGTTGGCACCAATATGTAAATCGCTATTTAATTTAATTTGTTTTAACTTGCAACTATATATAAATGTGTCTGTAAACGCTTTCTTTTGTTTATACGAGTGTCAATTGTTTTTTGTTTTTTTGTTGCAACAAAAGATATATGTAGCTGTCTTGAAAAAAATAATTTCCAAAACTTGCAGTAATACTTATGTGGTTTGCTGTACTTGGCCAAAGTGTATCTAACAGGAACAAAAGCGGGGAAATTTCAAAAGTGTATGCACGAGGAAGTGCACCTACGAGGAATGATTAAAAAAAAATTTGAATTAACTTGCCAACCTCATCTTCTTAACCTCCTACATCACATCTCAAAAATTCATACAAAGTTTACCTATCTCTCACATCCAATTGACCTATCCGATAATACCCCTGTCTACCCCTTAACATAATATCACTACAAACTTTCTATCTGCCTCTCGATTCAACACGTTACAAAACAAAACTCGTCATCTATCTCTCGAACTATTACCTCCATTAGAAATACCTTCAACTACCTCATCCACTTCTCGATCAACCTTAATACAAAAACTTCAACTATCTTTGACTCCTACTCGACCTACCTCATTTAAAACCTTCTACTAACTTCTCTCAACACAAAGTTCAACTAAATTAACCTATTAACTCATAACATCAGATCAATCAACAAAAAACAAAATATACTATAAAATTCAAATCAGTTAACACATTACAAAATACAGCAACTAAAACAAATATGATATCAAAACTTAAGGCCAATCTCTCCAAATAATTGTATATAATTTTTTTCTTAAAGTTTCTTTTCCTCTGCCGTTATGCTGTTATGTTATGCTCTTAAGTTCCATTTCTGTCAAATGATTCATTTATACTCTTTCCACACCCCCTTAAATGAATCATTTTCTATGTCCTAGTATATGCACGCCATTAACTCTTTAATGGATACTGTGCTCCTCGTATGTTAACATCGAAAGTTCCGTATCATACTCCATGACATAATCTTTATATCTTTCTCGCAACCCTCGTTCTCTCGCAGGTTGAATTCTTCTGCCATTATTTTTTACCGCTCGACTTCCCTCAATACCATTATTTTCCACCGCTCGACTTCCCTCAATACCATTATTTTCCACCGCTCGACTTCAATCTCTTCAACTAAATAAAATCACTTCCACAATTATTCTCATTCCCAAAAAACTTCATTTGTTATTTCGACTTCATCATTTGTTCCACCGTCATTTATTCTGTCTTCATTTGTCTGACTGTCATTTATATTTTTCACCTTCTTCTAGATCACTGTCTATGTTGCTGATTCTTCTCATATCTTCACCTTCTCGACACGCTTCATTACCATCACTTAAATTTTGCCTAATTTCATCTTGTTCTTCTTCAACCATCTGCCAGAGTCCATTTATGTTAACCACATTTTCTTCATCATCTAAATATATTCCTTGTTCTTCTTCGTTTATTCTGGCATCCCTCGGTCTTCGTATATCTGTCTCTTTTCACCTTGGATACGCGTTATTATAAACAAAAAATATATTCCTTGTTCTTCTTCGTTTATTCTTGCATCCCTTGGTCTTCTTGTATCTGTCTCTTTAAACCTTGGATACGCTTTAACATAAGCAAACAGCCGGTTGCTATGGACTCTAGCTTTTCATAAATCTTCTCAAAAAATCATCTTTCACTATTTCTTCAATCCTTGGTTCCTTATGGGATCTGGGCCCATAACCTCTTGCCGGATGGCAATCTTGATCCAAATAAGAAAGCAAGCGTCGCGCATGTGTAAAGCAGATTGTCAAAACAAGTTCCCTTGAAATAAGAATAACTGAATTCCTTTTAAATTAGAATTAACCATAAACAAACAACCACGGAGGTCTGCCTCTCTCAACATTTACGACTACCAAATTAGGCTCAGACATTCAAATGGAAACTTTTTTGTGTAAAACCTCACCCACGATTAAAACCTCATTGCTGTAAATCGACAACAGAATCTGAGTGTCTGAAATTCAAATGATACGTCAAACGTCAGTTCTCCGTCAAAACAAAATGGCGTTGCTCGCACGGAAGTGTCCCAAGCTCTCCATCCCTTGGGTTCCCACGCGTGGGATCTACGGGACCTGTCGTACTGGGAACCGTGACCTCGTGGGCTTCGGGATCAACGGCTGCGCTAATTATAAGGACGACGCGCATTTCCCGTTCCCCGCTGTCAGGTTCAAGGAGAATACTAGGGACATCTGCGTAAGTGCTTTAGCAACCTAACATAATGTAAAACGCATAGATTTAAATCTGATTTGCCCTAGTCATACTTCGAAATTGGCACTAAAATAAGGGAGACAGTCGTTACTTAGTGCGAGACAGCACGTTGTCAGTCACCCGTTTAAATCAGACAACGAGCTGTCTCACTCTTATTTTGGTGCCATTTCGCGGAAGGCGTTAGCAAATCTAACGGTTTAAATCTATGGTAAAATGATATTGTGAGTTTATCCACAACTCCTTAGGTGCTTCATCATACATGGTGGTCTACGCTATCGTCTCGACTTATATCTCAATCCCACTCACACAGATACCTCGTGTACGGGGGATGGCAATATTAGTCGAAGCGATAAATAGTCAAAGTGGCATCTTGGCTAGACCACCAGAGCGACACTCGGTACATAATATTCGTGATTTTTTTATCTCTTTGAATAGACCAGGCAGAATTTGCCGTGGAGTACCTATTAGAAAATAAGAATAATGGCACCTGATCTCGGTTGGGGAGGGAATGACGTCTTAAAGGCAGGCAAAGCATCTGCGACCCTTCTGCGGTTGCTGATGTCCATGGGCAGCGAACACTAACCATCAGGTGACGCTCTTGTTCGTTTGCCTTCCTATCACATAAAAAGCCATGATGCTGATCCAGGCTTTACGCGAGAAAGAGAAGGGCGACTGGAAGCAGCTGTGCTGTGAGGAGAAGAAGGCTCTGTACCGCGCGTCGTTCTGCCAGACCTTCAGCGAGTTCCAGGCGGCGACCGGCCAGTGGAAGTTCATCCTCGGCAGCATTCTGTTCCTGGTCACCTACGGCTTCTGGGGTATGATGTTCGCCCATTATTATGGTGAGTTGTTCTTCTATGGCGTGGTGATAACTGTAGATAGTCTATTTAGAAAGATTTATATGATCTTTATTGTACTGCGAGTACATCAAATATTGTACTTAATGCCTCACGGCATTATCTACCAGTCAGTGGGAAGTTAAACAAATTAGTTAAGAATCCAACATTACTGTCAACCCAAACAGGCTGGGGTGATGGGTACGACTGAAGGCAAAACCGTTTTGGCTGCTTACGACACATCTCTATTCTACTGCGCACATCTCCGCTTTGGTGGATTCCTAACTCTCAACCTAGCACTGATGTTGGTTACAGTATGCGAGCCGCTCCCGGCCAGCCTGTCGAAGGAGTCGCAGAAGGCGCAGCTTCGCAGGATGCTGGAGATTCGCACCAACCCCATCGATGGCCTGTCCTCCCATTGGGACTATGATAATGACCGGTGGAAGGTAGTATCATCATCATTATCATTATGATCATCATCATCATTATCATCTTCATCATCATCATGATCTTCATCATTCATCATACTTAATAAATCTGTCAATCACCCTGAAACTACTAAACCGATTTTGATGATATTTGGTATTCAGACAGGGTTGGCGCTGGCTTAGGGGAAAGGATACTTTTCAGTTCTCCCTCTTTTATTGAGTCTTGATAAAGCGGGCAAAGAGGCGGATAAAAATTAGTAAGCGTCATGTCAACAGAACAAATAGTGGGAGTCTATCTAGAATCAAGTAGAATCCACTGGCACGAGTGGATAACTGATTGGACAGTAGCAATGCGAAACAAGAGACACCGCAGCGCAGCAAAATATCTGACATTGCGGCGCATTATAAACAAAAATATATCCACATCTATTTATCGCTGTTATTGCTATTTAGCATGACAAATAGTTCTAAGCATCTTTCTCTATTTGTTTCAGTAACGCGACAAAAAGACGGCGGTAGAATAATTTACTGTGTAGGTTGCACGCACGGAATCAAATTACCGTATTTAATGGAATTGTTTGATTTTCTTTGGCTTATTTTAATAAATGTATGTAACTTAAACAGAATTTTAATTTTCATGTGAGCAAAATAATTAATAACTATTTGGTCTTGGATTGGATTGCAACAAACTGTAACAACTCTTATTTTAAAGTGAGCTAGCCTTTTGTAATAAATAATCGAATAACGTTTTATAGATTATAAAAAATAATCTGAAAACAAGCGACCAGCATTTCAAGCGATAAATCTAGTGAAAATACTGTTCCAAGTAAATGTTACTACATAGTAGAAATACAAAATGGGGTACATTATACAGAGAGTGGTGTTAATTTTGTTAATAGTTTTTGATTTAAATCTGATTAGTAAAGCACATGAAGAATCTTCCTTTTCGAGTATGTCAGATATATCATCTGAAGAAGGTATAAGTATTGTATTAGGTCACAATATTAAAGAATAGAAATATAAAAAAGTTTATTGGGTAGGCATTTTTGTTACATGAAATAAGATTTAAAGCTCATCACAGAAAACTAACATGTGCACTAGGTAGGTAAAATGTCTGCTTAGAAGAATATTACTTTTTATATCACCTGGTTGGTGACAAGCGAATTAAAGATTGATCTTTAACAAGAGTCCCAATCATATAACGAGTAGATATTCTACGATTTTTTTAAAATACAGTTTCAAGTCCGCGAAGCATTGTAGAATCAGGACATTTGCACTTACCAAACTTAGTTAACAGAGTCTTTTGCTTCAAAGACAGAAGACAAACCGTAGCCCCTAGCCAATACAGGCGCGAGTGGCAGTATGAAGGATTACCCATCGAATTCCCGAGTCGCCGCTCAATGGACACAAAGACGACCACCACGACGACTCGTAAGTTTAAACCTAGAATTCTTATAACATTCTTGTTGAAACAAAAATCTGACCTTCGTAACCCTTATAAGCTAAAGGAGTCAATTTTTGGTTCATAGTAGGGGACCAACGTCTTAACGTGCATTTCGAAGCACGGAATCATAATTTTTACAAGGCAAACACTGAGGTAGAGCTAAGTGGAACTTCCAATCGAATGAGCCGCTCGTCTGTGGAAGTGCCTCCACCTGACAGAAGATCACAGTGAAACAGCCCTTCGTTATTGTTGTGCAATGTTTCTGCTGGTGAGTAAGGTCGCCAAAGCTCAGTTGGGGAGGGTATGGGGTTTAAAAGGCAGGCAACGCATCTGCGACTCTTGTGCGGTTGTTGATGTCCATTACAAGGGGTGATCACTTACCATCAGGTAACTTTTCGTTTGCCTCCCTATTAAAAAAAGGTTTCAACTGGGATAGGTGCTAGGATGATGATGAAATCTGTGTTTGCAGCGACAACTCGTGTCTTTCCGCCACTGGACCCTCGCTACCGGCGCATATATAACCCCGACGACGACGCGGACGTGTTCGAGCACCCGTACATGGCGGCGCTGCTGGTGAACCAGCAGCTCTGGTGTGGCGCCGTGCTCATTGACAGGGACACCGTGCTCACCGCCGCTCACTGTCTGC
Organism: Nomophila noctuella; assembly: GCA_958496325.1. Taxonomy (NCBI): domain Eukaryota; kingdom Metazoa; phylum Arthropoda; class Insecta; order Lepidoptera; family Crambidae; genus Nomophila; species Nomophila noctuella. Next base: position 10,982,740 of record OY292503.1, on the reverse strand, counting down.
AGCTGTGAGTGAGGGAATGCGTCTTACTTATGGTTCCTTTACACGTAGACAGATTCATCTGCAGATGACATCGGCGGACGCGTCAGCCGACGCGTAGAGGGAGTGATTTGCTCGTCGTAGGAATTTGATCGCTATCGTCGCGAATTATATCCATCCCGAAATATTTGTGTGAGCGGTTCGCGAAAGTGCATCTTGGCTAGTCCACCAGGTTACTTTTTCGTCGAAAGTTGCAGACAACGGCTGCGAAAGAATCAAAATATAACTGAGACGATTATTATAGCTAGGACCTTATGGAGACGGGGTTGCGAAAGGATCACACTGTCGCTGCCTCTGCGGCGAGATACCTAACTGCGTCTCACAAGTTTAAGACAATTTTCGACGACTACGCCTCTCTCCATGACTAAAAACTCTCGTTTGATGATGATATTTCTAACGATACAAATACGAATCTATAAATAGAAATAAATTATCCGCTGTCCACGAAACCAACTGTCCAATACCAATTTTAAACTCCTCAGGCAATACAACAACCGTTTCTTCCGCGAGTACGTAAAGATGCTGAGCGTTCGCGTGGGCTCCTCCAACGCCACCGCCGGCGGCGAGGTCCTCCGCGTAGTCGAGATCTTCTTCCACCCCAACTACAAGCCGCACACGCTCGAGTTCAACTTCGCGGTGCTGAAGCTGCACAAGAACCTGACCTTCGGGAGTAGTTTGCCGGTGGATATGGTGCCGTACTCGAAGGAGAGGATGGTGCCTGTGGATAATACTGTGACGTTCTTGGGCTGGGGGTCGGTGCTGGTAAGTTAATGTTTAATGGAAAAAAGTCCCATATAGTGTCTGGGTGAGGCCTAGAATAGTCTTACTAACCCATTTCTTCCCGTGGGTGCCGTAACAAAGCTCCTAAGGGACATTCTAGAAACATGCAGCAGCGTTAGCCTGTGTTATACCTACCGTCGTCATACTGAGATCACCAATGCGTCTGCCCAGCTTGGCCACTATAGGCAAAACGCGTCACATGGGGTAGTTCAGTAGTCCAGCAATGGACTGAAGCAGGCTGTTGATGATCGGGGGCAATACACAACTGTTTCTTCCTTGAGTAAGTGCATGACGATGCTCAGCGGGTACTTGGTCTTCTCCGCGTGGTGGAGATCTTCTTCCACCCCAACTACAAGCCGCACACGCTCGAGTTCAACTTCGCGGTGCTGAAGCTGCACAAGAACCTGACCTTCGGGAGCAGCCTGCCGGTGGATATGGTGCCGTACTCGAAAGAGAGGATGGTGCCTGTGGATAATACTGTGACGTTCTTAGGCTGGGGGTCGGTGCTGATAAGTTAAACGGAGATCAGTTTCATGTAGTGTCTGTGCTAGGCCTAGTATTTACAAGGTCTAGTGTTACTAGCCAATTTCTTCCCGTGGGTGCCGTAACGAAGCTCCTAAGGGACATTCTAGAAACATGCAGCAGCGTTAGCCTGCGTTATACCTACCGTCGTCTTACTGAGATCACCAATGCGTCTGCCCAGCTTGGTCACTATAGGCAAAACGCGTTACCTGGGGAAGGTCAGTAGTCCAGCAGAAGACAGCCCAGTCTAGGATAGGTCTACGTCCAGCAGAGGACTGCAACAGGCAGGTTGTTGATGATCACAGGCAACACAACAACTGTATCTTCCATGAGTACGTGCATGAATATGCTCAGTGTTTACTTGGTCTCCTCCGCGTGGTCGAGATCTTTTTCCATCCCAACTACCGCATGTCCTCCATACTTATAATAGCAATAGACACTAAGCCTATGTTTCCTGTTTCTTTGACAGGGAACCGGTGGAGAAGGAGGGTCAGTCCTGCTGCAGAAGGTCCAACTGCCGGTGTACGATCTAGCCGACTGTCAGGAAGTCTATGGAAGGTAAAGACAATACCACGTCACTTTGGACTTTATACCGCGCCTTTACGTCTCGGACATAGCTGAGTGAGCAATCTAAGCATTATTATTAATTTCAAGAGTTTACTGTGCAGTACCTATGGCTAACATCATAGACTTTAGGTACATATAAACTGATAGCTGACATTACACTATAGGTATAGTAGGTAAGGTAAGAACTACACAAAAATAGAATAGGAATAGAAAATGTTGCTTATGACAAAAATTTAAGTTTGTTTTTAACGACTGGTTGGTGTGAACAGCCACAATAATGACACAAGCTCTACTCTAATGGTCCCTCTACAAACAACAAATATTTAAGTTTGTAACTTCCAGATTACGTAGTTGTCCACCAAATGGAAAGATAATAAAAATCGCTTATGTATTTTCCAACAGAGATTTGGTGACAAGAAACAACTTCTGCGCCGGCTACATCACGATACCGAAGAATGTCTGTAACGTGCGTACCAATCAATCAAAGTCCCCAATCATAACTATGATAACACTTAGATTAGTAAGATTGCAGAATGTATGCAACAGGAAATCTATTTTTAAAACGCTTTGGTTACTGGTAACTGTAAATATTTTCATTCGATTTAAGTACATGGATGAATAAAACTATGTACATTTTTAAAGTAAGTAGTTAATGGTCCTTCTAAGCCGGGTGGAAAGCAGACGTAGAAATATCTAAATTTTTTACAATAATAATATCTTTTACAATATGTCGCAAATCTTGTTAGGTATCCTTTTTTATCTGATCATTATAAATCACAAATCAGATATTTTATTATCAAAGTTGAATTCAGGAGGATTTGAAACTTTTGCAATTTTTTTTGACACTAGCAACGCATTATTCCTGAGGTAGAAAACAAAACTTTTGCTCGCATTCTTAAAAAGTAGACTGCTATTGCTCCCTTCCCTACCCTATTTAACATCATATCATGTTTTCGCGCATCCATCCTACTACTATTATAAATGCGAAAGTTTGTATGTATGGATGTATGGATGTTTGTACTCTTTCACGTAAAAACTACTGAATGGATTTGAATGAAACTTTACCACAATATAGCTTATACACCAGAATAACACATAGGATATTGGAAATCGAAATCCGCGGGCGGCCGCTAGTTCTACCATATTCTGTTTTTCCCAGCATGACGCAGGCGGGCCGGCCATAATGGACGGGGTTCTTGTCGGCATTCTATCCTTCTCGTCCAAACGCTGCGACAAACTCGACCAGCCGGCCGTGTTCTCCACCGTCGGAGCCATCGCTCCCTGGCTTGAGGAGCTCGGCGAAAAGAAGCTACAGTTACGGTATGTCATACGTAACAAAAAGTAATAAAAATTGATTTTACCACATATTAATGAATACCATAGATGCTCCTTATGTTGCGTTTGAGTGTCTCGACCAAAAATTAATTCACTTAAATCTGTTTCCTCTCAGTCTCTCTCAACAGAAGACTACAAAAATTGGCCAAGTGCGAGTCGGACTCCCGCACTGAGGGTTCCGTACAAATTTTATTTTTGACGTTTTAAAAAAACTACTGAATAGATTTCGTTCGAATCAATTTTCGTTGGTAGTTTTTATGGTAATGTACATTATATAATTATTTCAGTTTTATCATCCCCTTATTTTAGAAGTTAGAGGGGGGGGACACACTTTTTTCCACTTTGGAAGGGTCTGTCACGCAAAGTATTCACTTTAGATAAAAGTGATATAAGAAACCTTAATATAATTTTTAAAGACCTATCCATAGATACCCCACACGTATATGTTCAATGAAAAGAAATATTTCGAGTTTCAGTTCTGACTATGGGGACCCCCCACTTTTTTAATTTTTTTTCTATTTTTGTATAAAAACCTTGTTGCGGTTCACAGAATACATCCACTCACTAAGTTTCAACAATATAGTACTTATAGTTTCGGAAAAAAGTGGCTGTGACAGACTGGCGGACAGACAGACAGACAGACAGACAGACAGACAGACATGACGAATCTATAAGGGTTCCGTTTTTTTGCCATTTTGGCTACGGAACCCTAAAAAGAGACAACTCACTTGACATTTCAGGCAGCAGGAGTACGTCTGTCTGCTATAGAGCAAGATAGCGTTGTTCTTGAGGAGAAAAAGGATAGCAAAACTGTCAGATTATTCGTTGCATCTAGTGGTATTCACTTATTCTGAAGATTTCACAGATATTTTTGATGATAATCATAAGCTTATGAATTTTATTCATCTGCCAACTACCTAAGCTATTGGAAATTTATCAAAAAGGAGTGTTACTGGCCATATAAAAATATACTCTATGTATTCTCCACTATCTATGGTCCGTAAACTGACGAGCAATCATAAAATCATTGTTTTTATTGTGTACAAAAACATCACCAGAAATCGTTTATTTCTTTTACCTAAATTACTGAAATCCAATTTACCAACCATGTTATCCAGGGTATCGAACTCTGGCCTTTATCAAACACGAGTGCTTACATAAAGATATTTGTTTCAGAAACACTGTCATCAAAGCTCCCGAGTCAGCGCCGCACTCGTAACGCAATGAAACAATATTATAATACATCAATAATATATTTTCTCTAATACTGTACACACCAGCTTCCAATCACTACATTGTAACAGAAATAAAAACATTTAAACTCTTTCCTTTTATAACTTTAATTTCTATTCAACATACAACATTGAATAACATACAATTTAAAGAGTAGATAATTTATATATTTATAAATAGATGTTCTTAAGCGGATCTTCATCATGGAATGATATCGAGCTGATTGTCGTTTCACACTTATTTAATTACATATCCAACGTTGATTAACATGGAAGCAAAGCAAACTTTTAAACAATATATACAGCGGTTATGGCCATTTTGTTTTGGCGCGTTTTGCCGCGAAATGTCAAATTGACAGTTACGCACGCGTTCACCAATCACTGCCGCTTGTGCCTATTAAAAACTGAATTACCGTAACATTAAAGACTATATTTGTGTGACCGCAAATAACGCAGCAGATAACATTCGCTTATTCTAAGCGGTAGTTGACGTGGAGCTCGGGTTTGATGTCGTATACCAACTGGAGGATGTTCTGGATCACCTGGAATTACAAAATCAACAATAGTAATAAATTCTCTTTGATAAAAGCTATTAAAAAAATATTCGAACCATACCTATTTCATCAATGAAACTAACTATAAGCACTAAGCCTTTTTATTCTTAATAAGATTTCATTATTTATTAAATTAAGTATATTTTACTATACTAGGCAACAATTTAAAAGGAGCTGAAGAAAAAGCATTGAATTATTTACCAATCCATTACTTAACTAAACTTCGTTTCTTTTAAATGATTTCAAAGTAAAATGATACAATAATAATCGCTAAAACGACTCAGCAAAAATCTTTGACCTGCACATTTATGGATGTAATGCAAAAGTAGCAATGTGTAAACAAGTGTCATTTTACTACAACTGACATCATAAATCATACGACATTGAACATAACAATGAACTAAGTCATTGTAAATGGTCTTTCTGTGTTTTCAGGACAATAATCTTCATCTGCTATTTACAGAAGATAAATACTTGTTCAATAAATTATAACAAACACCTCTTCAGACACAACAGTATACTGTTGTGTCTGAAGATGTACTTAATTTGCCAAAATGTCATGGGTCAAGCCAGTTAATTTAAAACTATAGACATATGTGCATGGAGAAATAACCTTTCTTGCTCTGTGTTTCTGCTTTTACTTTCCAAAATACTGTGTTAGTCTTCTTACAATATCCTGTGTTTGTCTAAATAAAAGTAACCTTAAACTCATAAGAATGAGGTGTAATATCAAACACAACTACATACCGGCTCTTGCTGTGTCTGCACCATCTTGTTCATCTCGTCGATCTTAACTCTGGTCTCAGCGTCGATCTTAGCAGCGACACCCTCCCGAGTGCCCATGTGCTGGAAACAAGCAACAATAAAAACCATGAAGGATACTAGACATTCCGATGAAGTTACACACATGTTATTGATTACAATAAAAATAAAAATTGGCCAAGTGCGAGTCGGACTCCCGCACTGAGGGTTCCGTACAAATTCTATTTTTGACGTATAAAAAAAACTACTGACTAGATTTCGTTCGAACCAATTTTCGTTGGTAGTTTTTATGGTAATGTACATTATATAATTATTTCAATTTTATCATCCTCTTATTTTAGAAGTTAGAGGGGGGGGGCACACTTTTTTCCACTTTGGAAGGGTCTCTCACGCAAAATATTCACTTTAGAAAAAAGTGATATTAGAAACCTCAATATAATTTTTAAAGACCTATCCATACATACCCACACGTACATGTTCAATGAAAAAAAATATTTCAAGTTTCAGTTCTGACTATGGGGACCCCCCACTTTTTTAATTTTTTTTTTCTATTTTCGTATGAAAACCTTGTTGCGGTTCACTGAATACATCCACTCACTAAGTTTCAACAGTATAGTACTTATAGTTTCGGAATAAAGTGGCTGTGACAGACTGGCGCATGGCGGACAGACAGACAGACAGACAGACAGACATGACGAATCTATAAGGGTTCCGTTTTTTTGCCATTTTGGCTACGGAACCCTAAAAATATGATTAAGGTAGACTTGAAATCATAAAACATAAATAAGTATATTGTTTCAGATATTCAAACAAAAATAAAACAAAATTAATATTAAAAAAAACTCTAAAAAAAGATTGTATGTCAGCTGGAAACAATAAGTCAGTGTGTTTTGCTCCACATTTGTCCAAGCTGGAGTTATAATCAGATATATAATCAATTAGATATTTAGTTACATTACAAGAACAAATTCAAATATAAAGGGAATATGTAACTATGTTAGTACTTGTGTGTATTGATATGCCTTCATTCTTATACCCTTGCACCTAAGGGTTATATTACCTTGGCTTCGAACTCCTTGAACTGCCTCTCGCGTTCCTGTCTGTACTTTTCAACCTCATCCTGGGCCTCCTCCTTGGCTTGCTTTAGGCGTTTCGCTTTCCCTGTAAAAGATAATAATTTGTTTATAAATGTTTTCAAGATATAAGATTTAATAATTTTATATTAGTTTTGTTTCTGCCATTGCAACAAAAAGAAGAAGAAGATACAAGAAAACATAAACATCATTCTGCGAATTCTGTGATTCAGATGTCATGTTACGAACATCACAGCTACATTTGCAGTTATTACCAACCACTAAATCGCAATAGACCTGCATGATAGTTTAAGCTTGATCTCCCTTTCCATATAAAAGCAGTGGTAAGGTTAATAGACTCACAGTGGCAATTGTAAACATCAAAGGTCACATGATAATATTTTCACTCTGTTTAGACTATCGGATGAAAAGCTACTGAATTCCATCCTTAAATGATATCTTTGCATAAAGTTACCAATAAAAATAGTTGTGGCTGAAATGAGTTACTATCGGCCCCAATAGATTAAGTTGAGTTGTCAACATTTTCATTGTATTCTATGAATCTAAATCAAGGTTATGTCATATGTTGCATACAATGAAGATTTTAATTTTCAGTTATTTTACTATGCTTTGATTTTTTTTCATACTAGTTAAGATATGACATCTGCTAAAGATATTATACAAGTTTGTACCTACAAATAGTAGATATGACTTTGTCTTACATTTTTCAGTTAGTTAACACTGAATTAGTTTTATATGTTGTATTATAGAAGAGTGATGACATAATATCTGCTTCATATTGTACTAGCATTTAATATGACTATTATTATCAGAAGTCACATGAGAAGCAAAGAGGAAGATAATCAGATGAACATACAGACAGCTGATTATAAAACAAGTCATCTTGAAAAACATATGCTTTTTTACTAACACCTCATCATCATCCTAGCGCCTCTCCCGGTTGCATCCTCGGCCATTGCCATTGGAGCCCAGGGTACGCTGCGACTATGATCCTGAATTGACTTGCCTGGTTATTACAATGGAGCGACTGTCGTCTGACCTCCGTAACCACAAGGGAAACCAGACTATTTGGATCATAGTCGGGACCAACGGCTTAACGTGCCTTCCGAAGCACGGAATCATCATTCTTATCGGACAATCAGGTGATTCAAGCCTGCAATGTCCTAACCAAACTGGGAAAACTAACACAAAGTGAAAGTGTTCCCCGCGGGATTCGAACCCACGACCTCCGAGTACGTAGCTTTTGAGCACAGCGCTCTAACCACTACACCACGGAGGCTTTTTTACTAACACCTATCTATAATAAAGAGAATGTATGTAATTATAATATGAGGGTAAAATTCTGAATAGATATTCATTGCACTCCACATGAAATGGATTACAGGAATGTCCTTGATGCAACCATTTGTGTTAATTAGAGATATCTAAAATTGTTTTACAAGATTTTCCTATTCACATTGGATTCGAATTGAGGACCTCGATTCAAGTTTTCATAAAGATTACATCTTAACTATGATACACTTCTTCATAAACCTCAATCCTAGTGATGTTTGGCGAAGTCAGCTAGGTCATAAATCTTTCATGAAATTCTGCTTTACAAAACCAATTCATAGCTATGAATACAGATTGAATTGTGAATAGCCATTCAAATAACATTTTACAAGACTGTTATCAGTTGGCTAAGCAGTTATGTAGAAGAATCAAGTGGGTTACTCTAAATAATGGGTGTAGCCAAATACGCATTAAAATTACTTACGCTTCCTCGCCTCGGAGACTTTCTCAGCCGCACGTTTTTCAGCGGCCAGCAATTGCTGGATTCCCTGTGTCTGACTCGCCATTCTTGATACACACAAAAACTATGTCGAGTGAGAATGGAAACCAAGACACGAATCAATATACCCAGGCAAGAGGCAAGATTGCGACGAAAGTCATATGATTAGTTTAGTTCCACCATGTTGTCACGATTGGCGCTGTTATCGGCTCGTGCTTAGTTGTTTATGCATGAAATGGAACGTTTTGAACCGTTCACCTTAATTTTTTTATGAGAAAACTACAGTGTTTTTATTTCTAAGTTTTTAAAACAATTATTTTACGATGATAATAGGTAGATTATTAAATTGTTATACACTTGTATAAAACTACAAAATACGAAAATCTTGAAAAGTGAAATTCAATCTTAGCAGAAAGGAACGAATTTCGTTGTATTGTCATTTTAGTTTTTTTGAATGAATGTAGATGGCGCTAACCTACAAAAATAAGCAATTTGGAATTTACTTAATAATAAAATTGAACTAGCTTTTCAATTTTGAAAAAAAAACACACACAAATTCGCAGATTTGAGTAAAAGAAGAAAGTAAAAATAAAATTCAATGAGTTATTAAAATAATTAGCAACACCTTCTGTGACATTTCTCAACGTCATTATTAATACGTCACGATAATGTCAAAATTTTAAGCGGGGAAATTCAAACTAGTGTGGTACAAAATAGTTGAAGTAGAATTTCCATATCCAATCACAAGTAGCCAACGTTTTCTATTGTTATTTTTCATTGTGTCAAACAGTAATTAATTGCTTTGTTTTCTATACAGTAAAAACCTGGATACATAGATACAGACACAATTCAAAATAAAATCATATAGTGACTATTTTAAAGAAAGGGGAATGCTCGCTACGTATTCTGTCTCTTTCTTTTATTATGGACTACTTGAGATGGCAAATAACCTCCCCGCATCGAACAAAACCATCTGTTGCAACAGTGAACGAAATTCACAACGATTGCTGTGTTCATTGCGGGGTTCATTGGCATGGGAACTTGTTATCTGCCTTTTTGGCAGCAATGTATAATGTTTAATACGCTTAATCGCTATAGTTTCAAGTGCAGATCCCACGCTACGGGCTCGGCGTCACGTCACTGTTTTCTTTATCATTTCGGTGGCAAACATAGCGTAGCATGGCCGTCGTTTGGAAGTATTCACAGTTTTACTTCCATAAAGAATACGCGATAAACATTGCTCAGAGCGAATTACGAAAGACATTTTTAAATAAATTCTTTACGCGAGTGAGATAAACAATAAGCAGAAGTGTTAAATAACGTGGAGTTTTAAATAAAAGCGACAACCCGCGACCTCATTTATTCGCAAATTTTGCTGTTTTCTCCAATTTTTTTTTCAAAATGTGGTTAATCAGTCAGCCGAATTCAGTGATTCTTCAAGTGAAGGCGGATCCTAATGCTTTTGGACAGGAGTGCCTAGAAAGGGTAAGTCCTAGCCTATGCAATACCTTGTAATATTTGTTATTAATCGCTTTTACTATATGTAGTTTTCATTAGTATTATTTTCTTGTTTACAAATTTTTTGTAACTTTTTTTATTAAGTATAGGCATTGAATTTAACTTTATTGTAAGCAATTGGAAGTATTTTTATTAATTTTTATATTATTTTACTACTTTAACAATATTTTTTCTTAATGTAAACAAACTCACAATACCAACGAACAATATTTTCACCGGCCATTTTATAAAAATACATCTAAAAATCTTTAAAAAGTTTAAATATCGAACATTACAAAAGCATTGAGCGAGACACGTTCGCTCGACGTCACGGCTTACCTTGTGGACTTTGGACCCGACAAACGGCGTGTTATAATCTGTTCACGTATCACCGCCGTGATGATTTGAAAGTAATATCACGATAGTGCGAATTCAACCGTCTTTTGTCGAATAGATGAACATGTTTTAGTCTTTTAGAACTTGTATGGACCTTTATTGTTTTTTAAAACGTCTAAAAATAGCTTAACATTAGGCACCTTAGTTATTGACATCATAATTATAATTTACATTTAAACTGTACCTACATATGTCACATAAAAATGATAAGGCGCGTAAAGAATACCTATTTTGTTGATGAAAACATTAAAAGGCATTAAAAACTACACAATAACTGATATCGGTCACGGCCACTATACATATTAGTATAATAATATGCTGATAAATACATACTTCCTTTGCCGTATGCGATTGTATTGTTAAAAGGTTCAAGACAAAATAATTGGCGCCAAAAGTTAGGTCTTGGCCTTATTCCAAACAATGCGAATGAATTTGGGACACTTTAATTTCGACGAAATACCTACCTAGATTTAGATTTGTGATTCATTATTATCAAACCAAATGTTGAATTCGAATGAATGTAAAAACCGACCATAAAACGAATAAGAAAAAAGCAAAGGTGTCTACGAAGTAGGTTTTGCTATTCGCATACCTACCTATTTGTATTTTTTATCTTTACCTACCTTCCTACCTACTAAGGCGCCCGTTCGTCTCGATAAGTACAAATAGGCCACCTCCTCCAATCATCATTATCAGCCATTGAGAGTCCACTGTTGGACACTACGTTGGTCTCCACAGTAGGATCCTCTGTAACGCGCATTCAGCTTCAGACAAGCCATTTTGCGCAATCGTCAATTCACCTGACCTGAGAGCTTCCTTCTATTACCTACTAACCTTACCTAATACCTCCTAGGAAACCTAATAAAAGATAAAGCCAATGCCCTCATTCGAATCTCTCCAGTCAGTTTCTAAGACAAAGTGATTAAGATGTGAAGTTTCTCCTCCACCATTCCATGCCATTGTTGGAAAACTATTAGACCGTTAAACAAAGTACTGGTTATGGAGATACTTAACATGCGTTGTATCACTTTGTGATCATGAGAACGCCATTTTTATTCAAAAGATCAGAATGGATAAGGCCTTCTTTACCATATTTGCAATTCCCACACAAAGCGGTTGGTACAAAGTCTAAATCATATCCTGCTAAGTAATTTGTATAATGGCATTGAAACTTATCGTTACTCTGAAAATGACTAATAGCTTCGATAAAAGGTACACTTTACACTATTAATACCTCCTTCCCTAGGTATTCTGAATGGATCGGAAAGTCAACGTTAGATTTCACGCAACTTTATAAATGATACGCTATACTGAACTTTCTTGGTTAGGTACACATATTATCAACCATTTTGCCCAAATGAGCTCTCATATCCTTTACAAGTATCGCTCAAAAAAGTAGGTAAACACCTTTAATTTCACAAGTCCCATGCTCATCATTGCTCATGCTTAATGCAATCTTCAAAATCTTGTGACGGAATATGCCTACTGTATTGTTTATATTTTTTGATAATAACTTTTCCTATGTTATCTTTGGGGTCAGAGTTGGGTCATTTGCTTTTATCTTTCGTTTCCACGCTAGAAACAAACAATTTAGTTACTTTATCTATCACACCATATTTAATATCCTTTTTAAATAAAAATAAACCAATGCCAAATCATGCTGAAAGTTATTATGAGCGATTTAATCTTCAATGGTTTGAAAAGAGGACATGACAAAGTTCAAAGAATGAAACAAATCGGTTGATTAGTTTCGGTCATAAGCCTTAATAAAATCTTGTCTGTATTTGTGTCTATTTCGATCTGTCCAGACTACATCGTTGACGCAAGATGTTGCAACCTCTAACGAAAAATAATGACCTTTGTGAAGGCAGAACATTTGTTAGAAAACCAAAATAGTCGCGCAGATAGCCATTGCGCTATATGTTGCAAGTACATTAAAATCTCATTTAGGTTCTACAAATATTCCGTCCACATGGTTCAATAATCCCAAAATTATGTGATCAAAATCATGAGATTTCATAATTATTTAACCATTTTACTATGGAGATAAACACTTGTTCATCCAGTCAAATAGGCAACACAATTTTCCCAACAAGTGCGATGACGAAGTCTAAACGTCTCTAAGAATAATACCCGCTCTCCAAAGTAAATCGTTATTCACGCGTTATTGTACCGGTGAGTGTGACTGTAACTCGGGTCCAAAGTCCGTCCCCAACAGCTGTGCCGCACCGTGCGCGCGCGCACGTGCACTCAGCGTGATCACCCGCAACCTTAGCTGCCTCAGCGCAAACGAAAATAGCCCATAAAACAACCCAGTTAAGACCCAAGCGACTGCATCGCTATCCGCTCTCCAAACTCTTGTTTCAGGTATAGCGCAAGTAAAATGAGCCTTACAGCCTCGAAATAAGGTTGTTTTGATAAAATTTGGGGAACTGTTTGTGTTTCCAATGCAGTGGCAGTTGGAAATTTCGTGCGTGAAACGACTCAATTCAAGCGAGTTTCGTTACGGTTTTTGTCTAAAACACGACAAACGACTCCTTTTCGGGGACTTATAGAATTCAGAATTGTCAAATATTAATTTAAATTGTAAATCATTAACTTTGTCCATAAACTGAATAAGTATGGTAGTTTCCTTTGTTGGATATTCAAAATGTTCTTCTGTTTCCTTCACACTTCACGTTATCATTATATCTACCCTTGAAACTTATTTGATTATAGCTTTATGTAACTATTAAGGCGGATTACAGATTACTAAACAATGTTCAGTGCCATGAAAATCTCACCTATCAACTCCGCCGTTGTAAAAACCACGCTCTTTCGTTTCATTAAAGTTGATATTTCAACGGACGTTTCACACGGCCGAACTAACTGGTGGAGTCCAAACTCCATCGAGAAGGGATATATTTAACTCAATTCGTTAGAACAAGACTCTAATATTATTACTTGTAAGGAGGTCAATGGGATCAACTGTAATAGAAACATTTTGTAGCATATTGCACTTCCTTTGATAAAGATATCTTGTTCAGGATGTACATACTTGTTGATTTCTTTTAAAGTTAAGACTGTTTTTCTTTTCACTTAACAGGAAAATCGTCCGATGTAAAATTGTAAGCAACAAAGTTTGTCATTATCAAAATTGAAGTCTGTAAAACTCCCGGACGTGATATTTAGGCCATTTCAAAATGTTGGCTCATCTAATTGCATTTTTCATTTCACAATATCTAACCTACATCATTAGCATTCATAACATCTAAAACAAGCTAGTCTAATAGTAACAACGTGCATTTTTTATGACCACGCTAAAACCCCTTCGTGTTACGTACTGGGGCATAAAAAAATTAACTAGTTCTAGTTAATAATGGTTGTAAAATGTTTTGCTTCCATTTGTTGAACTTTCCAATTGGTCTGCCGGACTTTGCACCCTGACGTCACCGTCCAAAAGGCCTCTGTTGGGTAACTCATTGTTTGTCACATTATCCTCGGATCGTATCGTACGCTTCATATGGGGGCGACTTGTATGGACAATCATTGTTTGTTTAGGCAAAGTCGTATTGTTAAAAATCAATTACGTAGTCACACCTTATCTCTCAAATCCTTATCCGGTTCATACTATCATTATGATAATCGTGATGTGCAGATATTTAATGCGTATGTGACTAGTAATAAATGTGTGCGGTGCAAAGCCATAAAAAAATACTCATTACTTTATTTCGCAAAACCTTGTAAAATCCGGTGATGTTATTTGAAAATGCAAATAGCTCAGGATTCCAAAATAAAACGACGCCCTATATTATATTTCACAGCACTAAAAATTTGCTTTAACATCTAGTAGCTTAGAAACTTAATATTTAGCAGATATGGAAGGACCGATGTTAATAGGTACTTGATGTATATTTTTTTTTTATATATTTTAAGTTATTTTGAATAAAGAAGAAAACTCAATATATCCATAATTAGAATAATATAGAGAACCTGAACGTTGGAAACTTTCACCTTAATCTTTATACATAACGAAAACTTTCGCGAAACAAGTTCTCAGTTACGTGATGTCGCCAAAAACATAAAGTAACATTTCCAGAAGTATCATATCAGTATAAACTATACAAAGCTAAGTTTAAGACAGAAATCCCACGAAATACGTTTATTTAAATTCTAGGAATAAAGATGACAGCAAATTAAAATGAATGCATAAGCATACCTTGATCAGATATACGTATTTATGCAGAGGAATATTGTATATACATATTTTGAATTCATTGCACAATTTCGAAGAACTATAAAGTAAATGGGATTTTTTTTAGTTGTGACTTGTGATGAACATCGTCACAGTTTAATAATCGTTGTAACAACTAGAAATCGCTTCACATGTATGTCGTATCGGTCTTACAACCACTTATTACGATATATGTAATTACGCACCCGGATAGATACTTAAAGAATTTTTCTCCGCTCACATTATAGCTCTCATTGCAGAACATAGTACTCCCTCGTATCGTACGTGTTTTGTAGCTCACAGTATGATTTACGAGTAAATCCACCTTTGCGTGATTATCTCGAGAAAATGCTTTCAGTTACATCATTTGTTGTACAACGCCTTCCAATCGTTTGTAAGAACAACTCTTGCATGATTCTGTGGCCCTGGTACTTGAAATTATGTTTCTTGATTACTTCCTACCTTCCTACCGGTAAAAGTCGGCAAGGTGCTATTTTCGGTTTGGTTAATTTTAAATAGGACAACTGCTTCTTTTAAATGTAAATATAGTTTTGCTTTCATATATCCTTTAGCATTTTAACTACAATGAAGAAACAAGGAACTGACCAGTTCGGATCGGTTTCATAATCCCGAAATCCAGCCAATATTCATTTATTGGCAAGTATAATAATACCAATTATTTCAATGAAAGGGACCTTTGCTCAGCAGCATTATTAATAGTCCGGGAGTGTATTTATTTATAGTCCATCGTAACCAGATCGATTATGTATTCCTATGTCTCGCCATGCAAACTATTTTCAGTGTAACCTTAGTAAGCTATTTTATCTTCCATCTTCCGTTTTCTTTCATATATTCATTAGTGTCACTATCGTTATAACGTTTCATCTATTGCGGATCCTGATTTGACCAACCTAGTAATTCCTGATTTTACATTGGATGGATGGACTGCTATCTGACCTCCGTAGCTCTAACAAAAGCGCAGACTTTTTTTATGGATTGTAGTCCTAACCGAACTTAGATACCACATAAATTGAAAGTTGGATTTGATTGAACCCTCGATCTCCGACGATTTAGAGCTCAGCGTACTAACCACACCAATGAGGCATTTTCATATATATCAGTATGTTCTTCTCTAATTTTAATTACAGATCACTATATCCTCGTTCCCTACATTGTAATGCAGTTATTAGTGCAATGTAATGCAATACGTGACTGAGACACGCGCGTGAACCGTGGAGCTGAACCTTGGCTTACATCTCAATACTATTATCTTAGTACTGGTGTTTCGCCTTGCCGCTGCCGCTCTAACACTATCAAAATAATTTGATTCCGAGAATATGGAGCAAAAAATGGAAGTTGGCCAAACCTTCGGTCAAGGAGATTGTGATATTTTTGACTAAAAGATTTTAGGAATAAAGTCTTTCAGTATATGTAGGTACCTCTACTTTGACCAATTAATGGGTATGGACCAACATAATATAATCTTTTGATTCGTAGAATTGAGAGATTGTCTTACCAAATGCGTATTTCCAAGAAATTAATTAGTAGATTTCTTATAAATAAGAAAACCTAAGAATTTGCTTATTTTTGAGAATATTTTGTGTTACGCAAGTTCTTCGGTTGTCTTGAAGACTTACATTACAAAATTTTGTTAAATAGATCAAATAACCCACATTTCAATCATGTGCAACACTTAGCTACCCACAATCCACATCGTGTTCATTCACAGAATTGAAATATTTCACGATTACGTTTAACCAAAACGAGCAAGAGGTTATCTCTAAAATTAAACATTTATTAAATCTTTATTGCAATACTTTACATAACAGTAAGCGGCGAATATTACATTATATTAGCAAAGTAATTACTTAACGAAGTGACATCATTATACAGTTTAGCTTGAACCTAGATAACCTAAGTGCCAACACGGCAACTAGCAACCATAAACCATTCCATCATTGTGATAACCGATAATGAAGTTGGAATGTCAACGAACGGGAAGATAAGGATTATCATTTTTTAATAAAATATTTTAGCCTTAGTCAAAAGTCGTTATATTCTTTGTCTTAAAAAGACAAAGGTTATCTTTTTTTTTCAATAAGATTGATAATGATATCTGCCGGTTTTTATGAATATTAAAAAACCAATGTCAAAGGACGCGTTAGATACCTAGCAACTGTGTGCATTGTGGGAGATTGATAACATTCAAAGGACATGTAAAGGTCAATCCGATATCGTCAACGAAAACAAATATAATGTGACGTATGCAAAACAGATGTAAGGAACTATTTTTCACATATATTTTACAGAAAAGTGTAAAGATAAAAATTAAAGTTAAATGATAAGGCTGTAAGTACATATACTCAATGAGACCTATGTATATACCTAAAATAAAATCCAAGCTTTTATTGATGGATGCGATCTTATAACAATTTGACGCATATGCGTACCTACCAAAGAAATTCTTATTTAAATTCTGTGATAATCCTTAGCAACAATACTTGTTATTTATCAAAACGAGATCTTTTTACGTAGGTGATTAATTGAGAGATTACATATTTTGTTTTTGTCATTAAATATTGATTTGATATCTTGATCCCCAATCCCTAATACCTGATAAATCAATAGGTAATATAGATATTGTTACTTTTAAAAGATAAAGAACCGGATCTATGTGACGTAGGAACAATTAAATTATACTTTGCAGATTTTTGAAATTTAAGCAATTCAACAAAATTAAATATATTTTTTCTTTATCCAATAAAAAAATTCAATTATAATCATTCTATTCACACATCTGATTGATACCACGCGTATTTACTTCGTCTAGTCATCCCAGTTCGAATTAACTTGTTAAGATCTTGTTTCCATATACAGTAAGTTCTAGGCTCTATAGGAAGGCTGATGTTATGTCACATAGAACCAGTCGGTTAATGGGATTGCAGGCCTAGCTTGGACTTGTTGCTAACTTATTTACTAGTTTTACTGAGTATTTTTTTATGATTGTGGAGGAACATGCGGTTAGGAAGACGGTATGACTACGGTGGCCAGAGATGAATTTGTATCCCCAAAGGTATCATAAACGCGCTGTTGGTTTTTCGGAATTAGGGTCTATGATAGTATCACTAAGGTTACGAGTTCTTAACCCCCCGAGGTCATGCTATCTCCCTGATAAAGTGTGGCTCCACGATAACCTCATCTATCTTTGTTTCTAGTTTCATCAAGATGTCTAATACCTAATTCTTAAAAGAGACTCTTTAATTTTCCTATCCAATTTCAATAGAACTCAATTTCTCGGGAAAACTAAGGCTCAACTCATGCTTCTATACCTATTAACTATCCATGGCTATCTGTTCTATGGTTTACCTCTAGTATTGCAGCAAGCTTGCTTAACCGGTTGGAAACGTCGACAACTTTGATTCTATTACGAATATCTATAGTTATACGCTTTAAGAGAAACGTTCATTTATAGCCATCATTAATAACTTCAGCCCGTATTCCTGACTTAAGCAACATTAAAATTAAAACTCAAATTAGGCTACAATTGCAAAGTTTCTTGACAAAATGTATGCGTGCGCAATACATTTTGTCAAGTTTAAATACTCGTTTGGCAAAGTATTTAACATTCAAATAAATGCAACAGGAAATGTCGATCAGCTCTCAAATAATGTGTGGATTTTTAGAAATCCAGCGTCTATTCACGTATACACGTACAATAAAATCACTATTATGGTCTTACCAAGGTTGTTGAATCTAAAAAATACTACGCCGATCTTGATTCTAGTTCCTTGTTGCAAAAATAGACAAAGAGTTTTAGCATAAAAAAACTGGATGAAATATTGAAGTCCATACTAGCTTCCCTAACCTAAACATTTCAAAAGTCTTAAAGAAATTATTGTATTTTTTATCATCCCAACTAATTATAAATGCGAAAGTAACTCTGTCTGTCTGTCTGTCTGTTACGCTTTCCCGCTTAAACCTCGCAACCGATTTTGATGAAATTTGGTACAGACAATCTTTAGACCCTGAGACAGAACATAGGCTACTTTTTATTTCGAAAAAAAGAAATCCACGCGGACGGAGTCGCGGGCGGCCGCTAGTAGTTTATAATAGGTAATAGAATGATGTTCAGAGATGATAGCTGTCATAATCAGAAAGATACAAAGAACATGGAAACTAAATCCTAACTTGTTATTGATTGTCATTCAGCAAGCTCTTGGAAACCGGTCATGCCCGTTTTAGAGGTCATACTAGATATTTTCACAGTTCCTAGTTGCAGACTGATATACTTAGATACAGATCTTGCACTCTACCGATAGAGTAAACAAAGTAATAAAGTGTATCGTCGATGCGCAAATTAAAAATGTTTTTATGTCTCGCGACTAAGTCATTATCATCATACAGTCATTAAAAATTAAAATTCGTGCACTCCTATTTGTTTCGTTCCTTTGTCTACCACAGGAAAGGAAATATCTTACATTGATCTTATGTCTTCATCACTCATTCAAACTAAGTCACATGATATAAAGCCAAATTAATAAATTTAAATATAATTAAAGAACCGGTTACCCGTTATAACTTCTCAATAACTTATTGTATATTTCAAAATAGAGGCTTCCAGAAACCAAATCGTGTTTCATGTTGTTTATACTGCTGTATGTATGTATTGATCTTGAAACGATTTCACAATCAACTGATAGCCGATAAGGCCAGTGGAATGTTTTGGACATAGTTATTATTTAACATCCACCCAAATAGTAAACAGTTTTGTTGAAAACAATCAGGTACTTGAACAAAGTAAACAACTTTAATAATTATTTCGATATAAATAAACTTGTAATCTCTGTGACAAATAATTTATAGTATTTACAATAATGAACCAAATATGGCACCTTGTAGCATACCGTATCGACACACGTTACGTAGATCACGTATACCCTTCTCCCACCCACTACTCCTTACACCTACGCAAATATTGAATGTTAAAACTTATTATTGTGAAAATAAAGGTGATAATGGACTGACTGCGGCATTGTAGTGAGAATGAAACCGAACGTAGTAATTGTAAAGAACCATGTTCTTGACTTAAACCCGTAATTTTTGAGACGACTCATTGCGTGTGAGGTATTAACAATTTTTGTAGTTGTTTTTAATACATATTTAATAATATGAGTTGATTCCCATTACCCCACATCATAAAAGGTTTCAATAAACATCTAAGAGAAGCAAACGTAAACAATCCTAATGGATTTCACATTAAACAGGAACGTTATAAAATAAATGTTTATGCTGGAGATTTCATCGCTGCGAGATGATTCGAAAGTGTAAAAAGAGAGCATCTATAAATATTTTTATGAGCGTCAAAGGGATCCCACTGAGTTCATTTGGTCACGGTTTCATCACGTGAAATATTGGACTGCATCCAAATATACACAAGTCATCGACCAGAGATGGTAAGAAGGAATTCTAGCGTTATAGCTACATATTTTTTAAAGGATATTGGAAGTTCATTCTTAAAAAAAAAAATCATTACAAAGAAATGCTGTTTCGAGTTATCTGAAAATTACAATTGTGTACATATTTATAACGTGGTAACTATGCCTATTTTGCCTCACCGAATTCTATATTTGTACGACGTGTGAGATACCTATTTGAAATACAATTATAACTAATGATTCACCACGAGGTTTTACCCGGTAACAGTCTAAATAAAACGTCATAATAATGTCTGAAAAGCACAAAATGCTCTCGGCACAAAAAAAGTTGGCCTTGTGCCTAATTTCTACATGTGCTCTACCAAATTTGGTTTTAATTATTGGCAAGTATACTATAAGAAGATATCATCTTTAGACTGACTTTGCAAACTAAACCTTTGATTTATGTAAGAGTGTGGTTTTAACTTCTTTTTTTGGCATAGTCCCTTGCTACATAAGTATTAAATTTAAACGTGTCACTTAATTCGACAGAGTCCTCTAATCTATTTTCGATACGGTGGGTTATTAGAAATTCAACCATCATACTTCCTATGTTACAAACAATCCTATAAATTGGGCTAATCTGTATTCTATTCATATAACATGTTTGAAACAATACATTACGTGCAGTACATCACAAGTGGGTTGATTGATGTTTGTTTAACTTCAACAGCGATTAATAGTAAATGTAATACCATCGTATAGTTTAGACTCAATTCATTACCTACAGTTGGTTGGGTAGATGATATTTATAAAACCATCCTTTTGTATTTACGATTAAGATCTCTAAAGGCATTTTCATGTTTGTCATTTTGATGAACAGTTAGGTAGGACATTCGTGTGCATGTCCTGACCACTATCAATTGAACCTTCGAGACGAGAGCCAATTGACGTAATCTTATTATTTTCTATCATATTGAGATAACTGATAACATTATTCTTGTAAGAGGTATTTAAATACATGACGAAACCAACTGCCCTATAAATATCAAAGGATATAATAAAATGCTGCAAGAGTTTATAATCAATAACTCTTCGCAGGAATATCAAAATTTTATAAGGTTCTAGAATTTTGATATTCCTGCAACCAGCGCTGTCAAGTTAAAACAAATAAAAGCTTAAAGTGGAACCGAACAGTCCTTTAATGTTATGATCGGCAGATTTATTTCTTATTATGTACGTCTATTAACACGATTGTAAACAAAAATATTATACCTTTTTTGTTGGAATTGCTATGGAGTGTAACGAATCTGTAATTATTAAAACTTGTTAATACCCCTTTTGTTCTAGACAATAATATTTGCTTAGTGCTTAGCTAAGTATCTATTTGTATGTAATGTACTCATTCCTAAGGCGCCACCTCCAATCAATAATACAAATAAGCATAGCTCTTCATTAGCGGTAACAGATACCATCTACGCATTTAATTCTAAATCTCCATCCATAATAGATAATTCACTGCGCACGAGATATGTTTGTATGTTTTCAATTACACAATAAACACAGTGGTGTCTATTATATGTCTCATTATGTCGTAATTGTGTGATATATCAATTATTCAAGTAGTTTTAATGATGCAGCAACTTGATATGTACACAGTCACACTTAACGTTCTTACAAGGTTTATACCTAGATGAAGTCCTTAATCAATATGTAGCAAATATGATAAAACAACAATAATGATTGTGAAACAATATGGATTAAATAGATTGTGGAGTTATTTGTAGTGGACAAAAACATGCTTGACGACACTTAATCGGACAGATCAGAAAAACAAAGAGTTAAGTTGAAATAGCCAAATCAAACAAGTTTCTTGTGTTGTACACTCAACAACAAAGAATTTTGAAATCAGCATACAGATACATATATCAAGGAACGTTTCTAATTCCTACTATGGACCTATCAGTAGTGTAGAAGCATTTTCATAAAAACAGTTTCACTTGCAAACGAACAATTTGCATACAAGTCAGGCAGTGGATAGGCGGCAAGTCGCCAACACTGTTGAAGCTTTACGATTTCGAAACAGCCTTCGAATGACATAAAGTTGCATGTTTATGTCCTGGTCGCAGTTGCAGTCCTTTAAAGAGGACGTGGATAGTTGTTAGCAATAATAACGACTTATTTACAGGTATGACCAGGCGAAAATATACATTCGTTCTTACTTTGCATTTGGACGTTTTTCTTAGGATTTAGTTTATAAATGCTTTTTAAATGCTATAATAATTCGACTAAACAGCTAGTTGAGAATATTACTGTAAATCTTCTTTATTGTAACATCAGAGTATAAGAGGTTCTTTTCTTTTCATTGTGGTACAAATTACACAAAAGTCATGTACAATATTGTTGTTGATGACTATGTCTGTTAATACCATTAGAAATAGAATTCATTTCTTGACACGGAAATCTATAAATGTTAATTATGTTAGGCACTGTTTACCGTTCGGAAAATGTTCATCATCATGTTGGCTTGAAGACACATTCAACTTACAAGTTCTAGCTGCTGTATTTAAACTTACGTAATTGTGATGTGTTATTTCAATACCTATGTAGGCAGTAGACATGAAAAGTAGGTTGCAAATAATTTGCTGATCTAGTCATAATTATACGCAGTTTTAACGAGGTTATGACTATTGAATTAGAAGTAACAGTTATGCTTTGTCAATTCTTTGTTCTGCCTGCTATCATAAAATCTGAACTGGTTTTTGGTTCGAACTCTGACAATCAACTAACAATGATATATTGCTACGCCTAACACAAAGAAGAGAGAAAGTTTGGCCTTGTGATCGTAAAACTGTTGATAACTTCACAATAATAGTATCGGAAATTCGGAACTGATATTTTTACTATAGCTCACCTACATCACATAACATCATAGGCTATATCCTTGAGTCCATCTTACAAACTAAATTCTTTCTTAGCGTAAATAGACTATACAATGTTGATCAAATACGCAACAAAAGAGCTGAATAACAAGACCATAAAATTAGCGTTCGCAACACATCAGAGGAAGTTATTCCAACTGATCAAAGTTGTAATGTAATAAGTGTTATTTCAAGTTGTTATTTGATAAACATTGCGACATGCATTCCATCGTCGATTGTTAATTAACCGTATAAAATTGTGGAGCTGAAGATGTTTTTAGGATTACTATATATATTTTTTAAAACTTGGTCAAAAATATTTGCCTGATTCAAGAATATTTTTTTTAATGTGAAGTGATACTTTAGTCAATAAGTAGAAAATGGTGACCTGTACAGTACAAAGGTGACGATACAAAAGACAATAACGTCAAAGTTGGGTGCCACTTGAATAAGAAGTTCAAAGGATACATGTTAAGCAAAGGATGGGATTTCTGTACGCTAACAACACATGGACTATCCAACACAAAAATATTTTTTCAATTCCAACCAGTACTTTCTTAGATAAGCGCGTTAAAACAAACTAACAAACATACAAATACAAACTAAAAAACAAACTCTAGCTATATTTTATTGATAATATTAGTATAGATATGGATAATCGTTTAAGTCGTAAATTAACTTTATCAAAAATGCGTCGCGATGCGTGAACATCGCATTTTTTAACTTACTGCGCAGTATTTTAGCGCAACCTGTTTAATGTAAACATAGAATTTTTTAGAACGTCCTAACTGTGTAAACATGTTCGTCTCTCTCTAACATTGTTGCGATGGAGGCAGGTATATCGGGAAGGAGGTGTGCCGTGTGACTGTATTTAGCGAATACATTTACATATTGATAAATATAGACTGGTAAACAATAGAAGAGTTGCTAGCTTAACATTTTTTGTAAAGGACAACAAGTATAACGAATTATTAAAACGAAGCGACCAAGCACATGTACAATTTATAATCGTTACTCTTGTTTTGTATGACGAAAATGATAAGAGTTTCTACCAGTTCCCCTGAAAACAAAATCCGAATCAGAAAAATCTTAGGACCCTCTCCACTCTTCTCATACATTGCGTAATGTTCAAATAAATCTACGCAATGTTAAATCAATACAAGTCTATGGCCATAAATCTGAGTGTAAAGTCCATTTACCGACAATGTAGTGGTACTTAAAGTCACAAACGATGACACATGAATAACATTATGTAATAAAACACGACTTATTTAAATGCTTAACAAATGGTCCAAATAATTTTCTTTACCACGTAGGAGTTTGTTTATTTTTAATCTCAATAGTCATAAAGTTCTTCTCACAGCTATAACTAACAATCTTAATTGGCTACAATTAGTTATTCATGCCATTATTGTGATAAAAAGTATTGAGAAAGACTATGGATCAAATAAATTTCTTTATGCTAGCAAGGCTATCAATATAAGGTCATCTGTGGACCGTCATTGCAGTCAAAAAATTGTTATGTATATTGTATATTATGTCACAAGAAATGCATCTAGAATAATGTTCTGTTGAGTACTTTCCTGACGATGACGCAAGCTAGATAAAAATTGATACGAAAATCCTTAGCAACAGTCCATTGTCCAAATATATTCAAAAGCAACGCTCGGTGTTAAAATTCTATGTAAATCTCAGCCGGCGATTTTAAGTGGCTCTTCCAACATTTTTTGTTATGTTTGCTTTATATATTGCCTTTGTACATAAAAGGTCAAGCAATAATACAACTCTATTAGCAACAGAAGATAACTAATTCTAATTGTCTTCCATTCAATTATTTATAACAATTTTGACCTTGTTTTTATTCAGGGCACACTCAAAATACTATTAGATACGTTATTGTTTTAATTAGGTATCTATATAAACATTCATTTATAATTTATACAGAATTGATATTGATTGCCTGTGGTTATTTTTTTTTTGATACTAGAAAAATGTGGTCAAAATATACATAATTTTGACCAGATTTTTCCAGTAATTGTAATTTTAAAGATACATTATTATGTTGGACGAGCAAATCGAGTCATCAATTCGCATGTCCTGTATATTGTTCAAAGCTAATTTGTAATTCCGTTTCTTATCAACATTCGAGATCTTCAAACTGTCTCTAATTAATCGCAACTTTAATTTTTATTATTTCGTTCTCAATTGACGATCCCAGAGCTCAACTATTTTGTACCAAGAGTGTTATTGACCGCAATAGTGACTTGCAAAAGATTGATTAAAATTACTATTCATACCGTCGTAGATGAGTCTGAATTCAAAGTTAATTGTATGAGTCTACCCAATGAGAGTCTCCTCTGAATTCTAAGTTAATGGAATGAGTCCATTTGAGTCTCCTCAATAGTCCTTAGGTTATTTTACATTACAACGGGACTAAACGCGATATTATTTTTATAAGTACCTCAGTACTTACTGCTTGACGTTTCGGCTGCGCTACTGCAGCCGTGGTCACATGCAACGCGAAAGTTTATAGTTATAGTCCTTAGGTTTCATTGCAGTTTCGTTCTCAGTACAATTCAAGCTTTTATAAATACTTAAACATCCTGCAAGCTAAGTTTCTACAAAAACTCGCTATAATTCATTGTGTTAAATTGTTTCCTTAACATGAATAATATGGGAATCATTATCTTCAAGGTTTTCATTGTTCAAAACGCTATTGTCCTTGCTTGTATTCAGATTTGTGCTCTAACCAATGTTTGGTATAATTAGCATTACGCATATTATTTCCATAAAATAACCTAATAAGAACAACATAATTATGTATGGATTCAAATAATGAGAAACGCAATTTCTGTCTTTTTACTTTTTAACTTCGATTTCTTTGTTCAAGTTTACAAAAGTATAAGGAAGATTTCAACCTTAAGGCAATGGTAAAAAATAAGAAAGAGTTATACATGTACTGCAATATTTAGCATATAATCAGAGGTTGTTGACGTGTGGTTAAGGCTTTTAAAGAAACATTTAAAAATACTTTTATGTACCTTTCGTCTTTATTATCAACCAGAAAAACAAGACTGTCATTAAGAAATGATAACGCGTCATTAGTTTCGACAAAGGTAATCTTAGAAGCATTTCTAAAACAAAGGATGTCTCAACAAGATGTAATGATGAGAGAAGATCAATAGTATACAAAAGATTGTCTCATTGGGCGCTTTCTTTATCATCACAAAAAGCCCTCTTTGCAAACAATGAGTTATTGTAAACATTGGAGTAACGTGTTCCGTTCGCCGGTCGAGAAAAACAATGTTTGCTTTATTACAATTTTTTCTTGTTCCCATTTTACTTCATGTTTATGATTTATTCGTTAATCATCATACAATGGAAGAAAGACTTTTCAACTCCAAAACATACTGTTGAACCTTTCAACATTTTGTGGCATTTTGCATAAATGATTGTTGTCTTCAATACAAAATCTCGGACAGATTCGGGCACGAATAGCAGATTATATTTGGCAGCGAGGTTAATCTGTTCTTGTGTTTGGCGATTGGTTTGCCGACTAGTCGGTCGATCCGCGACGTCCTGTGCACCAGTCGAGCGATCAGTCGACCTGACAATCGAGATCGCAGGGCACGCAGCGTGCGCATGATCACATCGTGCCGCGCGAGAGTGCGACAGAGCTATGCGCTAGAACGAGATGCAGAGAAAACATCTGGGTCCCGGTGTTTTGCCTGTTATCCGTGATATAACATTCCCAATATACTTTTTGTATGGGTCAGGCATTGCACTGCAATAGTGCTCGTAGTCGTAGAGATGACATTAAATTTGAATCAAAAAGTCGTTAGGCGCAACCGGCTTCTTACCCCAAGCTAAACAATAATTGAGAAGTAACATTCGAAATCAAAATGTTATTTATTCATGTTTACTTTAGAATAGATAACATTTCCTTGAAGGTAATATAGACAATCGTCTGATGGTGTTTCGTGTATTCCTTTGTAATCCTGTAAAAAATCTTTCATACATATTCGTGCACACAAATGTTTGAATTTTTCCGTAGTGATCGAGTCAATTTGAGTCCCATGAACGTTTGTAACAATTTCAAAAATTATAAAATTGGTTTCTGTTATTATTAGGTTTCGTTTTTTTTTTTGCCTTCCAAAGGTTGTTATGTTAATTTGAACATAAAAACAACTGTTTTTACTTTATTTGCAACAGAAAATATCAGTTCTGCATAATTTTTATTTACAACGTGTCTTCACTGTTGTTCTTATTTGCGCAAAACTTAACACTGCCTCTTTGTCTTATTGACGTAGGTAACTTTTCACACCTAACATGAGATTTAACTGACGTACAGATTCTTTTCATCATTAAAAAACATTTAAGATGCTACTTACTACACTTATCGACACGATGATTGGGACTGCTGGTGAAATACTTTTACTTCGGTTTATGTCCTCGTCCCATATTACTTTGTAAACAAACTTGTTATCACCGCATCTTAGTTATGTGCAGCCAACTTTCGGTGGATTTGGAAAATTAAAGAGAGTATGTGTGCCTCTCCCTCAATTCAACCTTTCTGGAAATTAAAAATAGAATAACAAATACTTTTCTAATTTACACTCTTGCTTACTACATCGACAGATTTAGAATGGGTGACGTTTGCGTTTTAATTATTGACTTTCTAGACAGAGCCAACGGGCACACACACAAATACAATTTCAAAACATTGTGTGCTGGCCAAAATGTATGTTTAAGAATGAAACCAGAAAATATCACACGTCTTGTGAGTTTTTATGTGACTCTTAAAACAAATGGATTAAGGTCCACATTCGTACCGTGGACAGTACAATAGTCCCGGTCGATGACCCAGGGCTCCTTCTGAGGATGCGTAAGCGCACGTGCCGCGATTTCAAAACGACACGAAATGGCGGACCAAGATGGCGGGTAGGAAGCGTTTTTGATTGAAAAGCCGACCGGTTATACTGGTGGTTCTTCTATAAAGGGCCACTATTGGGCGGGAAAGCACTGTTGAAGTGGTAAATGACCATAACTAAGTTCTAAAGAGCTGGCTGTATTGAATACGTTTTATACCTCTCGTGCCGGATAATAGAAAATAACTGAAGGTTGCTAGTTTGTTTTACCTTCCCCAGTCCAAAGTCTGCAATTATGAGTTGTGTTTTCCTATGAAGTGGTTGCAGCTCTATTAGCCATTTCCCGCTACAGATTAAACAAAGGCCTCCGTAATTTACATTAAGTCGTTACTACACGGATGGGCTGTTAGTGTAATCACCACCAAATGGGTCTCGTCGAGAACAGACATGCGCTTTGTTGTTAAATTCTGATAAACTTCAATGCTGACGCCATCTGGAATTTAAACACATGTTTTTTTATACGCTTCTTAGACCATATTCTGCACATTTGACCTTTTGGCGTCAGTACACATGTCATAAAGTTATCTGGGGCATCGCTAAATATGTTGAGATTGGCACTTTTAATAAACTCTACTTCACTTTGTTTTACATAATAGGCAAGATTGGTAAGATGTCGAAATCTAGAAATTGCATCTGTCAACTTTGGTCTAGTAAAACGTTAGAGCAAATGCAGCAATTGTTGTGCAAACCAAATAATTAAGCTGCACGTTTATGCAATAAACGAGACTGCAGTCGACATCAATTCTCGATGCAAATATTGTTAGGTAAACCAGAATAGGAATTATTTGCAGCAAAGGCAACAGGAAACGTTTATTCGCTTTGAAGCCAATTGGATGCAAGATAATGTCCTCACCTAAGGAACAAAGTTAAGGCGAGTGTTTGAAAGGGGTTTAACATAATGAAACATGCTGTATTTGACAATGATATATGAAAGGTATATAAAACGTTAACATGATTTTGAGGATCTTTACGCATCAGAGGGGCGTTAACATGCTGAGTCTTGACGGCGATGATACTTTCGAACATGGATTGATCTGGTCCCCGTAATTCGTTGAACATTATCATAGCCACGCCAAGAAGAAAGAGAAATCAACATTAACATTCTACACTCTTATACAAAGACTGGTTTATACCTCTACATTGTTTGTACACAACTGTAGTTTAGTTGCCAGATTTCAACAACCGTAAGTCCAAAAATCAAAGTTAGAATAATAATAATTTGTAATGTTTCCTGGCGATGTTTTCGCTTTCCACTTAGAAAATGTAACTGTTTAAATTAATCAATAAAAACCTGAACTCAACAAAATGTATGTGAGATTTTTTCCATCAACGTGTTTTATCTGGGACCCGTTCGCCCAAAGTCATTACATCGCTCGTCAGACATCACGAAAAGTTATTAAAGACAGTGATTACTGTGTTCCTGGAAAATTGGACCCGGCGGCGATGGAGGATCGACGAAATTGCCATTCTGTGTATTATATACTACGAACAATTATGTTCTTAATATTTTGTCCTTTGAATCTGTAGAGGTCATGCTTTGCTAAATGATCTGAGTATTTCTCAGCTATTGTTGTATTTAAGAGTCAGTTGCTAGCTACTGTCTAGTCAAATGTGTAAGGTGTAATATTTACATCTGCGTTAGCATCTGTTAATGAAATATGACCAAAAAGTTCTTCAGTTGAAAGAAGGTGGAGGAAATTAATTTGGTAACAAATACTTAAATTCCAAAAGGAATTAGTTAGAGCCACTTATAGAATAATAATATTCAGACTGAGTTTCACAACTCCATATCTAGTTCTGCCATTTAACGCAGACAATACAAACATGTATCATTCCCATAAGAAATTGATTTTATATTTTGAAATAATTTGGCAAAATTCTCACTTCACTGCTCTGGGAATATAAATATTATCGCAAATCTTGCCTTGTATTATAAACCGTAGTTTTTACAGCTGTATAAATGTTTTCATGGCTGAAGTTCGAAAACCTTCCAGATAAGATAGGTAGATGTGAAACAGCCATAACTTATTGACGAGGATACTTAACTGCGTCGATTCCTTTGCAAAGGTTCTTGATATCATTACTACAATAGATATGTATTGTATTCCTTATCAGATACGAGTATTATTGTTGACGCTTCTATTTCTGAAGTGTTGGTTTAAAATCTAATAAATACTTAAGTTATTTTTCCATGGACTTCAGTCTTCAACAAACGTATGTTTTTCATATTCTTTTCTCAGGACTGTCATTATTTCTTCTTTGTAATATTCATCATCGTTGTTAATAATATTCATAGAAGCAATCGTATAACTGCGCAATGCTGAGGTAAATTTCAATAACAATGGACCAGGACTTTGCCCTGGGCTGGGAAAAACGAGCCATATTGGAATATAAAAATATGCAATCGACCTGTTTTCGATTATAAGTTTTTCGAACCGTTGACCTTCCGTGACCCAGCTACTGTAAATTCCGGGTACTTACATTGTTTTTCATTAAAGTACAATACAACTGATATTGCTGTATGTTTTTCGTCAAAACAAAGTCTATTGTTACGTTTTTAGTTCGGTGTTTATTGTGCCTTATCAACAGTTTACTTTCACATTGTGAAAAACAAATGACACATAGGTACATGCACTTATTCCAAAGCAAGCAGCTTAAGTAAATGAGTTATAATCTTAGGTCAAGATATTATGGAGAACAAATACAAATATGTATTTAAAAACCAAGACTCAATACGTATAGTACCAACGAGACAATAACCCATAGAGTCAAGAGATTTTTTATTACTACCATAATTTGGAGTTGTTATCAAACTTCTTTTACTTTACTGGCCCTGAGTATGGATCATAATAAATTTTACGAAGTTGTAAAATCGAGAAGATTTATGACATTTGCGAAATCCTGCTTGGAAATCTTGTTGTCATGCTATCGTGCCGTGAAGCGGATTATGACTCAAATATTTGCAGTCAAGTTATCAAGATGTTTACGCACAAGAGCAATGGCGGGTTTAATCGTTCTATTATTGTATTTACCAGATGACAATGGTTTGCTAATTTGCTGAAGACATTCAACCTAGTTGGCGCCTCATAAATTAATCTCATTGATTTAAACAGATTAACTTTGATTCATCTAAAAAAGCATTCACAACAGTAAGTTAGAGGGTAAGAAGACCATAGTAATTTGTTGCTAAGCTAGCTACCACTTCATTTAAGAGGCGGGAAATAGCTAGTATTTTAGTGACTCATCTGTTGTTCTATTAATCTATTAAATAGATTACGGTGTCAGATTTCAAATATCCAAATATCTATCTAGTTTTTCAATTCTTAAATGTAAGCAATGGAATGTATTATCTTACCAAGGTTAGTTCTTACCACCAATTCAAATTACAATAAACAAAAAATGTGGATTCTGTGCGCGAAATATCTAGATTATTTTATTATGTTTTCTTACGTAATAAATGTGACTTTGAGCACGGAACACGATGACTGCTAATATAAGCAAATTTAATGCAACCCGTATTGCACCTATGAATGCAACAGACTATTGTTGGCTTTAATCAAACATGATGTTTCCTTTTTTATTTCTTGTTCTGACATTATTTATTTAAGTAGCATTAACAAAGCATTTATGTTCCTATGACTGGATATGGGCAGAACGTTTTCGTCATGCATTAGTATCTTTAATTTTATTATTCTTATAACCCTAACCCTATATATAGCCTTTTTCGATCACTGAAAAAAAAAGCAGTCGGGAAAATTCTATTACATGAAAAATTCAAACAATTGCAGTATTTAAGACCTTTTGAAATCGTTTTGATAACTTCTATGTTAACAGTATGTTAATTGCAGTTTTTAAATACCATCATCGTTAATACCCGTTAGCTAGCTCGTCAAGATTATACCTTACATTCATTGCCATATCCTTTCCATGTGTTACGACACCCGAGGACGCAGACCAGACGAATTGGCTATTAATAATAATGATAGGCTTTCGTAGGCCACTTTCACCATCGTTGCCAAACTAGACGTTTTGGCGTTTACCTCTGCCAGTTTTGGCAAATCCTCTAATTATAGACTCATTGTAATTGATGGCTTCAAACGTTATTTTATTTACTGCTAGCCTAAAGCGCAAAAAACCGGTATATAGTCGTCATTAAGAAAAGCAATAGGATACAAAAAACGATACATAGGTAGCTAAAATCGACACGATATTAAGCGGACTGAGTTATTCAACGTCCAAAGGGCATACGGAAAACGAAATAACAAGTAACGATGAATAACTTATGGCAGTTCTATAAAGGTCAATATTATTCATATTGTTATATTTGGTACCTACTAAAAATATGTTCAAACTGTGCAAATAATATTAGTGGTGTAATGAAATAAATATTGAACATTAATATCTTTTGTTGCAGGTTTGCGAGAAGCTGGAGATAGGAGCCGAATCTGATTACTTCGGTCTCCGCGTCGGCCACGGATCAGGACCCGGAAGATGGCTCAACTTGCGGAACCCCCTCGATCCGCACCGCATCCCCGGCGGCCGCCTGGACCTGCGCGTCAAGTTCTGGGTGCCGCCGCACCTCCTCATCAACGAGCCCACGCGCCACCAGTTCTACCTGCACGCCAGACTCGACCTGGTCGAGGGAAGGCTCGTTGTAGCCGACCTGGAAGTCGCGAGGAGGATCATAGCGTACATCGCCCAAGCCGAGACCGGCGACTGCGACCCTGATGTACCTCCGGAGCACATATACGAGGAGTGCGAGAAGATCGGTCCGCAGGGCGAGAAGCCGGAAGACCATATGGACAAGATCATAGATTACCACTGCGAGATCCAGGGCATGAGGGCCTCGCAGGCCGAGTACAGGTTGTTGAAGGAGATTTCGAATCTGGAGTCGTTTGGGGAGGAGCTGTTCTTCTGCAAGCCAGTGACGCAGACGAATAATGCTCACAACCTGTACAGCCACCTGCTGTATCATACGCAGCAGGTGGAGGAGCCTCGGGCTAGGGACGAGCTCCGAGAGGAGATTGATGGTGGGGCGACGGTGGGCTGCCTCGCGACCGGCCAGAGCGGCGGCGGC
The DNA here is from genome assembly GCA_958496325.1 of Nomophila noctuella. Classification (NCBI taxonomy): domain Eukaryota; kingdom Metazoa; phylum Arthropoda; class Insecta; order Lepidoptera; family Crambidae; genus Nomophila; species Nomophila noctuella. The sequence goes on along the minus strand of OY292503.1, from coordinate 10,949,641 downwards.
TGCGGCTGCCGGCTGAGCACGTGCGTGGGAGTGGGGCCGCACGGCATCGTCGTGTACAGACCTGCCTGCAACGGCGAGCAGGAGATTGGCGTTGAGAAACAGAGGTTTGTTGCTTTTCTTGTCTCTTTTTAAATTCTTATTTAAGGCAATATTTAAGGTAAGTACGGTAACTTAGGACCGGCCTGATGGTAAGCAGGTACCGTAAACCATTGTTGCTTGTGACAAGAAGAATCATCATCTCCATAGACTCCACCCTACAGTGATTGAGCTTAAACACATTCTGACATTTGAAATGAAGGGACGCCTGACCCCATCTCATAAAAAAATCGCCCCAGATAGTTTTGTATTGTATGTTTATTATGCTGTTATTTCCTCACTGCGCAGTGGCCTATTTACTGTTGTTACTAATTTTATTTTAAGATCGTCATTTTCCTGGTTTTCTTCTAGAAATAATTATTACTTCTGGCGCCATGTTGTAAAAATGTCGTGTAAATTGAAAATTTATTTGCACAGCTTTATTTATAAAGCTGAATAGAATACTTAAGTTTCCAAGAATCTTGGTTATGATATCATCGTAAGGAAATGCGGCGTAAATATAATCCTATAAAAGGTTAAAACTAAAAACAACCATTGAATTCTTCAATTACTGTTATGTTGACGCTTAATCGAAGAACAGAATAACGACGTAGTAAAAATATGGGACCAGAAACTACCTATGCAACTGCGCAGCAACTGTTAACTAAACCGACTATATTTATTACCTTTAGTGTAGAAACACACTAGGCCGAAAAGACGCGACTGAAGTTCGGCGTGAATACTCCTGCAAAGTATTTTATATGGAAGATGACACAACGTGCAGAAATTACGTAGCGTAATACCATATAGAAAATGCATTGCTGCCGAACATCGGTCGCGTAATTTCAGTCTAGTGTGATCCTACACTTGCAGGCTAGTCGTAATCCTGCCGAACTTCGGCCACGGTTTCTCGGCCTGGTGTATTTTTTGTATAAATAAGATTAAAACGCGTCACGTGATACTAACTACATATTTATAAGAAAGAATAATTTTGCACATATCTCATTCATTTGAATATTAATAAGTTGGCGTTGGTTATTTTTATAAACCGGTCAAAACCTCGTCTTCTGTTTCTTTTACACGTATTGGGTCTTTTAACTATTCGCACTTGGTACCAAGGTCGGGAATTTGTCTTGTTTATTTATTTCTTTGTCTTCAACAAGTCTTGATAATTCCTTAGTTGACGCACCCTGACCTGAATTTGCATATTAGTTTTTAACAGCGTGAACATGACGCACATTAGGTATGTTAAATTAGCTGTTACATTTCCAGAATTTTGAGTTACTCCATCTAATCATACAATTAGTTATCCTGTATGACAAAATGGACAAAGGAGTAGAATTTTCATATTCTATGTGTGAATTTGCAATGTTTTCCTTCGTGTCAGCTTCTTTGTTGTCATTATCTATTTGAGTTTAACCACTCTCGACGACGTAATAATCTTTTTGAAAAACAAGAATGTACCTACTTATCTTTATATGATCAACATTGACAAAATATTCAGTTCACGCGCCCATTTTTCTGCTAATCTTCTTATCTCATTTGTTTTTCATGACTTCTACTCGTATGCTATTTTTGCTTTGTCTTCCTCGTATCTTTATATGCATAGATTTATAAAATTTTATGAGTAGAATTAACTGTATCTGAATATAAGTGGAGAATTAATTTTGTTGATTCGTTACAGTAATTGTTAGTGTTAAAGTTTGATCCGATAGATTATGAATTTAAATGGTATTTTTAAAGTAAACTTTATTTATTATTGCAAGTCTTTACAAAGAGATTTTGTTACGATACGATAACATGATTTTAACGATGGACGATACTACATTTCAATAGGCTGATACTTCGATTTTACTATCGCGGTGACCGTAAGCGTCTTTAAGTACATTTGTGATTGTAAACAAGCCTGTTATTGTACCTTCTTGCAAATCTGTTTATCCTTGTCCTGAATTATCGCCTACTGTTTCAATATTTTCAGTATTCAAAGTGTCTTGTGTACACGACGCATTTTATTAACCTGGATATGTGGATTGAACCGGGTCACACTTGTTTATCGTTCGCCCTACAATGATTATTTTCAATAACAATGTTTACGACTAATGATTACTAAACGTGGTATAACTCACGTAAACAATCGCGTTAGCTATTTAGGTTTGCCCGTTTTTTTCCTGTCATCAAAATATACCAGATATTTTTATCTCGTGCTCCAGATATAAGTTGGAATTTAAGTGAGGTTGTGTCACAAATCCTAGTACGCAAATTCGGATACCAAACCAATTTTTGTAATGAAAACATGATTTCAATTGATGGAGGCCTTTGCCCTGCAGTGGGACATTAATAGGCTGATACTTTTACTTTACTAATTATTAACTTTATTCTATTCCAGCATAAAGTACACGATGATAAACCGCGCGCAATCAGTCCGTCGGATCTTCCAGCTGTCATACGTCACCGGCGAAGGGCACGAGGCGACACTGCACGTCAAGATGGCGACGTCGGGGCAGGCGGCGGCGCTGTACCGCGCCGTCACGGAGAAGCACGCCTTCTACTGCTGCGAGACCGTGCGCAGCGACGTCACCGAGCAGTTCATCCGCGACCTCAAGGTACGTCACTGTCACTGTCAGCTGAGCGAGCGGCGTGGTCACAAGATGGCGACGCTGCACGACAAGATGGCGACGTCGACAAATATCATTTGGGATAGAGTGACATGATTTGGTCATCAGAAGCTCTCATTAGGTGATGGTAGTAAATGCTATTGCCACCGTCCATGAGCATCAACAATCTTCAGTACTGCACACATGCGTCGTAGATGCGTAGTTGACCTTTCTTACCATTTCTTAACCCATTGAGTGTCAATAGCTGGGGCTGTATTAAAATTCCAGATGCCATCAGCATTAAATGGGAAACAATACTCAAAACTCAAACAACTCCATATTTTCTCATGCTAACTAAGTATTATGTTCGAATTTGTCAAACTTACAAAAACAAAGAAGTCCGAACTATTTTTAATGAAACCAGTTCTAATTATTCAACACGTCTACTTATTTCAATTCAATACAGTTTCTAAACATAAAGGAGTTTAAATAGCAAAAACAAAAACCAGATTTGGCAAGGCGTGGCTTTTAAAAAAATGGCGTCTTTGTGTTATGTCGTCACAAGATGGTCACCACGTGTATCGAGGACTTTGTTCTGTTCAATACTTAATGGGTTTTTAGTAGCATTTTAATTGCACTTAATGAATCTTTAATTGGAATGATTGTGTTATCGGAAAATATTATGAATAATTTGGGTCACCACACGTTATAATTTAGTTTTCTATTGAATTTGTGTAAAAGCTATTTGTAGTAAATTATTGTTATTTAATTATTCGGGAATTCATGATTTTCAAATTGGTATATTTTATGACAATTAGTTACGTTATGATAAGAAAAAGCCCAAATTCTTGTCGTCTGAGATAACAAGAACAATATGTAAAGCCATTAATAACACATTAAGTAATAATTCCAATTACCAAAAAATAATAAAATTTGAATAACTTTGGGCATAAATTGTATAATTAATAGAGACCAATATTGCAGTGCAATGTTTTTACTTTTATTAAATCAAAAATGCTTTTAACGTTAAATTATCTAAATATGTACATACATAATTTCTTAAATATTTATAACATTTTTTTCCTTGCATAATAAATCTAATAATTAAGTTGAAATAAGTATGTACGATGCATATTTCAACTTTCTAGACACAATAGGTTTGGCAGGCTTTCAAAGTCAGTCAGGACAAGTAATTCTATAAATATCTAAACGGAGATAAAAAAACTTATTTAAGAATGAACACAAATGTGTTTAATATATCAAAAGGTACATTTTCAACAAATGAAAATTAACTAAGTTTTTTTGTTCTTCATTGAATTTTAGACGACGTTGAAAATAAATATAAAATCTATTGTAATTTTAACAACAACAAGTTACATGGTTAACCATAGGTACATGGAACAAAATGATACTACATGATAATGTTCTTATGATTCGCAGTAAACATTAAGTAAAAAAGAACTGCGTGCTAAAAAAATAAATTTAAATACAATGGTTACTAAACTGTTATTGTCTATTCGGTGTCAAATTCGGACTTTGGACATAAACGTTTTTAATATATTCAGTGTTTTATCAAAACAGTAACAAGACCGTCATCAACTATCCGTTTGTCAACTAAATTATGCGCCTTTTGGTACCAGATTATGAAACGGTCTGTCAATGAGTTAGGTCTCTTAGAGCTCAATCAAAAATACAACTAGTTCGTCAGTCGCTTGTAGATGTTATGTACGGTGGTGATCACCCATCTTCAGATTATTATTGTTTATTAACTAGTAAATAATAAGATTCAGCCATAATTTAATTTATCTTCATATTTGAACCATATTACAATTATAACGAAATCGAATCACATGGTCTGCCACATAAAGGGTTAAGAGAAGAAAGGCGTGTACCATCCGAATCGACATAAAATGGTCTCAGATTTTTACAAGGGCCTATGGCTATGTTCTGCAATTAACTTCTCCCGGCTATCCTGATGATGATCATGATATTTATTGTGTACATTTCTTGTTCCAGGGCACAATAGCGTCCATCTTCAACGACGCGACGACGCTCGGCCGGCGCTACGTGTTCGACATCCGGCGCACGTGCCGCGAGGTGCACGACCGCGCGCGACGCGCCGCGCACCACGCGACGCATGGGACGCACGCGACGCATGGCACGCAAGCGCATGCGACGCAAGCGCATGCGACTAGGACGGCTCGCCGCGACGCGCACGGGAACGCACGCAAGGCAAGTAGACTATACACAAGACACTGGTCATACCTCGCACCTGATGCCTTGAGCAAACAGCACACCTCACTGTCGATACCTCCTCGAGTCGTATTCCTCATTACTAAGGGCCTCATTATTGATCATTGTAGGAAATGAAACACACTACAACTCATATCTCAGCTTCATACCTCAAACCTTTACACCTCCTTCGTGAGATTTTTTTTCATCTCTCACCTCACATCGCAAATCCTAGTCACCTGTTTACTAATTATTCGGCAGTGAATAGGTTAACAAATCCTCTTTGCCTAGTGTAAAAGACTAGACATGACCACACGTCCCATAAATTGTTCACAATTAATGTTGATGTTGTGGTCAGAGTCCCTGGCTACAAAACCAAGTATGTCTATCCGTTCCCTAGCATCCATAGTACAAGCTTCGAGCTTAGGTTATTGGTGTGTAAGTGCAAACAATTTATCATTAAATATTTATTAATTAAAAACCTTTGTCCCTCAGGAGTCCCGGTCCCGCTCTAGCAGCAACGGCGGCGAGGCGCTGGCGTGCCGCGTGTGCATGGACAGCGCGATGGCGACGCTCTTCCTGCCCTGCCGGCACGTCGTCTGCTGCGAGGAGTGCGCTCCAAGGTGAATGCCACTACTAATAACACCCCCCTAGCCGAGATCAGCCACGGCGGCAAATCTTACGATTAGCGAAGTACGCAGAATTAAAGTGCACAAGCACGTGCACAAACACAGGTGCACTCCCTGACATAATTCGGTGGGACAGCAATCTGAGACGACCGTAGAGAGATCAGGCGCAGGGCAAACGGCTTTACGTGCTTTCCAAGGCTCGGGGACGTAATTACACCTCCAACTAGATTGATACCAGGCGCCATTTGCACATTGTGTATGAATAAGTTCTTGTGATAAACACACCACAAAACTACTTATTACTAAAAGAAAAAAAATCCAATGGCCAATCTAAGTAAAACCTCTCTATTACCGTGCCCACTCATAGGCCGAGAAAGTTTGACAGCTCGTATTCGTATGCCCCTCATGATGGACAAGAAAATTGTGGATATTAGGAAATATGTCTGTCCACGTATTATCTAACATCCAAAATGTTCCTAGGCGGCATGGGAATTCCAAATGTTGCCGCCAACTAATATAATTCATACCATTTTATCCTAGTGTGGCGGTGAACGGGTTAAGGCCGCCAAATTCTTTGCCGATCTACAATTTTGCCCTCTCATCAACCAAAACATACCTGGACTTGTTTTAACGTGAACTTTCATTAATTCCAGATGCGAACGCTGCCCGCTTTGCAGAGGCGAAATAGAGAAGCTGATGCACATATACCTGCCGGTGGAATACCAGAAGAGCCCCGGCGTTATAGTGAAGTGAGCGGCCCGCGCCCGACGACTCGAATCGACGACAGATCAATCTGATTGGTGGATTAATCCAAGCTCCCGCCCCTGAGCGGCTACTGATGGCATGGGATGATTGTCAAAGAGTTTGTCTATGTCCAGTGCGAATCTGTGGACATATTTGACGTATGATACATGACGTTTGACGTTTGAAGTTCCCGCGAAAGTGGATGCCTTGACAGTAAGAGTGTGTGTGTGATTGTCTAGTCAGAACTGGACTAAATAATAAACGTGCATTTTTTTTCTTTATATTATATAATCGGGATACCCTAAGTTTTTTTGTTTGCATTCCAACGTGATAGAGTTGCAATTGGTACTTATCTTGTAGATCTAAGTTATCATTTGTTTACTGCCTATTATAAGTTGAAAACTAATAAAAAAAATAACATAAAAGTACTTTATATGGATAATAAGAGAAAACTGCCTTCGTTTTAGAAGGTTTTATGTATTAGATATTTTGTGATAAACAATTTTTCTAACAAATTTTAAAATTGTCATCGTAAAAGTTATATTTTAAGCAAATTGTGCATTTTCTTTTTTTCTTGCCTTTACCTAAATGTTCTTAAATTATCCTTTCTATTTCTTTACCGGTAATGTTTAATTTAAGGTTTAAGTAAGACCTGTGGTCTGTAAGATGTCAATTTAACGTAAAATAAGATGAATCGTGAAAAAGAAAAAAATGATTATACGTACCTTCATTACTATTTTGTTGTTTTATTGCAATCCCTTTTAAAATTCTTTCTCCAAAGCCAAAATATCATTTAATGTAATATGATTTAATACAATTGAATACGACTAAACCCACTACTTAAACTCTTAGTGATACACCTAAGTATATATCAAGCAGTGGAATATTGCTCCATTGTAATAACAAGGCTGATTAATTCAGGACCATGGTCGCAGCGTACCCTGGGCTCCAATGTCCAATGGCCGAGGATGCCTCAGCAACCGGAGAGGCGCTAGGCTGATGATGTGGCTCCGAATCTGCTAGACCGAGGTGTAGTAGAAGAAAAAAATTGGCCAAGTGCGAGTCGGACTCCCGCACTGAGGGTTCCGTACAAATTCTATTTTTGACGTATTAAAAAAACTACTGAATAGATTTCGTTCAAACCAATTTTCGTTGGTAGTTTTTAGGGTAATGTACATTATATATTTATTTCAGTTTTATCATCCTCTTATTTTAGAAGTTAGAGGGGGGGACACACACTTTTTTCCACTTTCGAAGGGTCTCTCACGCAAAGTATTCACTTTAGAAAAAAGTGATATTAGAAACCTTAATATAATTTTTAAAGACCTATCCATAGATACCCCACACGTATATGTTCAATTAAAAAAAAATATTTCGAGTTTCAGTTCTCACTATGGGGACCCCCCATTTTTTTTATTTTTTTTCTATTGTCGTGTGAAAACCTTGTTGCGGTTTACAGAATACATCCACTCACTTAGTTTCAACAGTATAGTACTTATAGTTTCGGATAAAAGTGGCTGTGACAGACTGGCGGACAGACAGACAGACAGACAGACATGACGAATCTATAAGGGTTCCGTTTTTTTGCCATTTTGGCTACGGAACCCTAACGAGTAGAGGACATGGGCTTCATTCATAATTTACAGGACAGAAGGATAAATCAGGCTACAAAATGCTACAAAACACCTCATATAATATACATATGTATATTACTTTAATCTATCTACAAAACATTTCAAAAGAAACCCGCCAGGATGCCATTGACTTTTTTTTACATTGGCCCTTCCTTGTCAGGATAGATAGGCAACGGGAGCTGAGCTTTTACAGCCATAAAGCCATAGACAAGCAAAAGTAAGAAATAAAGTATGGATTGTTAGGCCGTTGGTATTACTATGTGCATGATAATGAGTACATTGAAATCATTGTTTTAGATTATTTACCTAGAATCAAATATGACATGATTTGTATCAATCAAACAATAGCATAGTTTTATATTTCTTTGTGTGTATAAATAAAAACTAAATGTTGTAACTGACGTTGTCTATGGCACTTAGTGCTGCCATCAAAATAAATTTCACTGAATCCGGGGTAACATCCAATCAGAAAAATGTTGCACTTATAGTCAATAACTAACATTTGTTTATCAAAAAATGCAATTCATCCATGTTCGCAGTTTATCTGAGGTCGCCGCAATGTGTGGACTTTCTTCGTACGGAATGACCATACCCATCCAGATAAAGTTGTTTAAGCCATAAAATATCTCAATTATTATTCACATTAAAACAAGACATATTTTTTATTATTGCCATATCTTATCTTTTAGGCAAACTTAACTTTATATTATATTGTGATTGCTTTATTCCTCCAACCATTTTATAGCTTCTGCTTCTAATCTAAGAGAAAACGGGGAACTTCAGAAACCGTTCCCTTAAAACAGCCGAAGGAAATAATTGACTTTCATGGAGACAGAAAATCTTTCTTTTTATTTTTATCACGTTTAAAATGTATAATCACATCTTGAAAGACATATTTTACCCCGACAGGTTTCGCAACTTTTGTCACGGTTCTAGTGGGAAAACAAATTTGTGAGTCTGGCAACATTTTTTGTTAACTCGAACGAACGCAAGATGGCTACCAATTTATGTGAATGCAAGGACATGTAGAAAAGTGATATCCGTTTGTGTGATATTCCGTTTATATTTGTGATAATAACTTTTTAAATATTATCCTGTTTTTGTGTTAGTGTTTTATACTTGTTTTCGTGCAATTTGTTATGAGTTATCGATGGTTATAGGGTCGTTTGTGCAATATTGCGTTGGATGCCTTAAAAAATGTTCTGTGTGGAATTGTGATTATTTATGCAGTGATAGCCCGTTTTGGATCGCTATGAACGCTGTTGTTGGATGATACCTGTTGTAATAGGTAAGTGGTTAATTTTTTGTTACGATTATAGTCGTTTTTATGGTTTTATAAGAGGCTAAAGTCGGCCGTCAGTCGTGGTAACCTATTTGGCTATATTGGGGTATAAAGTGGCGTGGTTGGTCCTGGGCTGGCGCCGGGTCGCCGGCGGTGCTTGCCGGGGCAGATGTGGGGCTCCCACGCGCGGGGCGCTCGGAGCTGGCCGGCGACGCGGTCCCGGCGACTTCGACCGATAATGACATTGGTGTTGTTTTCAACCGAGCAGATGTTCAGACTTAACTTACATCGCACGAATGGACAAAAACTGCCTTGCTTTGTCTTTTAATAGCGTTTTATTCCGAAATGATGTACCTAAAGTATGTGACTGCATTAGTCATATTCTGTTCAAACGGGTAAATAACTACATGTTAATAATTTGAATAAAAAATACTTCATTTTATGACTTGTGGTTTCTCGCGTTCGCCTTTCTTACGCAGTCAGCGTAAAGAGGATTCAAAATAACTTCAATTCAATTCTACAAGAGAAATCTGTTGGCATGATATGCATAAAAAAGCAATGAAAAACAAAAATGGAAAGTACAAGCTTAGATAAAAAAAAAAGTAAAAGTGTGGAACAGGGCATTTTGATTAAATGCCATTGTGAAGTGGGCTAAGAACAATTCTAAGTAGCATTATCTACCACAGGATTAACAGTAAAGTCTGTGATATAAAGATTTGTTGATAGTATGTAAACATATTTGCATGAAGTAATTGACAATGTTTTATCTGCCATCTATTACATAACATATAATTTTTTCATATATTTAAAATATTGTCTATCTAAATGTCGCCTTTATTTAAAGAATTGGAGCATTTTTACACATGACCGGAGAAGGTGGAAGGAAAGTAGGGAGGCCTTTGCCCTGCAGTGGGACAGTATAGGCTCATAATAAATAAATAAATAAATGTCGCCTCATTTTAGAATTCAACATACAGGATTACAACTACCTAGGCCAAAATGAGTTGATCTCCTAAGTTGGGCAAAACTTGCATCTGGTTTTTGTACACAATGCCAGTTTCTGACACAGTCAAGAGTATGGAAATAATTCCTGCACATGGAAATAATTCATTCTTTCCTTTTTATCTATCACAAATGCTATAAGTAGTGTGATCAGGATGTGACATATAATATCAGCTGCACTCACTTTGAGCATATATTGCATATTATTTCAATAAGAACAATCTCACTTTGATTTGCTTTAATTATTATGTAAGCAAAAAAAGCAATTTGAAAGTGAAAGTAAAATAATAATTTTAGCACACATTAATATTACTAGGTATATTATGTTTGTTACACATAAAAATACACATTAGGAACAACAAATACTGTGCCACAAAGGTAACCACTTAGTATGCCGCATTACTATAAAGTGCCGATTCGGCACTGGTTTTCAGTTATCACCCGATGATAAGAGAGGCGGAGGATATTACAATAATTCTGCTTTGCCAATACAAGAAAGGCAAAGACTGCTTGTTTCTACCAACAGAAATACAGCACTCAAATAAAAATAAAGATTAATAAATTGCATTAATTTTTATCAAATTATTATTTAACTTAATCTGTTTTTATGTGAGTGATTCTTCTCAACAGAATCTGCCTTTGAATTGGTAGAGTCATCATTTGTATTTTTTTTAAACAATTGATAAGTGCTTATTTTAAGGATAATTGTGTAAAGAATATTTCGAGTTTGAGATTATCTTTCAAGTTTGCAGCATCTTTCAGTGGATGACGCACACATCTTTGATTGCGTGAGATCATAATATTGATTCTGCTACAATTAGCGATGTTTTAATAATACTTTTTGGAGGTACTGGTCAGATTTAAAACAGAACTGAGCAAAAAGCAATGTAATGGATATGGTTCAGACTAGGGTTGCTATGAAAAATCTAAGTGTCAAACTATTAGTGGTTGACTTAAGTTCTTCATTTTATTAGAAACATATCCTCATATTTAGATTAGGACAAATATACAATTCAGCTTATGTAGCTCTATCTCATATTATTTGATTATGAGGAAAGCTTGAGAATGTGAAATCAAAATAATTCCCACTCTTGCTTGCATAAAACCTAACTCTGCAATAGTCATGATAAAAGTTATATGCATGCTTATAAACAGCTAGGTAACATCCACAAACCATTCCATGAATGGGTGATGTTTTGTAAACTTTTGCATGTTCATACCATTTCTTGGAAATACCAGTAAAATTTAAATATAGCACTGGAATCCGACACTTTTGTTTTGTTTATACACAAATATCTATGAAGTAGGTAGGCAATGAATGAAGAGTAATGAAGTTAATGTTTTGGTATGTAAAATCATAAAGTAAAGAATTTAGAAGATTGCAGTAGGTATTTAGTTTGGGCACTAAGCAGGATAACGTTTGCCTAAGCTGGAATGTGATTGAAGCATAATTTCAAAAGATTATTATCTCTACTGATTAGAATGAGTGCTATTCATATTTTTACTGAGTTAGGTAGTACAGACACTAAAATATTGCTTATAAGCACTAAAAGCGTTTATTACTCATTGTGTTTCAAGGATGTCATAATTCTAGTCTAGAATCAAGCTCAGACTATTTACTAAGGCAACAGCAAGTCTAATTCTAAAGTAAACATTAGCCATAGGTAAATTCTTCTGATGATCTGAATGATGACCATACCATCTTTTAACTATGTGTGCATGACAACTATTTAGTGTATGCTAATACACTTTTTTGCTGGGAAATACTTAATTAGGTACTATACCTACTTTACTAGCCCCAAGTTAGGTCTAAAACAGTTTTGCACAAGTAGGTAACCAAATGTGCAAAACTATATTTTGTTCTACTAGCGGCCGCCCGCGACTCCGTCCGCGTGGATTTAGATTTCCAATATCCTATGTGTTATTCTGATGTATAAGCTATATTGTGGTAAAGTTTCATTCAAATCCATTCAGTAGTTTTTACGTGAAAGAGTAACAAACATCCCTACATCCATACATCCATACATCCACACATCCACACATCCACACATACAAACTTTCGCCTTTATAATAGTAGTAGGATGTTCCAACGAAATATACATGTTTATAAATTTTTAAATAGGTACCTAGTGAAGAAGATGCATGTACTATGCTTAAAAACATGGCATTCGCGCAATCACAATAACAATTTTCAGTCCGCCCAACTATTTTAGCACGTACTGTAATGACATGTATGCAGAATCCGCCGCGCACACCTCATGTTAGGTATTTAAAATGCAAACGCGTCCCTTGCCTAGGCGACTAGTTAAATATTACCATAATGAGTGTTATTCTAAGCGCGTTTCGCAACCAGGCCCTGGCAAATAGATTGCCAATTAAGCTGGCTAAATAATTTCGCGTGTAGATGTCAATGACACGATGGTAGGTAGGTAGGTAGGTATTCGCTGCGTCAACTGTTGGTACTGTTGGTTGTTTGTTGTTATCAACATATTGGAAATTGCGGAGTTTGTTAACACGTGTTTGGTTTGCTTATCATGCAGAGTTGGTCATGAGTGGGTTGGAGTTATTAGTATTAGAAACGCTAGTTTAGGGGCATCGGAAAGTGAGTTTGTTTGTTCCCGCATTCACGCCGTAACCGATTGTTTTAAAACTTTGCAGACATAAAGATACAATTTTTGGTCTAAAACACCAATTGTCTAGCCCCAAACTAAGATCGAAGCTTGTACTATGGATGCTATTGAACGGATACTTAAATACTTTACAAACATTCATGACTCGAGTACAAATGCAGATGTTCATCACACAAACATTTGCCTCTAGCGGGATTCGAAACCGCGACCCTTGGTTTTGATGCGTGAATCTCTGACCAGTGGAACGGGCCCGACGAATCTTGAATCTAGTTAAGGCCGCGTCAGAAGTTCTGGATTAGGTTCTAAAACTGGGTCGGCCCGAAAAGCTGAAAGTTTGTGGTATCTACTTAAGCCCCTAATTCGTTAAGTCCCTCTAAGTTCAACACATGAGAAATAATTTTGCACATTATCTAGGTACACTGGCTGTGTAACTCCAAAAACTAAGACTTGTTCTACGTAGATATGTGTAGGTAATTAAGTGAGCCAAATAATTTGACATAAAGAAATATTTATATGTATTTGGATATAATATTTATGTTTATATTTTAATGGGTTCTTTTTATGTATAAATATAGTATCAGCCTTTGAATGTCTCAATGCAGTACAAAGGCCTCCATCATTTGTAATCATGTTTTCGTTACAAAGATGGGTTTTGGGTTAATCACCTCCACCTCAAAAATAAGTTTGTATTATTTTCCATTCCATGGCACGGTTTCCGTTCTGAGTTTTGCGCTTCCTATAAAAACTAATTTATTCACCTATGAAAATTATAAGGACGCCAATACGTTGTTCACTTTGTATACCTAGATAGACATTTTCTGATAGTATTGATGTCTCTAACCGTGTGCATTGTAGCGTGTTGCCAATAGAAATTTTACAATAGCGACAATTTACAAAGGTGGAAGGTGAGACGTCTAAAAAAACATGCAAATACTGTATTAGCACAAGCGAAGATAACATTGCTCCTTTGACTCGCGGGTAAAGGTTACATACTCATTCAAACGTATGAAAATCACAAAGAAATAGTAAACAACTAGCGGCCGCCCGCGACTCCGTCCGCGTGGATTTCGATTTCCAATATCCTATGTGTTATTCTGATGTATCTATATTATGGTAAAGTTTCATTCAAATCCATTCAGTAGTTTTTACGTAAAAGAGTAACAAACATCCATACATCCATACATCCATACATCCACACATCCACACATCCACACATACAAACTTTCGCCTTTATAATAGTAGTAGGATTACCAAGCTATACTAGTACATTACATGCCCTCTAAACGTGTTAAATTTTAATTTGAAGCATTCAGTTGAACAGACTTTTACAAAGGTCTTCTACCTATTAATAAATCATTTCTCTTTCGTGTTATAGTCATAGTACGTACTTAACTTAATAGTAGGTACTTAATGTATTTTGTTTTGTTATTGATTTATAATAGACATAGATTTGATTTAAGGAACGACAAACTTGTACACGTAGGTACAGCCTAACTTAGTGTTCTATTGACTTAGGTAACTGCCAACCAAAGGGATATAAACCCACTAGGAGCCGCCTGCGACTCCGTCCGCATGGATTTCGGTTTCCGCACACATAGTGTTAAACTAAAGCCTAAATGCTTCCTCGTCACATGAACTATTCAAAACAAAAATATTTTATATTCGAACCAAAAGTTCCTGAGATTGGCGTGTTCAAACAAACAAATGCTTGAGTTTAAATCTACATATATGTATTAGTATTAGTGGTTCTTAACCTATGGTCCGTCAAGCGGCCCGCTTCGTTGGCGATTGTAGGTAAACCTGGATATTACCAAAAAACAATTCGGTGGTCCCTGTACCTACAGGCAGAAATTTAGCAAAATGGTACTGCATGCACAAAAGCTTAAGAACCTATAGTCCTTCCCATTTATATCTACAGTGTACTAGAAGGCACACACGCTAGATGTAGTTAATTCGTCAACGTCAGCTTTGATACATCGCCTCATCCGAGCAAACTTAGTAAGCGGTAACTACAAATGTTTGTGTACACGAGAGCTGCGCCGTTTTCTTCTGGAAAGTGAAGCGTAATGTAGTGTAGTGACTGACGAAGTACCGCCGGTAAATGTAAGTGTTGTGTTTGGAGATGGTTGTCTGTTGATATTTAGAATATTGCGAAATAAGTCTTTGTATTGAAGGAAACGCTTCTGGGATGTGTCGCTTAACGTGCAGGCAGCCGAAGATCATAGTCTTCATCGGAATTTATTACTTAGGGTCACAGTTCCTTATCTACATTATCTACAGCTACACTTCTACACTTATGTTAAAAGGGGAAAGATTCGTATTTTTGTGTACATTTGAATACCTAATTCTTTCTCTGTTGGCTAGCTTCACCATCTCTGGTCAACAAAGGATACTTTTGATCCCGGAAATGTAGGAGGAAGGGGATATTTGAAAAAAGAAATTACGCGCGGGTGAAACCGCAGGAGGAAGGCTAGTTATTACTAAGTACGGAACCAGACTACTAAAAAACGTTGAAGCTGAACATGCAAATAGCAAAGCCTCCAAAAAAAGAGCTTTTTCCCCTTTGTCCTACCATTCTGAACCGTGTTCGACAGATGGTCTTACCAACGCAATAAACTTTTCTGCTACACTACGATTTCCTACGTGCTTGCCATGGCTCTCTACTTGTGTGTAATTTGTGATGGAAAACTACATTAATGTCAGAACTACTTTGCCAAACTCTTCGTTCTTTCTAGCGACCAGACGTTAATCCTTCATCCGGGTTGATTTACACCGTGTCCGCAGAAAATAGCCCTTAACAAGAAATTATACAGAAATAAACAAACACAGATGGTCACCACATGAATTTTTGTTTCTTAGCGGGGATTCGAACCCACAATCTCGGAAGCATAAAGGCAGACTTTCACATAATACCTATCATCATCATCATCATCATCATCATAATACCTATATGAATTTATGAATTGGGTGGGATGTCAACTTTGGGTGCACATTGGCAGGCTTTTACTTCAAAATATGTTTTTTTATTTGGGGTGGGATTCGGACCTATCGTGCACATTGGCAGTCTTTGGCGTCGGCATTACATTCAGCATGCATATTTACGCATAATCAGAAGCCTCTTTTAACATCCGACGCACAATCACACAGGAAACGGGCAGTTTACATCTGTCTATTCATAAAGAATCTAAATACACCACTATTCTTATGTACATCAAAGTTTAAAATGGCGTGATGTTTTGTCCCGCTGACTGGCACAATTGGAAATCAATAGAGGTAAAAAAACAAAGTGCATCGAATTGTTTATCATTATTACGTATAAAGGGATCCCTCTAGAACACTGGTTCCAAACCTTTTAGCCTGAGGGACCATTTTTTCTAAATTTCTCTATTACCAAAGTCAAAGTCAAAGTCAAAGTTTATTTATTGCGAATGTAAGTAGAAATAGGATATTACAATCTGGTTAGTATCATTACATTGTGCCTTAACAGACTTGCAATAATTGGTAACACATTAATAGCAAGGATTAGTAATTTATTACAAATACAAAAAAATTGAAATAAGGCTAGCTTGGTACATTATACGAAAAATATTTGGAGTTTACATTTTTTTATTAAAAGCAAGTAATAATAATAATAGAAAAGCAGAGGAATACTCTTTGTCAAGCGAGCACAAACAGGATATTAATTGATAAATTTTCTCCAATAGCAAATCGGGCCAATGCTGCAAACCTTTTATTTGATCGAATTGTCTAGGAGTAGTTCATTAACTGAGTAATAGGTTTTATCAATTAGGAAATATTGTTGAAGAGCTTTTTTAAAAGTAAATATATATCTTCCTCGTCCCTCAAGCATTGCCTCGTACCAGGGACCACCCAGTTGGTTTTGGTACTTTTGATGTTAGTGAGGGTTGTTTGACGTGTCTTATTTTATTTATGATCTTTTTGAGCTTCTTCTCGATAGATGACTGCTTTCCGAAGTCTGTGGTAGAATTCTAGTGTAATGTAATATTTTTTGACAATTTATCGTTGCGTCTTGGAAGCCTACGTAAATAAAGAACCTTTTCTTGTCGCTTCTCGGACCACTTGGAATGACTCCAGGGGCCACCAGTGGTTCACGGACCATAGTTTAAGAACCACTGCTCTACAGGGCGAGGGGGGAGGCATGCGCAGGGGAGGGGAGATCCCTTTAACGGCCAGGTGTGTCCGCAGGTGTAGGGACGATCGGAACGTTTTTAGGGAACAGTTTGTTAATTAATTGATCGTTAATGGCACGGTTGAATGGAAGTTGTATTTTCCGACCGGAATACGTTTAGATGAACTTCATTGGATGTAGGCAATTGGTAATGCATCGAAGAATGTAAAGTTCTTTATTACTTTTGAGACCCTAAATATCTCTGTATTTTAAATTATAACTAGGTATTTATTAACACATTGATAAGGTATTTACCTAGATGTATTTTAATATTTTCTTTGTTGATTACAATTTAGTAGTAGGTAGTACCGATTTGGTGTAATGGTTAAGAAGTCGATTATTATACCAGAGGCCGCGGGTTCGATTAGACACTAGAAACAGTTGTCTTAAAAATAGCAAGTGGTTATGTTTGTAACGTATGTTGTATGAAGGTACTGGTCAAGTTAACACGTGCCAAACGTGTCCTTTTGTCCTTTTTAGCAACTTTATCATGTAATATTCATTAGAACCTGTTGGTATCTTGGGGATTTTTAACTGTAGCCTCTGTTAGCGCAAACCACACCCACCGGTCACGAATTCGATTCCCCATTTAGCACATGATTATGCCTCGGTACCTAAGTAATTGAAACCGTCCGCAAAAACCATCTAATAGGCGATGTGTATGCTCTTATGTTTTGCGATGTGTCGTGAATTTTTACATCGTTTTTGACCTTACGCGGTGAGTAGGTTATGTGTCAATAGTCAATATATGTCAATTATTCGCTTTGTATTGTATAGACGACAGCATAGTAACACACAGACATAACATGTACATATTTGCATGGTATGTAGGTAGGCACGTTCCTATTTTTAGTAGGTTCATAGGTAGGTACTTAGACATAACGTATTTTAATAGAAAATATTGTCAATAGCTTATCTTTATTCTACAGACGTTTGTGGAAAATCAAGTACCTACAAAAGATTAGGTAGTTGAGCAGTTGCTGTAGTTATCTATGCGAATTGGTTGAGGGCGCGCATTTCTAAACACATACCTCTATATATTATAGGTAATGTACCTACCTTATCAATGTATTGAGAAGCTCGATGGCGCAGTGGTTAGCGCACTCGGCCTGCGGTTGCTAAAGTTAAGCAACGTTCGCAGATGCCAGTCATCGGATGGGTGACCGAAAAATTTCATCTCGAGCTCCTCCGTGCTTCGGAAGGCACGTAAAGCCGTTGGTCCTGCGCCTGATCTCTCTACGGTCGTGTCAGATTGCTGTCCCACCGAATTATGAGAGTGAGGGAATAGAGAGTGCACCTGTGCTTGCGCACTCACTTGTGCACTATAATATATCCTGCGTACCTGGCTGATCGTAAGATCGGCCGCCATGGCCGAATACGGCCGGAGGGTATTATTATTATTATTATTTATAATGTACCTACCTATTATAAATAATATAATAATGTTACACAGAGCTCATGGTAACAGATTGAAAACGTTATTTCGAGGTTTAATTCAGCGGTAGCTAGGGGGAAAACGCGTTTCAGCCCACAGTCGCGAATACAGAGTTTCTTTACAACTTGAGGAAAACATCGGTAGGAAGTTTTCACATCGATATTATAATGTATGTTGAAGACTATAAAAGACTCTGTGAAACCATTGAATTTGTTGCTATGTGTGATATTTGTAATATATTTGTATTAGTTATGAAGGCCTACTTCATTTAATATAGGAGAGCTTGTAATCTAAAGGGACTCCTTTTTGGTATAGAGCACATTTGTGATCCTAACACCTAAGCGTGTCTTCTAAAAGGAACCTGGCTACAAAGCCAAAGGACGCGGGTTCAAATCTTGCTAGGGGCAATGTCTTTGTGATGAACATTGGCATTTGTACTTAAGTCATGGCGGTTTATAAAAGTATTTAAGTCCGTTTCCTATCATCTAAAGACAAGCAACTTGTTTAAATTTAAGTACCTATAGGGCTAACTGCTTTTGTCATAAATTAATCTGTTTTCATCTAATTACCTAGTCAGCTGTCATTTACTTTAATGTACAGTACACAGCGGTGTTTACACCTGCTTCCGTGTAAATGGGAATGCGTGATAACGCGTAACGTACATAATTCCGGCGGCTCGGGCCATTCATCAACATTTACCCCATAAGTCAACATGATTGATCGCGGCCGGCGCATTGAATCAATCCGGACAGATCAAACAGCCCACATAACCTATACATACCGATTGTACGTAGCTGTGTACTGCACGTCCGCAGTTAAAACAATGTCTAAAATAAATCAATAACCAATCAGAGCGGACCTGCGTAGTTTTGACTGCGGCTGATGAAATTTGGGTCATCGAATCAAATTGAAATACAATATTTTGTGCCGGGGAGGTTTAAAATGTGAAGCGGCGAGCGCTGGCGTCGCGAGTTCGTTACTCGTTTATTGATGTTTTCCAGCGGATTGTAGACTTGTACAGTACAATCCGGTGTTTCAGCTCACGGAATCACGAATGCTTCGTATTCTGAACACGCAGTATGTCCGAATTGAGGTATTCTGGATGATATTTGACGAATATTCTTGCTAGAGTCGCAGAGTTAGATGTTCGGGAATCCTCTTCATGTATGAAGTAAAACATGATGTAATTATGTTACATAGGTTTATACGGGAGTGCCATGCGTTCACTTTGGATACATAATTATGTCCTATGAATAGGCTGGCTCGTTTGAAGAGATTCTGTGACACAGCAAAGAGGAAACCTACGTCGCGCTTGGGCTTTTGGCACAGAGTTCCAAGTGTGCTTTTGGCACACCAAAGGAATATTTTACTGAATCAACTGTCATCTTATTTAAACGTAAGAGTTCTTATACAAAAATGAAGACCACCAGTATATCCCTCTAAATACCTTCTGTTGAAATTACAGGGCTTTAATGGGCAATGGGACGGTGTCCTGAGCCCCCCCACCCCAAACGACTGCAGCCTTAGCTAGCCTGCAGTTATGGCGAGCAAATGCAATCTCATATACAGTAGTCGCAGTCGTCATTATTCTCCTGCGCTTTAGCGCGTCATGTTCTTCCCTTCCACTCACTTCTGTCAAGCGTCAAATGCACATTCACTCCGTTCATGTCTTTATCATACTTCACGCAATCCATCCGATTATTGCAGTCATCATCATCCTAGAACCTCTATTTGTTGCTTCTCGGCCATTGCTTCGGAGCCCAGGCTACGCTTTGACTAAAATCCTGTATTGACAAGCCATCCACTTCTCGCAGTATGTTTACTTTACATTCTGCGAGAATTAGATGGCTTGTATGTATGTATGTATGTATACCTCTTTCTATCTAAGCCTGTGCCTATCTATGCCAGTATGTATCCCAGTGGCGGGTCGCGGACGGATGCTGCGGGTCAATCGACAGGGCGCGTGTTGCGTGGGATAGGAAGAATACACACACTGATGTACATGTATATACATACATGTCTAGATAATTTGTTTAGAACAGGCTTGTTGTTACGGATACAAAATGTAGACATTCGCGGATGCAGATACGGATGAGGAATATTAGAAGTTTACATACATCTGATAGTCCTCATGCAAACAGATTGATGCAGATGACTGAATTAATGAAAATAGTCCGCATTTACGGATGCGAATGCTTCTTTTTTTATATTTAGCCTGGCAAATGACCCCACTCCACCTGATGTTAAGTGGAAGTAAGGTGGGCGAGGGCAACTGGTCCAACGTAAGGATCGCAGCATCGGGTTTAGGTAAAATAGCCAATGAACCTTTACATTGGTGGGTATAGAGCCGACATGATTTGTCACTTCTCTGTCAATCACCAGGGGATTTAAGATTTCGGCGGTGATTTCAGTACTTTACTTTTTGCTACTCTTATATGTATATATGCTATATTCTATAAGGTTTATCAAGGTCCCAAAATTCTATATCACGGAAATAAAACTACTACAATATCTACACATAACAAGCTCTAATATTACGCTTTTGGATTACCACAAGCTAGTCTGACGTTATCTCGTAATCAAAATTAAATAGCTACTCATTATCATTAGATAATAAGTACTTGTTTTGTTATTGCTATCGAATAGGAATATAATTAATTCCAAAATATAAACGTACTTGATGTTGTCCAATAAACGTTGTTTGTCTGCTGTTACGAAACGATGTTGAATAAAGCATTCCCCTCAATTAATTTGCCAGGCTTTGAAATTACGCTTCGTGTCGTGTATGTTCTGTTCATAGCTATTTCTGTAATATTATTTTGTGTATTACTGTTTGCAAGGGATGGCAATATTATTTGATTAAATCTCGCACAGTCAGTCGCGTAATTTAATTTTCCGTCGTATTGATGTTTTGGCGTCGACTGTGACGTAAAAATAAACGAAATACGCTACTAAAATTGGATTGAAAACGAGAATCTTGATTGAATCTATACCTACGGCGGAAAAATATATGTTGTCACATACATATCTTGTTTTGTGTAGGTGTCAAAACATCGAAAACTAATAAAATGAACCGTTGTAATGTTTCTTTATGATATTACTAG
Organism: Nomophila noctuella; assembly: GCA_958496325.1. Classification (NCBI taxonomy): domain Eukaryota; kingdom Metazoa; phylum Arthropoda; class Insecta; order Lepidoptera; family Crambidae; genus Nomophila; species Nomophila noctuella. The sequence continues at coordinate 10,928,091 of OY292503.1, read as the reverse complement.
CGGCCGCCCGCGACTTCGTCCGCGTGGATGTCGGTTTTCATTATACGAATGTTTTTTCCCGCTAACTCCCGTTCCCGTGGGAATTTTGCAATATCCTTTTGTAACTAAGCATCAAGTTTACTAAGGGACCTGCATGCCAAATTTCAAGCGTCTAACTCAAGTAGTTTAGATTTTCCATACAAACTTCCACCCCCTCATTTCGGGGAAGTGGGGGGTTGGAATGGGTCAAAAAGTAGCCTATGTTCTGTCTCAGGGTCTAAAGATTGTCTGTACCAAATTTCATCAAAATCGGTTGCGAGGTTTAAGCGGGAAAGCGTAACAGACAGACAGACAGACAGACAGACAGAGTTACTTTCGCATTTATAATATTAGTTGGGATGTTTAAGTTTTTAGATAGGTAGGTATATAAAAAATGCAAGGCACTGCCTATATTATTATTTTAGAGCCCTACCTATCCCTTTTTCTTGTAGGTAATCACCGGTCAGCAGTAATATCAGAAAAAGTACCTAATAGCCATAATTTGCTATTTATGAAAACCATTCTTAGTAGGAACATACTAGGCTGAAATAACGCGACTGAAGTTCGGCGGCTATGCATTCTCTATACAAAACTACGCGACGTAATTTTGGCATAGTGTGCACTCTCCCATTTAAAGTGTGTCATATCATGATCACGAAAAAACGCGACAGAATTTACGCGTAGTGTGTTCCTATACTAAGACGCAATTACAATACACATTGAAAGAAACACTTTGTATAGAAACACAATGGTTCTCTACTTTTTGTAGTTATGATTTGGCAACATTGCGTTTGCGTTTTCCTCGGAACGTGATGGCAATACACTTTTTGTACCCTAGAGGAGTGTTGCTAGGTTTTCGTCATACTCTCTGTCAAGGCTATTTCGTAAAGCATCGTATTGTAATCGATTTAGTGTAGAGTTACATTTTCAATAATATTTCTGTGTTTGTACCGATATTATTGACCAGGTATTTGGATGCTTCTATTTATTTGCGTACCCTGAGCGACACTATTTATCTGACGCTGACTGTAAAATACTTAGGTAACACAATGAGTATGTTAACTTTTAACTTACAAAGTCAGTTCCCGAACTCTATGAAAATAACAATCTGAATCTCGTCTGATGCGTCATTGGGCAAGCCCTATTTTGAGTTCATCTGATTGTTTGCAATGCATGCCGCCCTGTCTCGCTCGTCCATCATTAACTTACCGTGACATTAAAATAGGCTTGTTGTCAATGTCATCTTTCATGCGATCAGTGATTCATGCAATGGAGAAAGACCACTTTGAGCACCCAATTTGTTGCTCCCTTGACCAAGACCGACCGAGATGGCGTCGCACTGAGGACGCCCTCTGCCTATCGAAGGGACTTAGGACCTTAAGTCAAAAGTTAAGTCATTAAAAAGTGTCCCATGTGGATTAGGTCAGGTGCTCAAGGTAAAATAAACTCATTGAACTAACACACCAATTGCCTAGCCTCAAACTTAGCTCGAAGCTTACGGATAAACATCAAAGACTCTAAGTACTCTAATGTCTAATACAAATGCCGATGTTTATCTGTCACACAAACTTTTGTAGCAGGATTTAAACCCGCAACACTTGGTTTTGTAGCCAGGGTCTCTGACCACTACAAACGGACACGTCAATTGCGCCTTCTCTCGAAATATAGTTGATCAAAGTGGATTATCTCATGCTATGGGCACTGCGCCTATTTGCGTGGAAACGGGTGTGATATTGATATTGCTGTGGTGGTGGTAAGGCGTGAGAACTGTGGTGATCGGTATCAGATGTCAATGTGAACAGAAGGTGTCAATGTGATGGAAATGTGAACAGAAAAGTGTTATCGGAATGCTTTGATAAGATTAATAATATTAATGTAAAAAGTATAATATTGTTTACATTTCCCTATATAAAATGTTTGCCACAGTCCGAAAACGATCATAGGTATAGGCTTAATTTATTGATGAATACTATGACATTTAATAATAGTAAGTTTCATTTAATTGACTTGAATTGTATTTCAAAATTCAATATTTATTTGACTAAAGATAAATATTATCTTACAAAATATTCTAAAAGACAAATAGCTACATCGCTAGCATATTGTATTGAATACTCAGCCAAGAACTTGGCTACCCAAACTGCTTTTATTGAGCAGAAAAATGTTGACATACCCGCTTTTATTGAGCAGGGCAGTAATAGACCTGACATGTATATTGATACTTTGGATGTCAATCCAAATCATTTAAATTAACTTCAAAGACAATGGAGGATGTCTCTTGCAAGCCTACTGCAATGACCAAAGAGAAGTCTTGTAATTTTTTTAATTTAGTCCACCAAAATATTCAAGGCTTCTCTGGAAAGGAACTAGAAATAGGCTTATTTTTAGACTGTATGAATATACAAGTCTTGTGTCTTACCGAACATTGGTTAAGACAAAATGAATGTTTAATTAGTATAGACAACTTTACTGTAATAAGCTCGTTCATGAGAAAGTCTGCTATTCGTGGTGGGTCACTTTTGTTAATAAAAAATAATATTAGATGTAAAGAACGTAAAGATATAACAGCACTTTCAATTGAGCGAACTATTGAAGTAGCATGCGCAGAGCTGGAGCATTATATAATAGTATGTGTGTACAGGCCGCCCTCGGCAGATTATAGTGTATTTGAAACCTCAATGGAGGAAATTCTTAAGAAAAGTTGTAAGACAAATAAAAAAGTAATTGTATGTGGAGACTTTAATGTGAATATTCTTGAAGGTTCACAACTAAGTAGTCGGTTTATTAATCTGTTTAACTCTTTCAATTTATTAAATTTATTTAATGAACCTACAAGGATCACGCCATCGAGTGCAACTTGTTTAGACAATGTGTTTTGTAATAGTAAGGTAATTAATAAAAAAATTATAAATTGTTTACAGTCAGACCATTGCGGACAACAGGTTCAATTTGAAAACTGTGTTGCTCCTAGATCTATTGACATTCTATGTAGACCTGTCACTGAGGGGCGTAAAGACAGATTTAAAGATACAATTATTGATAAAATACCCGACATTTCTTTTAATAACCAGAATGTGGATATACTTTATGAAAATTTACTTGGCTAAATTTCGTCTGAGTATAATAGAGTATTCCCTAAAAAGACTATACATGTTAATCTTAATAATCCTAAAACTAAGTTTAGTGACTGGGCTACTCCAGGTATTTATAAAAGTAGGAATAAGTTGTATGAGTTGTATGGTCTAAAAGCATATTCTAAAGATCCAAAAGTGATAGAATATGTTAAGAAGTATTCGAAAGTTTTTAAGAAAGTTTGCAATAAAGCCAAGTCAATTTACTTGAGACACAAAATAAATAACTCAAGTAATAAAATAAAAGCTACTTGGAATATAATTAACAAAGAAACATGTAAATCCAAGTCATATGAAAATGATTTCTGCCTTAAAATTGACGATAAAACTATAAAATCAGACATAGAAGTAGCAAATGCCTTTGAAACTTTTTTCTCAAACATACCTATAATAACCACTAGTCAACTAAATTCTAGTACACAACAAGCTCAAAACATCTTAGCTTCTTGTGTAGATCAATGTAAGACTACATTTAATTTCGATCACATCTCCCCAATCACTATATTAAAAACATTCAAAGACCTCAATAAAAAGAAAACTGAGGACTTATGGGGAATATCAACTGATATTATACAATCTATAATTGAAATTATTTCTCCTCATTTGGCTTACCTTTTTAATAAATGCATCGATGAAAATAAATTTCCTAATTTAATGAAATATAGTAAGTTAATACCTTTATTTAAATCGGGCGACAAAAGTGACCCATCAAATTTTAGACCAATATCAATATTACCATCATTAAGTAAAATATTTGAAAAAATAATTTTTAATCAGTTATTAGAATTTTTTAATAGACATAATTTACTTCATGCAAAACAATTCGGTTTTACTAAAAACAAGAGTACAACCGATGCAGGTATTGCACTTATGAAACATATACTTGATGCATGGGAAAATAAACAGAATGCGATAGGTATTTTTTGTGATTTATCAAAGGCATTTGACTGTGTTGATCATTCAATATTACTTATTAAATTAAAACATTACGGTGTGTCAAACATTTCTTTACAATTAATTGAATCGTACCTCACTGACAGGATACAACGTGTCAATATCAAAAACACCAATTCTGCTGGTGCTAAACTGCAAATGGGCGTGCCCCAAGGTTCGATCTTAGGACCTTTGCTATTTCTTATATATATAAATGATCTTCCATATTTTACCAAAGACCTCTGTGAGATAGTTTTGTTTGCTGATGACACTTCTCTCATTTTTAAAACAGAGAGAAACGAAAAATCATTTGACAAAGTAAACGGAGCTCTCTTGCAGGTGTCACAATGGTTCAGTACTAATAATTTGTTACTCAATGCTAAAAAAACTAAATGTGTTAAATTTATGATGCCTAATGTAAGGCAAATTAATACACAAATTACTATGAATGATGCGAAACTAGAAATTGTCAATTCAACCGTATTTTTAGGAATCACCATCGATTCCAAGTTACAATGGGGTCCTCACATAACTGCACTAGCAGGAAGACTTAGCTCTGCTGCTTACGCGGTTAGAAAAATTAGATATGTTACTGACATTGAAACGGCAGGACTGGTTTACTTCAGTTACTTTCATAGTGTTATGTCATATGGTCTACTGTTGTGGGGCTCTGCTGCAGACATTGAGTCAATTTTTATATTGCAGAAAAGAGCTATCCGTGCGATCTACAACCTTAGACCTCGTGACTCACTTAGGGATGTATTCAAAGAAATTAATATTTTAACAGTACCTTCTCAGTACATATTTGATTGTATTTTATATATTAGAAAGTATAATGAACAGTTTCTCAAAAAATCTGATACTCACAAATTTAATACAAGAAATAAGCACAGACTTGCCTATCCAAATGTCAGACTGCAAAAAACTGGAAAGTCTTTTGTAGGATTAAGCATTAAAATGTTCAACAAAGTACCACAAAATCTTGTTGAATTGCCTTTACATCTATTTAAATTAAAAGTTAAGAACTGCTTAATGAGAAAAGGTTATTATAAGATAGAAGATTTTTTAAATGATGTTGACAAGAATTTGTGGGTCTGACAATTTCTTACCACTCTGCGCATGTGGTTGTCTAATTTATTTATTTATTACATTTGTAATTTTTTATTTTTTTATTTTTGACATTATTTTTTTTGACATTTTTAATGATTTATTATGATGACATGTAAAAAATTGTACAAATATTTATTTTTTAAAAAAAGGCAAACTGTTGAGTTTCTTGCGGCACTTCTTCTCAGCAGGCCATTCACGTCGAAGTGCTGGTAGGTAAAAAAATGATATGACGTGCAAAAGAATTTCTATGTAAATCAAATTGCAAAATAAACTACTTTGACTTTGACTTTGACTTTGTCACATGCCTGAGGTTAATCTTTGCGTGTAAACCTGTCGATTGGTTGTTAATGCCCTGTAACTTTAAACAAGACAAAGCTATGAGAACAAGCTTTGTTCAGTTGCAACAAAACTGCCTCCGTGGTGTAATGGTTGGAATGCTGTGATGAAGACCTCGGAGGTCGTGAGTTCAAATCCCGCGGGGAACACTCACTTTATTGTTGGTTTTCCCAGTTTGGTTAGCACATTGCAGGCCTGATTCACTGATAAGAATGAAGATTCCGTGCTTCGGAAGGCACGTTAAACAGACTATGAGACTATGATCCAAATGGTCTGGTTTCTCTTGTCAGGGATACGGAGGCCAGACGACAGTAGCTCCATTGTAAAAGATAGTCAAATCAATCGGGATCATAGTCGCAGCGTACCCTGGGCTTCGAGGCAATGGCCACGGACGCAATCGGTGGCGCTAGTATGATGATGAAAAGTATGGGAACAAGACAACAGCTAATCCTACTTAAAACTTTTTATAACTAACACAAATAGGCATAGTCATGCAGACAAATATTCATTCCATGCGCGGATCGAATAATGACCGGATAAAAAACTGGCTTTTCAACTAAAAAGCATCAGTAGAATTCTAAGTATTGCCGTTTTTATGTCGGCACACCGGCATCGCGAAGCTCAACGGTAGTTGCGAGGCCTGCAACATTGTATCGGCCGTTGACTTAAGGTATTACCACACCAATCGATCGATCGATGGTAGAATGGAATAGTCGACGTCGATCGATAGTTTCTACCAGACCAATCGATCGACGGCATCGATCGATGTTAAAATGGAATACTCGACGTCGATCGAGCTGTTTCGTCAATCGATCAACGTCGACCGGTGCCATCGATCAGTAATCGATCGATGGGTTGGTCGACTGGTGTCCGCCGATGGCGTCGATCAATTAAAGCTACCACACCAGTCAATCAACATCCACCGATGTCGATCGATGGTGTCGATCGACGATCGATCGATTGGTGTGGTAACACCCTTACATATCTCGTTGTTTCTGATTAAAAACAGTTTCATAACTCTGTTTAATTGCTTCAGAAATGCAAAACAATCGCAACAGACACGATACGCCGTATCCATAAACTGCTTTATGGGTTCGGTTTATGTTCAGACGAATTTTATCGCCACTATGCGTCGATATCGTGCGCGTTTGATGTTCTTGTTATGTTTTTAAGGTAAACAAATGTTTGTGCAACGAGGATCGGGGATAAAAGTCGGGTGTAGGTAGGTTTTACGGCTGGTATGGGACGTCATTTACTGTCATTGTGGTTATCTCTGCTGTCATGGTGCTGTCTTTACGAGTATGGTTAGGGATTACTAAGAAATTAACGACTCCAGAATTGGCCTCCGTAAATCATTTACCTACTTATTTTCTCAATTTTATTCCAACGCTAAAAGGTAAGGCAGTAGGTGAAAAGTTTTTGCGTTTCCTATCCTAATGTCAGAAAGTGGATTCCGCTTATAATACTCTGGACTTTTAAGCCAGCTATTAACTTTGGTGTCTCAAAAAATAATATTTCCCGCACAAAGATGATTTTCTTTTATTTGATGCGATACTGCGTGCCAAGTTTTGCGTCTTTAATAATTTCATTGGTGTAAGTCATAAAAGTATGTTAGTATTCGAGCTTATAAAATACTTTTTCTGCTCGGGAGCACTAGATTTCGACGAGACTAGCTCGTTTTGATGGCAATGGCTGGGTCTCCCATAATAATAAAAAGTAAGAGCCTTACATTCCGACTTTCGTTATGAATATTCGATATCTTATCGGTAGGCTAGGATGTCTAGAGTTTTTCATGGGAGTGTAGTAAAAAAATGTACCTACCATTTTCTTAAATGTATTTTTGTGCGTTATGAAGGAGAACATTGCGTATATTACGTTAAGTAATTGAAACACTTGTGGTACGTGTTGCGTTTGTAAAACTTCCACTCGGATGAACCGCTCGCCTGAGGAAGTTCCTCCACCTTACAGAAGACCAAGCACTTCGTAACTGTTGTGCTGTTTCTGCTGGTGATTAGGGTCGCCAGAGCTCATCTGGGGATGATATGGGGTTTTAAAGGCAGGCAACGCTTCTGCGACCCTTGTACGGTTGTTGATGTCCATGGGCAGCTGTGATCACTTACCAACAGGTGACCCCCTTGTTCGAATCACATAAAAAAAACATGTTTAGGTATTTTTACTTTGTTTCCATTGTATCAGTATTTAAATACATAACTCCATAACCCTTAAAACAACCAGATCAGAATTACGATACGAATAACTAGCTGTTGCATTAACTAAGTAAACGCAAGTACTTTGTAGGTACCCAATGAATCGATTAACGCTATCTACGTTATAGGGGCTAAAAGCGGCACTTACTGCAATCAGGGTGAGTAAAGAGATACCATTAATTGTGCCGCGATTGGAGCCGGTGTACAACAGAATGCCGAGATCTAAAAGCTATTCGTTACCGAGGAAACTGATAATGGGCTAATAGTTTGGTCTAGACTATGTAGTAGGCACTAGAAAAACGGCCCGACTTCGCACGGGTTCAACTACTGGGTGTTTTTGCTCTAGGTACTTTAAGGTGCATGTACGACATAAAGCCTCGATGGTGTAGGGTTTTAAGTACCGGGCCATGGACTCAGGGTCCTGGGTTCGATTCCTGGTTCGGGCAAAACATGTGTCGATTTTTCTGAACACAGCCCGGGTTTGTGATCACCAACCCGCATTTGCCAAACGTGGTGATTAAGTCAAAACTAGGATAATGATGATGGTTGATGCTTGTTATCGAGTTCGCTTACCATCAGGAGAACCAACTCGTTTGCCACTCTCTCTTGAATTAATAAAAAACAAAAGCTTCAAGTTACGTCACAGCGCAATTGCTAAACAATCCCAAGTCTTATATTGCGATATTTTTCTGCTACATTTTCCCTTCAAAGGAAGCTGTACAAGACGACTGGAATTAATTCCGCCCTCAAGTCTTCCAAGTACGAAAACAATTGAGCAAACGGAAATAAAACAAGAAGTGCGCACGTTTTAAAACAACGTAAAATAAACTAAGACTTTACTAAGAAAACCAATTTCGCCGGCGACCGTTCGCATCGAAAATAGACGGTTCTCCTAAATGTACTTCAGTGGAATACTTGTAAAATGGTTTAAATTGTGAAATCAGTTTGTTTGCGAGTAATATTGTAATTGATTTAGTTGGAATTTGATCTCGCTCGGATAACTTAGTTTGTTGGACGGGAGTTCAAGTCGGGTATGGTCTCGGCTGTGTTACAATGTTTAAGAGATATCGGTAATAGAGCGTGTGATTGAATAGAATTGTTTGTGTTTCATAAAGTACCTATCACCTTTTAATGTCTCACTGCAGGGCAAAGGCCTCCATCATTTGAAATTATGTTTTCGTTACAAAGATGGGTTTTGGCTTACTCACCACGCTTGCCAATTGCGTGTTGGCGATCACAAACTCGGGCTGTGTTCAAAAAAAATAACAGAAATTTTGCCCGACCCGGGAATCGAACCACGGCCCGGTACTTAAACCACTAGACCATCGAGGCGTTATTGTGTTTCACAATAAATATTAATGATCGATCGATGAAACTAATTGTAAACTTTATTGTTTTAATCACAATCTGCGTCAAGTTTCATAAAACATCGAATTTCACTTCGTATTCAAACGAGAACCAAGAATTTTAGCATTACAACTTTTGACGTTAAATACATCCTTACCTCGATTTCATCCGAGCATTTCGCAAACTCAGCTGCTTACATGACGAATATGACATGAAAGGGACAGTCGACGATCCCCCGCCGGCGCATCTTTTGACATCTCTCGGAAACTCTATTTGGGACCCCGGGGCCCGACCCAATTTCGCGGGGAAGCCTAAAAAGGGTTTTTGTTCGTCCCGGGTTGAGGGTACAATGGGAGTACGGGACGAGTGGTTACACGGGTAGAGATGTTCTATGCGTACGGCTTCGTTAATCTGTCTTTTATTTTTGCCGGGTATTATTTTGTACTTGTTGGTGGAGGGAATTATGTAGGTATTGCGGTGTTGTAGCAGTGAGGGGAACTTAGTGATTATTATTTATGTTTAATATTGATGTTTAATAATGCAATATGATGACCGAGGCGGTTGATCTTACAATCAACCAGGTACGCAGGATATATTGTAGTGCACAAGTGAGTGCACAAGCACAGATGCACTCCCTATACCCTCGCTTTCATAGTTCGGTGGGACAGTAACCTGACACGACCCTAGTGAGATCAGGCGCAGGACCAAATCAAAACGTGCGTTCCGGACGCACGGAGGAGTTCGAGATGAAAATTTTCCAGATAAGGGAACCAGCCCAATAAGACCAGAGATCAATAACTTTGGTGTAATTAAGTCAGGTTGAGAACCTTATACAATTATTGTGCAAGTTTCCTTTCAATGTTTTGCGCAACAACCATGTAAAATGCGTAAAATTTTAATAATAATATAATAATTAAAATTTTATTGAATTGTTGTTTCCAATAACAAGAAGCATTTGCGAAATTCCACTCAATGGCATGCCGCCTCGGTAAAAACGTTAATTAAATGTTAATTTAATTACTCTATAATGTATTTATTTTTAGTATCTTAAGTAAAATCACTAATTACACTCTGATTGAGACCCGACGGGCTTAATTTACTTAAGTGAAACACGAATTTCTATTGTGTTAGCGATAAGATTATTAGGTAGGTACGTGATGTAATTTTAATTAGATGTAGGGATATCGATTTTATGTGAGTGAGAAGTTAAAATGAAAGTTGGAATATTCTAACTGTCTGAAATGAAACATTGGTTTTGATGAACAACCTTATTACTAGAGATGCGCCGAATAGTGGTTTCACCGAATAACCGAATACCGAATATTATTCGGTTCAATCTTTACCGAACCGGATATTCGGCCGAATTATTCGGTTTACCATTTCTATGTATTCCTGCGTAAACAGGTTCAAACATGCACGCCGCCCCCAACCCGCTTAAACACCGCGCTGTCACTTTACTTTAATTACTTACAATATTAACATTATGTAATATGTATCTTTCGGCCGTTTTCCGTGCTTGGCAGCCGATCTTACAATCAGCCAGTCAAGCAGGATATATTGTAGTGACCAAGTGAGCGCGCAATTGCGGTGGGACAGCAATCTGATATGACCGTAGAGAGATCAAGCACAGGACAAACAACTTAACATGCCTAATATTAAAATGACTGTGCTTTCAATACAAGTGGGCGTAAAAGATCACGTGCTTGGGACGTTTGTAACAAAATGGGGGATGACAAAACCAAAGTTCAATCATTATATTAGTAATATGTTCTGCTCAAGTTTTATATAAAACTAGCGGGCGCCCGCGACTTCGTCCGCGTGGATTTCGGTTTCTTTTTCACCTATTTTTCCCGTTAAGAAATATCCGCCGATATTTCGAATAATCTTTAAAAAGGGATGCCTTCGTCATATTATCTTTATGAATGCAAAGTCTCAGACCTATCGGTTAAAAAATGACAAAGTTTTATACTAACGTTCATCCCCTATTTGGGGCCCTTCATAGTAGCTTTATGTATGCAAAATATCAGCCCGATAGGTTGAAAATTGACAAAGTTTCATACTCCCGTTCATCCCCTGTTTTACCCCCTTGGGTGTTGGAATTTATCAATCTCATTAATAAGGTGATGCCTAGGTCATAGTAGCTTTATGAATGCAAAGTCTCAAGCCAATCGGTTAAAAAACGACAAAGTTTCAAACTAAGGTTCATCCCCTTTTTTACCCCCTTGGGGATTAGAATTTATCAATATGTTTGCATAGGCGATGCCTACGTCATAGTAGCTTTATGTATGCAAAATATCAGCCCGATAGGTTGAAAATTGACAAAGTTTCATACTACCGTTCATCCCCTATTTTACCCCCTTGGGGGTTGAATTAATCAAAATCGTTTCTTAGCGGATGTCTACGTCATAACATCTACCTGCATACCGAATTTCAGCCTGATCCGTCCAGTGGTTTGGGCTGTGCGTTGATAGATCACTATGTCAGTCAGTCACCTTTGAGTTTTATAGATATAAAAAAAACATAAATCTTAAATAAGAAGCGTGTCTGACAGTTCCAGTGCCTCTCTAATTTATGTAATGTAGCCATGAAAATATATTTACTCAAACCGAATATATTCGGCACTAGAACCGAATAATTCGGCCGAAAACGAATAGTGGAAAAAGTGCCGAATATGCCGAATACCGAATACCAACCGAATATTCGGCGCATCTCTACTTATTACCTACCTGGATACAAAGACCTCTGTAAGTTCAATACTGTTCTTGTAAACATTGTAGAGAGTTCTGGTACTTTGTAGATGTTTTGGAAATAACTACATATTATTAACTCTATACCCTTCCAATACCAAATTTCATAAAAATTCGTTCAGTAGTTTCAGCATGCTTGACGGACCAACATTCAAACTAACAAACTTTGACATTTATAATATTATAAGTATACTAGGTAGTATATACCCGCGGCTTTGCCCGCGTTATCAAGATTCCTGTGGGAGCATTTAATCGGGTTAAAAATAATACTATCATGTCAGCCCATACCCTACCTGCAAACCATCATTAAAATCCCTTCAGTAGTTTCAGCGTGTTTGACGGACAAACATCCAAACAAACAAACCTTCACATTTATAAATTAAGTAATGATAAGTTAAGTATGATCATACAAAATGGCTTCCTGCGTCGGTCCCTTATATGCTTAGATCTTCAAAACTACGCAACGGATTTTGATGCAGTTTCTCAATAATGACGTTAATAAATAAAGGCTAATTCACAACCACAAACATTGGTCAGTTTATGTTAGCGCAATATCCACAGCTCGCCACGAAGGACGCTCTACGTGCCCGATATTAAATAAACCCGCAAGGGAACTCCAACAAATTAAATTCCACCCACGTGTTGTTTAAGTTACCAAGTTATTGGCTCTTGAAACAATAGTGTTTTGTGATTCTTTGTTAAAGTAACTTGGCGGTGTTGTTGCGGATAAATATGACCTTTAGTTAATGAATAATTCGGGGCGATTGATGTTGAAATATTGAGTTTTTTTTAAACGACAGTTTTATGAAGGATACTGTAAGAGCAATCCTTTGGTAGTTAAATATCTCACAGACTCGAATACATGCAGGGGGGATTGAATGGGTAAATGAATGAGCGCATACACTACAGAATCTATGCTTATACTTTCAGGATTTTTTTGCCGCTACTTTTGGTTGGGTTTTACCTAGAACCCGACCTCAGTCTAAGCTTAAATTACGCTAGGAAACGAATTCAAAACGTACCTATTGCGCCATGCAAATACCTAAATACAACCATTCTCCAATTGTCATTTTTCGTCGAAGTCTAGTTACGCATTTAAAACTCTCTTGAATACAATACGACTGTTATTTACTTCGGAATTTATCGGAGTTGTTTACACTGACCTTAATCGAAAGTGCGGGAAAACAAAATGTCAAACAATTTCGACTCGAATGATTCATTGAAATATCAAGGACTTTTTAGGGCAGTGTTCAATTGTGTTTGTTGGAGGATAGCACCCCCCGCATTGACGACTGATAAGTTCACGCTTTAGTTGTGTGTCAGATTGCTGTCCCACCGTGTTATAATAATGAGGGAACAGGGAGTGCACCTGTGCTTGCGCACGCACTTGTGCACTATAATATATCCTACATATATGGACGAAAACAGCTAGAAGGGTTATATGCTTAACATGTCATATTGGTTTACTTAAGTGGAAGGGTACGATGAGTTAATAGGGTACAAGACAGTTAAAATCTATATACTGCCTTATCTAAATACTGCCTTCCGAATCGGTGGTCGAGTCCTTACTACTGTATTTTTTTATGACGATTCATAAGTGCTTATATTAAGTCCAATTGAATAAAGAATATTTTGATTTGATTTGATTTGATTTGATATAGAAGATCCAACAAACACTATTGTTTGGTCTGAAGCCTAACGATTCGGGGGTTAGCCCAATTATTCACTCAATGGCTACAACTTCGGAATCTTCGGATAGGTATTTTTATAATTGCCTACTACACTTTGAAGAGGATTAAACGATTATCAAATCTATTTATGGCAATACGCTGACCCGGTGAACTTCCTATCACTGTCAGTTTCATAACGTTTGACAGGTAGGAAATTTTGTGTGAGATAATATTAGTTATTTTCTTAAAACTTTTCAATATTTTCTTATTGTTCCTTCCCTGGACTACTACAGTAGAACTCGATTTGGAGCTCGATGGCGCAGTGGTTAGCGCACTCGGCCTGCGGTTGCTAAAGTTGAGCAACGTTCGCAGATGCCAGTCATCGGATAGGTGACCGAAAAATTTCATCTCGAGCTCCTCCGTGCTTCGGAAGGCACGTTAAGCCGGTGGTCCTGCGCCTGATCTCTCTACGGTCGTGTCAGATTGCTGTCCCACCGAATTATGAGAGTGAAGGAATAGGGAGTGCACCTGTGCTTGCGCACTCACTTGTGCACTATAATATTATCCTGCGTACCTGGCTGATCGTAAGATCGGCCGCCATGGCCGAATACGGCCGGTATTATTACAGTAGAACTCCAATTATCCGAATTAATGGGGACCGGGACCCATTCGGATAATCAAATATTTGGTTAATCGGAGTTTTTTTTTAATTGCCATTGGAGAGAAAAAAAGCTACGTTTTGATATTGCACTATTTTTTATTGAATTAAATGAAAGAAACATGATATTTTCACATGTTGTGCTCCAATGACTTCGCGAAGGGAAGGACAATAGTGAGCGAACGCGCAAACACTGGCTTTGCGGGGGGAAGAATAACATCGCACTATGACGTTTTTTGGACAATTTTTTTTCTGAAAGTGATTCGGATAATCGGCGATTCGGATAGTCGGAGTTTGGATAATTGGAATTCTACTGTAGGGGAGACCGGGGCCGGTAGTGACATTTTTTTTTCAAACTGTCATATCTTTTCGTAGGTTTGATTGATTTACCTGAGTCTAGTCTTGTTTGATAAAGAAACTATCTAGGATCTTTATTCAAAATAAATGTTATGTTGTAGACTAATAGTTAAGACATAAATGTGTGATTTGTGGAAAAAAACCTGTGTAACATTCAACCCCGTGCTCGGGGCAGATTGTTACACTACATGGGGCAAGTTGTTACAATTGAAAACTAACGTATTGTATAATCTTTTACTAGAAATAATTTATCAAAAATTGTTACTTTTCTTAATTTAAATAACATAACATATAAAAGCAGTCCTGCCTGCCTCATACCAAGGAAAACATAATAATGCATCAAAATGAAACGAAATTACAAATTTAATATTAGGTCTTCTAATGCGCAAAAACAAAATCCAGATAATTTCTTAATTTATAAATAGACTACCGGGCGCTCGCGACTCCGTCCGCGTGGATTTCGGGTTCATACAAAATTTAATTCCCTATTTTATCCCCTTTGGGGTGGAATTCATCAAAATCCCTTCTTAGAGGATGCCTACGTCATAGTACCTTTATGCATTCAAATTTTCAACCCGACCGGTTTTAAATTGACAAAGTTACATTCAAATTTCAGCCCCTATTTTATCCCGTTAGGGGTGGAATTTATCAAAATAATTTCTTAAATGCTGGCTACGTCATTGTAGCTTTTTTAATGCAAAGTATCAACCCGATCGGTTTAAAATTGACAAAGTTTCATAAAACCGTTCATCCCCTATTTTACACCCTTGGGGGTTGAATTGATCAAAATCCTTTTTTAGCGGATGCATAACATCCACCTGCATGCCAAATTTCAGCCCGATCCGTCGTGTGGTTTGGGCTGTGCGTTGATAGATGACTATGTTAGTCAATCAGTCAGTCACTTTTGAGTTGTATATAAGTGGTTTGGTTGGGCTGTGCGTTGATAGATCACTATGTCAGTCAGTCAGTCAGTCACCTTTGAGTTTTATATATATGTAAGATAGATAGATTATACGTATAGCTCTGCATTAATCAAAACTATTCTATTAGTATGTTATATACTAATAGTATGTATTTTAATGTAATGTAGGAATCCTGTTGCCGCAAGGTTTTTTTTTAATTTTTCTCTTTTCCTTATTGGCATAAGACTCATTTTCCTGATCTGCCCTCTTTCCGTTAGATTTTCCCCCTTTGGCAGACTTTCCTTTCTTGGATTTATTTACCTTTTTCTTGTTCAAACAACTGTCACAACCTGCCCCGAGCAAATGTAACTTTTTGCCCCAACCCCAAATCTAAGCATACAAGGTTATGTAGTGAAAACATTAATAATTTTATCTGTAAAACCGAATATTCATTGCAAAGCGAAACCATTAGGGAAAACATAGCAGAAGAAGGGCACCTCTGACATTATGAAACATAGCTTGTAAACCAATATTACTAAAAGAGTAAAATTTTACTAAACTGCAATTTTAAGGGCGGCATGCGCAGGCTCCTCTCACAAAAACGCTGGCGACCCCGGCTCTCGCACCATGGTAGCCGGTGGTGGGGAGAGTATTTGGCTCTTTTTGACGTTAAAATTGCGCTCTCCGTTTCGCGGCCAATGTCTCTGTAACAACCTACCCGTGTCACATCCAGCCCCGGTCTCCCCTACATTTTTTTACAACCAAAATGAGTCAAATCGGTGCAGTCGTTCTCGAGTTTTAAGCAGACTAACGAAGAACAATTCGATAGTCAAGTCTATCCTTATTAAGACCAAACCTTGGCACTATAACGTTGGTAATAATCTGTTGATATGCAGGGCCTACATAGTCAGATATAAGGAGAAAATAATAAGTAGGTACATAACATGAACCTTGTTCAACCTTTGCTTTGCTGTTTTATGTCATAAAAACACCAGAATGTGCAAATCACTTTTCTATCGAAGATCTTTAAAACATTGTTTGATGAGTAGGTATGTACATAATTAATTAGCGGCTTTACGGGCGGCGTTTCAACTGTAAACTGTAGTTTTTACCGTTTATGATGTTCGAACAGTGATTTGTTTTGCACGTGACCTTTTTATAAAATACTGTTGTTTTATGAATACGGAAACGTGATTGCCGGTTAGTTCATTAGATTTATATTGTGTATTGTCCAGCTCTTGACATATTGGCATATGTCAGCCTATTAAGTTTCTTCAGGTCTAAAACCGCATGGGAAAATCGAATAACCAATCGGATTAGTTTTATCCTTGAACATTACAAAGAAATAACCTCCTGCTTCAAACTAAACAAAGCTCCTAAGTAAGTACTCTTGTCTCCAGACGAAAAACTATTGAATCAATATTTCGCTACAATTCAATACAAAGCAGGTACGAAGTTCGTTAGAAGCAAAGCAACAATAATATGAAAGTCTTTCTCCTCGTCTTAAGCAGAGGAAGTACCCTCTTGACCGATCACGAGAACTGGTAGTGGAACTAAGAGTACTCAGTCCGCTTTGAAAGCACTTAAACTTAATACCACACGGTATATTGAAAGAGAAAAGTTGTTGAGAAGAGGATTTCGATGTTGTTGATAACTCTTCACGTTGTCGTTCCAACCCACGCTTTGTCTGTGATGTTAATTATTTCAATAAGTAATTTTCAATAAAGTTAATCATATGAAGAGTTACGTTCAATAACTCATATATAGTCTAACTCTCCTTCCGAATTAACTTTGACAAAGCTAGTCAGTTCAGAAACCATCATGATATCCAATTGACATTTAGGTCTAGAAACTTAATCTAGTTCAGTAGTTTCTAAAATAAGTTGGGTAAACCCACCCCGATAGCTACGAAAGTGTCTCCTTGGTCGATATATTAGACCTTATCTTCAGCCAGTAAAAAGGGACCGGTCGCAGCAACGTATCGGATCCACGTAGGAACAATATCTCTATTGATTTCCGCAGGGTAATGTTTACATGCGGCCGAGTTGTGCAGTCCATTTCGACCACCCAATATTTGACCACCTGACCTGCTCCACTTCACACCCTGGCATAATCCTCCTTGAATACCCTCAGTAATGAGGAATACGGATCCTCATTACTGAAGGTCGTGATCATTGTATGAAATGAAACAAACAACAACTCGCTTGGCAATTGTAATGGAGTGGTTTGCCATTGCATTCTCCATTTCACACATTTACTAGCAGTGTGTAGGTTTCCTCACGAGGTTTTCCTTCACCGTACAGTTGATTATGTAATTACGCACATAGATTTTTGATAATCTAGAGTTGCGTGCCTGACCGGATTTGAACCGCCGACCTCACGTATGTGAAGTGGCGCTCTTACCACTAGGCTACCGAGCTGTTACACCCTAGCACACCTATCTACATTATTGGCTTGTCATAACTACCAAATGGGACTGCCAAAAATATGCGCTGCTCGAAGTTAACTAGGCCGGTCGCTTAAGTTGCCGCTGCTCAAATATTGGGTGTTCTAAGTGGACGACATCGAGACCGCGTTGTGTAACCCCGCGGACGCTGAGCCAATACCCTCGCAACGGCCAGAGGTCGCAGGTTCAATCCCCGATCGATGGTCGCGGAGGTCCCGGTGTTTGTTGGTAGGGTAAGATTGTGTATTGAGTATTTTTAGGTTGAAGACCTTGCTTTTTTGTGACGAACGGTTCTTTAATTAAACTTTTGTTATGACTTAAGTTCCAGAGTTACTTTTGTAGGGTTTTTTATGTAGTAAATATGTATTGAAATGACTACCGACTTGCCCCGTTTTTGCACGGAAATAATAGTGCGTTCAACGGAATGCATAAGTAATTAAAATTAAATGAATTATTAATATTAAATTGGCACATGTATCAACTTAGCGATATTAACTCACCAGATGAAATTTTAATCCTATAAAATTACCTGATAATTTCTACTCTAACTTGGTAACCAATCAATTTTAACAGCCATTAACGCCTTCTCTAAACGCACACCCATCGTACTTATTATTCAAACTATCAAATCATGTGAAGTTAGTTGTGTTTCAATCCACGTGCTTTGTTCAATAATGGAACAATTTGTACAACTTTTTCCCACTAATTTCATTGTGAATTTGTCGTAATGTTCTCAGAAATGACACGGTGCGGGAAATTGTTGTATTGAGCAGGAACTTTTAGAGATAATGGTATTTTGAAACACAATAACGTGTAATTTGTAGGTATTACGCAGGTCTTTGAATGATTATGATGGATTTCTTTATGTCTTACTAAAGAAAAACCTGTTGAAGACATGTATTTATAACTAGTGTGTTATTTAGTTTTCTGATAAGCAGAGTATTAAATTTATGATTTTGATACAAGTATATCGTTTTGGTAAGGCATCCTTTTGTGAAAATTCGCTATTTCGTCCGATGTTTACCGCCCATTCGATAGGTATTTAATTAAACGTTGGAATTTTCATCGTCAAAATTTTACATTAGTCTCGCATTTTCATTAGGCGGCTAGCTAGATTATTCATAATACTTTCTATCACAGTGGCCTTTTCATTCCTTTAAGTTCTTTAAAGTACCTATCTGTGATGATTTTTTTACCAAATAATTTTTATAAACATGCAAAGCTCCAGTAAAAATGCCTATTTTCATCACATACACATTTGTAGTGGCGGGATTCGAAACCTGTGACCCTTGGCTTTGTAGCCAGGGGTCTCTGACCACCAGACCAACGAGCCCGACAATCAACTTATTTTTTGTCTGGAAACATATGGATTGTTAGTAGTGAAGTAAAAAAAAGCTATCCAAGTGCTAAACTGCTTCCCCCATTGTGAAACATTCGAGATGTTTCGCTGAAAAGAGAAAATCATCGATTAACACTTTGACACGTTAGACGTATACGTGATGTGTTGTAAGCTCATAAAATTAGCATTACGGCTTACGGCTTAGTTTGGAAACACACCAGGCTGAGAATACGCTACCGAAGTTCGGTGCCAATGTAATTTCTATAAAATATTACACGACGTAATATTGGCAAGGTGTGTCATCTTTAATTTTGAATACACTGCAGGCGTAGTCACGCCGAATTTTTGTTGCGTTTTTTCGGCTAGGTGTGTTTCTACACTTACATATTGATAGGTGTCAAATACTGTTAACCTTTGATTCCGATTAGTGCGTTTTATGTGCAGCGTGCCGGGTTGCACGTATGCAGTTTTTAGAGAGGTGATGAAACCGTTAGGGTCACGTGGGTTGAATGATTGATTTTATTGGTATTAAATAACTGTTAATGACTGTGCTGCAAGTTGAGTTAAATACATTTTAGTTGCGGCAAAAGATGTTTGGAATACTTTTAAGAAACTTGTTTTTCCCCGCTTCTTCATTGTGTAAAAAGTCATATTAATTAACTAAGTCAGCCCATGCCCTGCCTGTATCAAATTTCATCAAAATCTGTTCAGTAGTTTCAGCGTAATTGAACAAACATCCAAACAAAAAAACTTTCACATTCATAATATAATATAGATAATTGTTTGTCAAGCAAAAAAAAGAGTTATCGCTATAAATAGACTTTAGAACTTGTTTTTATTCTCTTCACATAGTAGTTCTTAGTATAATCTGCATGTATGGTTTTCTTATGCCGACGTTTTATGTCTTTTTTGTACTATTCAAGATGCGATGCGTCGGCATTAATTTCACAATTTTTTTAGTAGAAAACAAATAGAGATCAAAATGAGTTTTTTATCAATCAACAAAGCGCTCATGTGGCGATACATTGAAAGAGTGACACTTACGAACTATTCTTGTAAACATAAAACACATGGGCCTTATAATTTAGACAAATATGATAGTTATTCGGAAAAGTATTTAACCTCCTGATTCTATCGAGCAATCGAGACTTGACCCTATTTATTGCTCATGAGCTTTTATAAAACTCATTGACCATTAGTTTATCAATTAATATCGTATCACGCAATCCATATTATCGCTTATTGTCTGCTAGTTAAGGTTGTGTTTCGCGTGGGATGTCTCCTGCGCAGCTTATCAACAAACAAACATTCCTTTTGTAGATAGCGCTTGACCTACGGCATGGGTTCAGCGTTGACGCTTGTGTCTTGTGTCAATGCGTGCGCATGAGTTGAAGTTTGTTTGTTTTTATATTCGATGATCATCGGTTGACTATGGGTGGCCTGAATAAGTGATCTAGTAGGTAGGTATGTTTTTTTATTCAAAACTTTCGAAATAAATAAGGTAGTAGGTATTGCAATGTGTTTTGGTAACAAAAAGATAATGTTGTACATGACACTAATATTGGCACGACGACGGCTAATAATTTGGTATGGTATCCGGTTGATGGCGCAGAAATTAGGGTTTCAATAATTTGTTGACGAAAATTTTTGGTATTTTATTAACACTATGTTCATAATATCATACCTACTTACGCGCGTTGTGGTATTATCTTAATATAAGAGATGTACTAGTCGGGTTCAGACAATTTAAGTGCAAAGAAGTATTAGTAAATAAATAAAATCAACGTTGTTTGCAAGCCAAGATATTCGCGAGACAACCGGAATAAGGCATTTCGTTTGTGCCAGCAATGCCCGATCATTATACCAAATCTGGGCATGGAAAAAATAATGGCTTCTTGTGATTCGCTGAGTCAAAATTAAAAATAAATATAACTTGAAGACCACTAAATGTTACCTCAATAAAATTGCCGGTCATTAAAAGAAAGTCCTACCAAGAAACATCTTAAAACATTTTTGTAGACCCATATAATTTTTGTAGCTACGCAACTCTCGTAGACCAATAAAATACCTTTTTTTGCGACCGCACGTTTACAAAATAATTTCTTTTTCTTCAATAAATTCTGTTTAAAAATACAATCTTTCATGTTGCCCGTCAGGTATGTAGGGATGTGACGTTTGTCACTTGATATTCCAGATGTTACTGGCGACACATGACAGGAACATGCTAATATTTATTTTAAAATTTCAATATTAGTGTTCTTGTTTCTCTTGTGAACTTAACTGTATTTAAAATACTATTTTCTTTTCTATAAATCGTACTCCTCGCAAACTTGTTAAGTCAAGTAAATTATTAAATGCAGGCATACTACATATCTTGTGGTTTTCTTTTAAATTTTCAGACATTGAACAAGTAACGAGTTTACCCTTTGAGTGTCGTGATATTAAGGTATTGAATAAAAGGTTTATAAAAAAGAGAAATACGAATGCACATAAATATTTATGTTAGTCGGAAATTTAAGTGACATACGGAGACATCAGTCAATACGACTATGGACAGGTGCCTCGCGGTGAAGTATCCCTTACTGGAATGTCCGACCATGCCTCTTATACATATGTATATAGTTTACAGCAATTCTATTTGTTATAATACTGGGTTTAAAACACTACTGGCTGAGCGCGAACTTGAGGAGCTGTTTTGTATGAGAATGATATAATCTAGTTCGCACTCAAGATCGAGCTCAAAGTTAAGTGCGATTTATTAATACGAGCCTAACAATATTTTAATGTTCTTCTTGTTAAACAAGTTTGTTTATTATTTCGGAACTCGGTGATAACATCAACACATTATAAATCAAATATTTTTAATCATTAAGGCTAGATTGTATCTAAAAACCGGTTCACGAAATGGTCTTATTTAATTTATATTTTATCGATACAGGTTATTTTCATCTAATAGGGCGTGACGTTAATCGATTGTGTTTTCAATTGTAACCGATATTTTTTTTTTAAATCCATGACGAATAAAGCAATAAAATTAACATAAACGGCGCATTTATAGCGAAAGCATAATATATCGATGTTTACGTGAATTCTGCTTATTGAAATGAAACATAGTGATTCCAGCGATATTTTATTGTTCGTTTTCCTTTTGTGTTTTATGAGATTATTGATATTTCGTGTTCATTCTGTAATATTTTTCGACGGAAATGTGCATTATTATTAAAATTCGTTTTATTTTCTTGCATATTGGATTAAATGAGACAGAAACTTTTAATTATTTAATAATAACAATGATTTTAATGAGAAAAATTCTTTGTTTCCAGGGCATTATTATGGCAAGCGTGGTAATTCAGTCAGCGCCTATCGTTGTTATCATGACCTGTACCTACATATATTAATAGACTGATGCTTTGTACAATTGTCCACTTTCTAATATAAAATTTCCATCCCATGTCGTTATCGGAAACGTGATAATATTGCAAATAGTTGATAATGGTTGCTCATAATGACATATTTTTATCTTAATATTATACAATCGATTAATATCCACTACGCGTATCATATATTAGCTTGTTAATTACCCATGTGAGTCATGTTTATGTGAATATATTTATTTACAAGTCTAAATGGGTCTACAAATATCTAAATAAAAAAACATCTGGACCATCTGTCACTAACAAAATTAATAGGCATACAAATTAGCTTCTAATTTAATCAGTGGCGGCACAATTGGTCACCAAAAATTGAATCACAAAATAGTATTTTACTGATTTGATGACAAAATATAGCTATTTTAAGTATTAAAAAAAAATGAAATGGTTTTTCAATGCCTGAATCGAAATAGCATGATATAATACCTACAATGTTTAAGTGACAAACAACTCCTGTTAATAATGTAACAGTGATTAAACGTGCACACACCCATCCCTAAATGTTAAAAGGATATTGATAGAAATAATATTCGGTCGAAACCTCTCAACGGTTCGTGTAAGAGCTGGTGGGGAACACCTATAGGTCGGGGGTCCAAAGTGGAGAGGGGGGGATGTACTTGCGTTTTATTTGATGGGCCCTGTCGATACCGGATCCCGTTTTCGCGTTGAGGCAGTCCAATTCGAGCACCCAATTTTTTGATGATGCTTAGTGTAATGGTTAAGAAGTTGACTAGTAGACCATGAGGTCGCGGGATCGAACCCCGCACAGGACAAATATTTGTGTTCACGAACATGTCAGTTTGTTATAACTTTAAACTTTCGCGTTGCATTACAATTATTTAACATTACAACGGGACTAAACGCGATATTATTTTTATAAGAGTTCGCTTGTGACCACGGCTATAGCATCACAGCCGAAACGTCAAGCAGTAAGTACTCAGGTACTTATAAAAATAATATCGCGTTTAGTCCCGTTGTAATGTTAAATAAATGTATGTTTGTCCTTGTATGTTTGTTTAATGTGTGCCTACATTAAAGTATGTATTAATAATACCACTGTTGATTCTGATATCTGTAACACAAGTGCTTAATCGTGTACGGGATGGCAATATAAGTCGCGATGAAATACTCGCCAAATTGGCATATTGGCTAGCCTATACCTGGTCTATTTTGAGCACCGATTGTCATTTTTGTCAGGCCCATTTTATATTTTTGACAACATATTAACAAGTGGCCAAAGTGGGACCTCAAAATTGGGTGTTCAAAGTGGACCCCCTCCTGTCGATACCGGATCGAGTTCTCGCGTTCTGTGTCATTAACGTTGGATAAATATTTGTTTAATTTTTCGAGCATAATTTGTTTCCTCGTATTGGAATGGGAAGAGCTCAGGTTGGTTTCAGGGGTGGGTGTGTAATGGGGGGGAGAGCGATTGTAACTTAATTAAGTGAAATATGAATGCTTTTGCCTGAGGCTGAAGAAGTGAGGAGTAGGCTTGCGAGGCGATTCTCGTTTTACATAAAAAAATATATTTTATGTTTCATGTGATGTGATGTGACGTTAAATATGTATCTTATTGGGAGGATACTTTTCGTTTTTTTATCAAACGTATGATGTACCTGAATAATATAAAGGAGAATGATAGGAAATTGTTTTTTAGGTAATTGTGTATTGGAGTAGGTATTATGTGTAAATTGTTAGTAGGTAGTAGGTACCTACCTACGTACATTGTTTAGATATTATGTTGGGGATTAGTCACCATTTAATTTCTATACTAATATAATACCTACTCGTTCTCGATCCGCCCTAATCTTTCACGAATTACCTCAGTTATTACCTTAAGTGTTCTAGTCATTAGGAAGAATTTTAGATTAAACGATTTTGACATTATAGATGACACACGTTTACTTAAGTACCTACATCCCTTAAGCATTTATTCTATTACAATACAATTAAAACTGTCCGATGATTACAAATATTGTCCGTTTTTTTAGCATTAAAATTTAGGGTTGGATTACAAAGAAGCATGGTGCTGTAAACTTTATGTACAATTCGATTTTTCACGACCTCTTTCACCGATAGACATTACTTAACAGCTGGTCGCGCCAATCGAAGAATAAAATGAAACTGTTTGGCAATGTATCTTTCAAAGGTACCGTCTTTGTCTGCTCGTAACGATGATCGATATGGCGATAACAATGAATAAACTAGGTGGGGCCACCCATCCTTGTAAGGATGGCTGTAGAAAGCTTAACTCTGCAGTAGATGCAAAGTGGGTGCGAGCGATAGTGGCAAGTGATTCATTATAAGTCTGTCGAGTTGCTATCAAATGTTGATGGGCGGTAGCGCCTACGCATGCATTTCTGATTTCACTCTCTCTAACAATGCGAGACTCTTTGCTAACAGGTCTGTCCTTGATTCATTCATTCAAAATATCCTTTATTCATCTATTGAATAAAGGATCTTCTGTAAAGATTTTGAATGAAGTCTCTTAAATAAATAAACTCTATAGTATAGAGTTGGTTTATTTTTTTATGTACTTAGGTTTACAAGCTTTATTTACATTACTAAACACAAAACACTGAAAAACAGACATGCAACAACAATAAAAATAAATAAATTAACCTAGAATTCCTAACCATCTTTCATCTGTTCTTCATGACTGAAAACATAAACTAGGTAGGTACTTTTTAAGTAAACAAATGGAGGAAGGAGTTTGTCATTATTTTCACCATTTCGTATGCTAGCCACCGTAGAATCATTTTGAATTTATACATCAATCTTTGCAAATCCAGTGATATTGTACCCCTTCAGATTTAAACTTGGAGATGCAGCAGAATTCTTTTAAAATTTCGCTACCAAGCTTCTTGGTTGTTAATCTTATTCAAATGTTACCTACCTACACATGTATAAAAGTTCAACGTAGGCACTCATTGTCTTAATGACACAGAAATTGTTTATATCGATGCCTAACGGCCAAAATGGCCTAAGCGACTTTTTTTGCGAAATCGACTTATATACATCATTGGAATCGCCTTTTTTTTCTGCGTCGTTCTATCTAGGTTTCGTCTCTCTAGGGCGTTATTTTTGTCGCTTAAGCGGTTGGTCAATTAAGGCTCGAAGCCTTAATTTTACGTCCTAAGCGCCCAATATTTAGTGTTTTTTTTCATTGTGGTGGTTGGGAAATATAATATTTTGAAAAAGTTACTTAGACAATTTAGCTTGAAAACAATAAATAACAAAAATGTCGCTTAATACTTTCGCCTGCAATTTTCAAACATAAGACTCTTAAACCTACACGCTGGGTCGAAAGTCCCAGGCACCGACTGACATTCCTCTCTGTTCCACGCGATGGACCCGGCACCCGCACGGAGAATCCATGGATAGCTAAGAAGTTCGTCTCTATGGCGCTTAGGATTATTTGCCCTATCACATATTACTATGCATTGTGGCGCTTATCCCATTTTTTTCTCAAAATAAATGATTTAATCTATGGGTATTGGTGTCCCTGGTCGCAGACTTTCGCTGGTACAGGTTATCTGCGACACCCTGTATATTTAGTATTTCGCTAACACTAAGACTTTTTCGTCAATCACTTCTTATGTTGGCTTAATGTCGGTTAAGCAATTTTAATAAAAATACAGATGCAATTAAGTCGCTTAGGCTAACATGATTTTTTTTGGTAAATGCAGTTACGACATTTTTGCTGTAAAAAAATAAATCCATTTGAGCATAAGCGACTTAAAACACCCTTATATGAATGATTTGTAATACTTTAATAAATACATTTTGAAGAGAAGTATCTTTTATATTTACACCTAAAATTTGGAATCTTAGGAAGCAAAACCCAACGACTTATGATTTTTTTTCGTAATTTTTCGTCTTTAATCCTCTCTCCTGTAAAGTTTGTGAAGTGGCGGTTAGGCCTTTTTGGCCGTTAGGCATCGATATCATTATCTCGGTTGTCGCATATTTTTCTGTGACTAACGACGAATTCTAATTTGCCAACCGGATAAAACCAGTTTCGCCAATACATTATGATAATGCTATCGATATGCGCGGGCGCAGGATGTTTCGTGTAACATTTATTTTAAATCGTTAGATATGCCCTCGTTCCACTTTGATTCGCTCGGAAATTTGCACTAAATTTTAAGCGACGATCACTTCTGATCGCAGTGACAGCTGGTTGAAACGTAGGTACTTCATGTCAAAAAAAATATAGCCACAGTTTTCTCGTGTCGGGCATAATTAGCGATTTAAATTTGTCGCGTAATATGTTTTGCGTTGTCATTTATACATTTAAATGTAACCTAATAATTACCTATGTCTTGTTAACGGGATTTCATGTTACATAGTAAGGTTACTATAGGTACTTAGGAGCTCGATGGCGCAGTGGTTAGCGCACTCGGCCTGCGGTTGCTAAAGTTAAGCAACGTTCGCAGATGCCAGTCATCGGATGGGTGACCGAAAAATTTCATCTCGAGCTCCTCCGTGCTTCGGAAGGCACGTTAAGCCGTTGGTCCTGCGCCTGATCTCTCTACGGTCGTGTCAGATTGCTGTCCCACCGAATTATGAGAGTGAAGGAATAGGGAGTGCACCTGTGCTTGCGCACTCACTTGTGCACTATAATATATCCTGCGTACCTGGCTGATCGTAAGATCGGCCGCCATGGCCGAATACGGCCGGAGGGTATTATTATTATTACTATTGGCTACCAAAATAGGATAGTCGTTCTTACAAATTATTTTACATAAATATAAAATAGGTATCGGTTTGATAAATGCGGTTTCTCGTTGACGTTTTTATTTATTTTTCGAGTGTATGACAGTGAAATAACTTCAAGCAACTGTCACTGCTAACCATAGCTACCTTTATAAGACACTAGTGGCCGCCCGCGATTTCGTCCCCTTGGATATATAGATTTCCTATCATATAGTGTCATATTTATTAAAGCTTCCTCGAAAATGGACTATCCAACACAAAAAGTTATTTTTCAATTCGTACCAATAGTTCCTGAGATAAGTGCGTTCAAACAAACATACAATCGAACTCTTCAGCTTTATTATTTAGTATAGAAGTATAGATTTAAGCGGGCTCGTTACTCATTATAGCATAACATTTCCGAGCCGTACCGTACCGGGATGGCTGGAACTTACCCGTTGCTCATGCCATTGGCTCGTGGTGTCAACTAACGAAACCGCTTAACCACTGTTGTCTGCGTTGCAACAATGTAGTATAGTATCTACTTGCGTTAACAATTGTTAAAACAAACACGGTTAAGCTCACGATTGTTAATTTTGACGTAAGTGAACTCTCATTAGTCTTGTAACAAAAAATGTGTGTATTGTCAATGGTTCAATGTATGAAAAAATCACAAGGATTGTTCACCCACAGTCTGAGTTCACATTATACTCGAACAAATTGTGGTGTAGGTATATGAAACAACGCCTTTGTGAATAGCTGTTTCATTAGATTCGGAATGAAGGGATAAGGGATTTGTCATTTATATTTTCTTCAGGCATATATTGTCAGTGCCGGTCTTAGGGCGGTGCGAGCGGTGCGACCGCACCGGGCGCCATCAAGGGGGGGGGCGCCAAGTGAGACAAACGTCGCTGGACAAAGCGCACGAGCCACGCAACTCACGACAAAATTGCGGAGGAGCGGGCCGCGGGGTGAAATTTCGTTCGTCAGGTGTTTCGCTATGCAAAATCTTCACGAAGAAACTAATGACTCAGTTACTGCATCAGAGTCATTGTCGCTAATTCAGAATATGGATCAATTTGAGTTCATAGTTACAATGGTGGCTTGGTATGATATATTGTTTCAAATAAACATTGTAAGTAAAGCTATGCAGTCTGAAACTATGGACCTATCAAACGCATCACTATTACTGAAAAACTGTTCGGAATTTGTGAAAGAGTACCGTGGTAGCTTTTCATCAACTATAGTTACAGCTAAGGAAATAGCGTCTCTAGCCGAAATAAATCTAGTTTTCAAGTCAGTTCGATCTCGAAGAAAGAAACGGTTATTTGAATACGAAGCCATAGATGAAACACCAACTGATCCAGAGGAACTATATAAAATGAACGTTTTTTACCCGATGTTAGATACAATCGAGAATACATTGGCTACACAATTTCAACAATTGTCATCATTCAATGATACATGGTCTTTTTTATACGACACTAGCGGCCCGTCACGCGGTTTCACCCGCGTCCCGGGGGAACTACTTCCCGTACCGGGATAAAATATAGCCTATGTTACTCTGGGTGCATGTAGCTTTCCAACAGTGAAAGAATTTTTCAAATCTGCCAAGTAGTTTCGGAGCCTATTCAATTCATACAAACAAACAAAAAATCAAACCTTTCCTCTTTATAATATTTGTATAGATAAAAATAATTCCAGAAAAATCCATGTTAGAAAAAGCCTGTGCTGATTTGCAAATAACTTTAACCGATGGAGAAAATTGTGACATATCTGGACAAGAATTGATTGAAGAACTTGTAAGTCTACAACCATTATTAAAAGATCTGCAATCAGGAGAGCCAATAAAAGTTCTTCGACTTATAAAAAAAAACGATTGGCAAGATGTTTTCCCGAATGTATGGACAGCGCTTCGTATCCTATTAACTGTATTAGTGCAGGCAATGAAGCATTTTGGGTCCGAATTTTTTTACTGTGAACCGATTTGCATGAAATTTTGGAATTAGATTCATTGCACCCTTCAATTCAAAAGTGAAAATGATTTGAACGCCGCAACTACCCCTGGAGTGGTTGCCACCCCATCTCGGGGGTGAGCATTCTTTTTTTAAGATAACCTCGGATATCGATAGGAAGACTAATTTTAAGCAAAAAATCATCTATAAAGTTTTTCGATGAATCTTATACTTTTCAAGTTATTGGCAATTAAATATTCGCAATTTTGTCACGTTTTTCATCGGTTTTTTGCAAATATCTCCAAAAATATAACTTTTATCGATAATGTTATGAGGAACAAAATTGTGGCAGGTAAAAAACTAAACAATTTTGTTTATTATAAAGTATTCGAAGTGCAATATTAAGTTAGATATTAAAGATCAAAGCCGTTTTTTATTTTGTCTGCATTTTAATCGATGTGGTCAATGTCATCTAGCGGCGAGCAGATGCATTTTATGCATTCTTATAATTAAAAGATTTGTAGTGCTTGAATAAGCTTTTTTTTTTTATTTCAAGCACTATAAAACTCTTAATTATAAAAATCCATAAAATGTATCTGCTCGCCGCTAGATGACATTGACCAAATCGATTAAATTGCAGACAAAATAAAAAACGGCTACGATCTTTAATATATATCTTAATAGTGTCACCAGTGGGATAATAGACGCATATAGAAAACTTTAGGATAAACAAAATTATTTAATTTTTTACCAGCTATAATTTTGTTCCTTATAGAATTTTCGATAAAACTTATATTTTTGGAGATATTTGCAAAAAACCGATGAAAAACGTGACAAAATTGCGAATTTTCAATTGCCAATAACTTGAAAAGTATTAGATTTATCGAAAAACTTTATAGATGATTTTTTGCTTAAAATTAGTAATCCAATCGATATCCAAGGTTATCTTAAAAAAAAATACTCACCCCCGAGATGGGGTGGCAACCACTCCAGGGGCAGTTGCGGCGTTCAAATCATTTTCACTTTTGAATTTAAGGGTACAATGAAACTAATTCCAAAATTTCATGCAAATCGGTTCACAGTAAAAAAATTCGGAGGTTGGACCATATTTTTCGCTTCAATGACTGCGCTATATCTGTAACTGTCGCCAAAGGAGAACGAAGTTTCAGTAAATTAAAACTTATAAAAACTTACCTACGGTCTATTATGTGTCAGGAAAGACTGTCCGATCTTGCAATTTTATCCATAGAAAATGCTATTGCCCAAAAGTTAAGCAGTAAGCTATTATTCCGATTTGATATAAAAGATTGCAAGTAAATAAAAAATAAATAAAATAAAAAATAAAAATTGTTTATTTCAGAACTTGAGATTTCCATATTTTGTTAGTACATTATTAGCTTAATAACTATTGTTAGTAATAATTTAAAGAAAGAAATAGAGGCATATTTAAAGTGCAAGTGCTAAAGCTAGAAAAGTATCAATATGAAGTATTTTGTAATATTCTTGCTATATATTCGAATGATTTGATTGTTTGCATGAAAATCAGAATAAATAAAAGTTGACAATCATTATTTATAAATTACTGTTATTATCTTTTATTTGCGACCCACATCACATATATATATGGTTTAACATTACTGGTTAAACGAATTTTTCTACGATTTGCCATTTTTGACAGCAGAATAATCGGAAGCAACTGCTTTTTCTGGTGGAAAATAAAAGCAACTGTTTTATAATTTTTTTTAATTTAGAGGGGCGCTACTTTAAGTTCTCGCACCACCTAAAAAAATTAATAGGACCGGCACTGTATATTGTAATTGGTATACCCAATTATTACCTGCCAATTTGCATGAAAAAGTGGTGAAAATAAATAAGTTTACCTATTTGAAAAGTTTTTCGTCCATTTTCAGATAAGTTCCTGATACGTTGTCTAATACAGCTAGTTTTTAATAACTACCTAATTATGTTCTTTGGGATTTACCTACAGAATTAATCGTCATTGAATTATTTTTTATCACACTCCATCAACATCAAAAATGACTTTGGTACCACCTCCTACAGTATTCACTTCAATATCAATCGATCTTGTAGTTGTAGTTTTTGCATTAATGTAAGTCGATTGATGTTTTTCCCCGTTAATTATGTTGGCGTCGTGATTCTCGCCTCAGTGGTAGTGTGTGTGAGGTAATGAGATTAGTCGTCGACCGACATTGTTGCAAAAAGTAGGAGCTACTTCACAACGGGTCCGGTTGATGTTTCTAGCGACCGATTGATGTAGGATGTGGGTTCGAGTCCTCCTTTTTTGTACACAACAGCCTCTTTGAACTGCTGAAGAAAGGATGGTTCTGTTTGTATTGATAGTGCTGAGTACCTAATAAAACTTATAAGTTTTTTTTTATAAACCTATGCAATGATATTGGAACTCGTGCCCTTCTTAATGCGAAAGTAACTCTGTCTTTCTGTCAGTCTGTTACGCTTCTCAGCTTAAATCTCTCAACCGATATTGATGAAGTTTGGCACAGACAATTTTAAGACACTGAAAAAGAAGGCTATTTATTGCGAAAAAAGACATCTGAAATACACGCGAAGTTGCTGAATAAATATCTTTATCTTTTATCTTATCTGTGATGGCATTTCTATTTGTTTAATACTACGATCATGGATCAAAGTGCTCTAGCAATCGGCATTGTCTGCTAAAAATTTTGTTAAATCCTCATTACTATCCAAATACAATGGAAACTATGCAGTCTCTGTATAATTTGATAAGAGCAATCGCCGAAATGCACCGGGCTGGCGTGGGCTCTGCTAAGTGGATTACGGCCGGTGCGGGCGTCGCGTCGCCGCTGCACTGCATACATGCATGCGTATGCGTGCGTATGCATGCGTATGCGAATGCGATGCAAACAGGACATCGTCGGGAGGACGGATTGGTAGACTAGGGGACGTGGCGTTCACATCAATCATTTTGAGTTAATAGTGTGAAGAGTTGTCCAGGAGATGGTTCAGTCAAAGGCTTGTAAGACGAAATACATTATGCTAGGGGCATTAGCGTTAGCACTGAACTGCAAGTGTATCGTGACGCTGGCAGAGCGTTCATAATATAAAAATCTGACAGGCACTTTCTTACGGAATCGCAAAATATGTTTGTTAAATTCAAATTGTTCTTCAGCCTATCGTTGAATTCGTGATGAAGTGATAGAATGAATAGACACAGTCTTTGGAATACTGTTTCGATCGAGAAGAACCAATGCTCTAACTAGTGGTATAGAGCGCCGATTCACGCCAGCTCTACGTCGAAGAGACGAATTAGTTTTTAACCAGCAGAAGACAATCGCAAACTACTTCATTTTGATATGATTTCATGGGCCGTTCTGGACAATACTCACCAGAAACAATTAAAACTTCATTATGAGACCAATAGAACCGCCTGCTTGATTTTATTTTTATTTATTTAACTAGCGGCCCGTCACGCGTTTTCACCCGTGTCCCGGGGGAACTACTTCCCGTACCGGGATAAAATATAGCCTATGTTACTCTGGGTGAATGTAGCTTTCCAACAGTGAAAGAATTTTTCAAATCTGCCTAGTAGTTTCGGAGCCTATTCAATTCATACAAACAAACAAAAAATCAAACCTTTCCTCTTTATAATATTAGTATAGATGACAACACTGATAGCCTGTATCCTACTATTTCCACCTCGTGGGATTCTAACTTCTTCCAGTAAAATATTTGTCTAATCTGTTTTTAAATATATTTGTGTTCTGTGCGGAAACCACCTCTGCTGGCAACTTGTTCCAAGCACCAGCATCAATCCCAACTAATATTATAAATGCGAAAGTAACTCTGTCTGTCTGTCTGTCTGTCTGTCTGTCTGTCTGTCTGTCTGTCTGTCTGTCTGTTACGCTTTCCCGCTTAAACCTCGCAACCGATTTTGATGAAATTTGGTACAGACAATCTTTAGACCATGAGACAGAACATAGGCTACTTTTTGACCCATTCCAACCCCCCACTTCCCCGAAATGAGGGGGTGGAAGTTTGTATGGAAAATCTAAACTACTTGAGTTAGACGCTTGAAATTTGGCATGCAGGTCCCTTAGTAAACTTGATGCTTAGTTGCAAAAGGATATTGCAAAATTCCCACGGGAACGGGAGTTAGCGGGAAAAAACATTCGTATAATGAAAACCGACATCCACGCGGACGAAGTCGCGGGCGGCCGCTAGTATACAATAATCGCGACTCTCAGTAGTGTTGAATATGACTAAAGGAGTAAGGATGTCTAGCTCCGGAGCTTAGTCAGATGACGGACGGACAGGCGATCGGATCGATATCGCACGCAGCGTGACGCGTGCCTACTCTAATTGCCGACGCTTTGTGTTATACCTACGTAGGTAGGTAGGTAGGTACCTACTACCTACGCTTTACAAGGGGGGCTAGGCTTTGAGGGGGCGGCCGGCCTGGCTATGCCCGGCAAATATTGAAATTGGTTATTATGTGTACATAGTTACTTGTATGTATTGGAGGAAGTCGGATATTCCGAAATGTAGGTAGGTGCTTGTAAGTATGGCGGCGATTTAAAGAATCGTTTCATGTTATATCGATACCTTAAATCTCAAATGGCGTAAGCGCCAAATTGGTCAAAATGACTTTTGAATGCAGTTTTATTCAGTTTTTTTTTCTCTATCGATCTGTATATTTAAAATCCTGAAATTCGCAAAAAAATGGTCATTACGACCCGATGTTTTTTATAGATTTGAACACTTTTTATACGGTAAAGAGGTCGTAAGCAGCTATAAATTTAATGCATGAACAACGTCAGGGCGTAACGAGATATTTTAATACATTAATATGGCGTATCACACATAGCCAACTTTATTTGGTGGTTACGCCCTTAGAAATTATTGTAAAGTGAAAAAAAAAGTAAAAGCACAAGGGGGTAAGGGACATCATTTTTCGGTTTCGGCGTTTACACAACACACAATTTTTATTATTGAAAGGCGTTTACACCCTATAAAAAACACGATTTTCTTGAGATTAAGGTCGTATCTCCCATAAATTCATTAAAAAAATACAAATAAGGGGTATTTTCTACATCTTTTATTGAATTTGGTACATTAAACGGGTAAGAGGATTTTAGGAAACAAAATAAAATCTAAAAAAAGCCAAGGCCGAGAGAATAAGAAGGCCTAATTCGATTAAGCAGTGTAGTAGTAGAAAAAAGACCCTTATTCTTAGCAACAATGATTCCTACTTATATTAATGTAATAATATTTACGTAATAATCAACTTTAAAATTCAATTAAAGTCCTAATGGAGTTAGAAAAGATTACAAAAATTTTATTAATTTAAGAATCAATGAATCAAGTAGCTACGTTACAAAAGTAAGAGATTTTAGAAAGCCTTAATTTAAAATAATCAGTCAAAAATATTAAATTGAAACTATCAAATCAAGCAGAAGATGTGCCAGATGTATTACCAGGCACTGATATAAAGGACGGAGTTACAGACACAGAAATATCCTGTTTTTTTTTATGTTTAATTGTTTTTGATAGTTTCAATTTAATTTTTTTGACTGATTATTTTAAAAAGGCTTTCTAAAATCTCTTACTTTTGTAACGTAGCTACTTGATTCATTGATTCTTAAATTAATAAAATTTTTGTAATCTTTTCTAACTCCATTAGGACTTTAATTGAATTTTGAAGTTGATTATTACGTAAATATTATTACATTAATATAAGTAGAAATCATTGTTGCTAAGAATAAGGGTCGTTTTTCTACTACTACACTGCTTAATCGAATTAGGCCTTCTTATTCTCTGGGCCTTGGCTTTTTTTAGATTTTATTTTGTTTCCTAAAATCCTCTTACCCGTTTAATGTACCTAATTCAATAAAAGAAGTAGAAAATACCCCTTATTTAGTATTTTTTTATGAATTTAATGGGAGATACGAACGACCTAAATCTCAAAAAAATCGTGTTTTTTATAGGGTGTAAACGCCTTTTTGTCATATTTTCAGAAGTCGTAACCGACTTCTATTTTTAAAATATACGATTTAGGTGCAAATAGTTCTAACTGAATCCTTCATCTCAAAATTCTAAGAAATTTGATGTATAAAACATTTTTAAAGTATTAAAATATACAAAGTTATAATTTAAACAAATATATTTTTTTTATTTTTTGCTCTCCTGAAAAGTTTTGTTTTGGTGGTTACGCCATTTGAGATTTAAGGTATCGATATGGGGGATGTTTCTGTCTTTGCATGCACCCTTATGAAGTTGTTGATGTCCATAGTCGGCGAAGACAACATATCATACGTATTGATCGCTTGCGAAAAAATAAAGTTTTTTGAACAAAATAATCATCTTTTCATTTCCGTTCATTCTTATAACTGAAAACTTTCGCGTTGCATTATAACTAGACAACATTAGAACGCGACATAAGAAGACACATTTTTAAGAACTTGAGTACTAACTTATTTATTTATTTTAACTACTTGACGTTTCGGCTGGGATGCTGCGTTTAGTCCCGTTTTAATGTTGTCTAGTTCGTTCATTCATCTTGTAGAAGATTTCAGAAAATGTATGACTATGTTAATGGACCCCAGCAAGTTATAAACTTTCTTCAATGAAAACTTGACACAAATTCAACGAACTTCCAGTAATTTAAGATACTTCCCCAAGCGGAGACTCTATTAAATAGTCTTAACTGACGTTTTAGCTAATGTTCCTAATCTGCCCGAGCTCCACTGGGGGCAGGATTTGAGCGACTCTAGTGGCACTGGTGCTCAGCTGTGAGGATGTATGTCGACGTAAGCCTTCAGTCGTAAAATCTGTCTAAAACAACTAGGACGTTGAAATTAATTAGAACTAAGTAGCCACTCATGTCAGTATAGGTTTTATTGTAACTTACGTGGGTTTTTGCTAAGTGACGTTGATATCAGTAAACTGCCCAAGCTCCACTGGGGTAGGATTTGAACTACTTAAGTGTCACCTGCGCTCAGCTGTGGCTGTGAGCAACGGATGTCGACGTAAGCCGTCAGTTGTCGGACGTTGTAATTAACTAAAGCAATAAAATTTGTGGCCGCTGATGTCACTTACCGGGGGAGATTAGGTTGTTTGTTTATTTATAACTTTTTAGACAATTGTGATTTCTTACTTTAAAAGTGACAGAAACATATAAAATAAAAATAATATTACTTTGATTAAGTTACTGAAGAGTGTTATCGGTTTCAGAATCATGTACATAATATGACACAGCCGGCAGCTATATACATAAACTCAACAACATGGATGCTTTTGAAGCGACTTAACCCCATATTAGATCGATCGTGAAATTAAACCACAAGTTTCCGTTTTATGGCGGACTTAAACCCTCGACATAAATTCGGTCGCCAAAACTGTGTTCAACTGCGAGTATTTCTTAAGTAAAGTTGCTGTTCAGAAGAACGTTTTTGACGATAAGTATTTCCGTACTCATGCCCGTTTCAAATTCTTTCTTTCTTCGTCGTTGTAAGTCGTTTTAATTAATGATTTATAGTCGCGTAAATCTAAAGAAACATTAAACGCCTTGTTTTTTCCGTACTTACTGTTTTTTGTCATTACACCAAATCAGTAATCAAAAACTTTCCAGGGGAACATTTCGATGCTAAGTTGTAATCCCGTACTCGTGTCAGTTATACTCTTTCCTTCTTCCCCATGCCATCCTGCGGCGACAGATATCGCCAGCGGCGTTTGCCCAGCTCACCGCTCCCACGCCCGCTCGGTCTGCCTATGTCGGCCGATCAATAAAATCAGAGCCCGTTATCACACGTTTACATCGCTTATCAATCAAACACCTCGGTGGTACATCCGGGACGGCGAGTGGTTGAGTAGGGCCTCACTGCTAGCGTCATGTCCCCTCCGCATGGGTGTCTCTCG
Source organism: Nomophila noctuella (assembly GCA_958496325.1). Lineage (NCBI taxonomy): Eukaryota > Metazoa > Arthropoda > Insecta > Lepidoptera > Crambidae > Nomophila > Nomophila noctuella. The sequence continues at coordinate 10,890,892 of OY292503.1, read as the reverse complement.
AGATGCCCCGCATTGCCTCCTAAGGGTGACTCCACCAAAAATAAGATGTGGTTGAACTTAAGACTATTTAAATTATTAATTATTTAATTATTTTTTTTATTAAATCATTTATTCCAGGTAAGTTACACCCATAAATTACATTTACATTTACAATTGTTATAAAATTAATGGATTAACAAAATTAATGAAATAAAGTTTTAAGCAGTGTGTTGCGACTAGTACTGAGTATTCATAAAATGGTACTGAGTAATTTATGGCCGCCACATTATTTCATGGTAATACGTAACTCTCACAATAGTTCTTAGTCCCTACCAATAACTTTCTAGGTCCACAATTTGTCACACACATGTGTTCGCCCACATCCCAACTAATATTATAAATGCGAAAGTAACTCTGTCTGTCTGTCTGTCTGTCTGTCTGTTACGCTTTCCCGCTTAAACCTCGCAACCGATGAAATTTGGTACAGACAATCTTTAGACCCTGAGACAGAACATAGGCTACTTTTTATTTCGAAAAAAAGAAATCCACGCGGACGGAGTCGCGGGCGGCCGCTAGTATATTATATTTACTTAATGTAAGAGGCGAATGTAGGTAATATAATATGTGCTTTGTATTGCTGTCATTCGCTATATAAAAGTGGGCGTTTATAACGTCAGAATTAATACAATTGTTATCTTGTTTATTGTGGTGAAGTAAAAAAATATTATAAGGTAGGTACCTACTAGGTGTAACGATGATCAAACTGATGGTTATATTTGTTTCTACGCGTTAATAAATTTGAGGCAAGTGTTTGTTAGATTCAATTCGATCTCTCCATGTTTCAGTCAGAAACTGTGTGTAACAGATCTTCTGTAACAGAAATAGTCGATAAATATTATTATAAAACGCGAAAAAAAGACTACAAGTCTGTTAAATTATCTTTATCCCTATTAGATAACAACTCTACTGAACAAAATACCTAGACGGAAATTTCTGGCGTTTTCTCGAAAAATCTAGTCGTATTAAAGCTCATAGAAAAACCCAGAACCTTCTTTTCTGAAACCACTTAGGTGCGGCGGTTAAGCGATTTCCATTGTTTAATGGCACGGAAAAGATAGGAGGTCCCTTACACAAAAGGAAAATGAAATTGTTCGCCCTGGTCTAGTTTGCGCACAGCTAGCTAGCCGTATAACGCAAAATATAATATGTATGTACGTACGTTAGTATACAAGGTTTTAGACACTCAAGTCTCGGTCTTAATAAAACTGGGAGTCTTTTATCGGACTTATTTAAAAAATATTATATAAGTCCTGTATACCTCCAAGTAAGCACTTTTAACGAAAACTATAGTGAACTCTGTATCATACATAGTTATTTTTATACAACTCGACCAACTTATGACGTGCAGTTGCCTTTACTAAATGGTGTCTTAAGCGGTCGGGCCATCTTTTAGCTACGGAACCCTTTCATGGGCGTGTCCGACACGCTCTTGGCCGGTTTTGTTTTTTAAGATTGTAACATAGCCGATTCGACAAGCAGTAAGAAGTCCCTATGCATTTATGTACAACATTTATTTAAATATAGGGTTTAGTCTCGTTAACTAATATCAGTGTTATAATACAGAGTATGTACTCGAAGAAATATTGGAATGACGCCATGGATAAATATGTTACACAAAATGTTATGTTATCAAAAGATAAGCTTCCGGCTTCCCAATTATTATCACGATGTTACTCACTCGGCACTCTTTGACTGCGTTTATTGGTCGGCACTTTAAAAGCCCCGGCTTCGCGTTAATTGTTTGGTTGGTAAGGACCCCGTTTTTTCTTTGTGCAAAACTATGTGACATTCTTGTTTAGGACCAAGAGCCCCTACCAAAATGTACTAACTAATATACTTGGTCTAAAGAATAGTGTTAACTGTAAGTTTATAAAGGTACGAATATTTTTTCAATATTCTAACAGTAATATTTATCAGGCCTTCCTTTGTGTGCATGGTTCGCTGAATAATAAATCCATTCGCTGCTGCTCATAATTCAAGTATACCCTGTAAAAGTTGTTGAAACTCTCTTTCATCATCATTCGTGCACTGTTTTCTTCTGCTATGGGAGATTTCGCTGTGAACTGCTTTCACTAATTTATTTATTTATTTATTTATTTATTTATAAAAGGTACACCAACAGTTTATACATATTACATTAAAAATTTAAAACTAAGGGAACAGTTCTTATGTATAAACCTTTTATAGGTGTACACAACATTGACCATAAATTTCTTAACAAAAACACAAAACATAAAACTAAAAAAAAAAATCAAACAAAAATAAAAATCACTTTGTAACAAAAATATCATTCGGGTCGAATCTCACTACCCATCAGACAATAGTGTCAGTAATTTCCGCCTGAAGGTTGGTAAGGAGTCGTGAAAAATATCAATGTCCTTCAGGTGAAGTTCATTATATGTTCCACAACATCTGGCAAGGGGAGCGTGGTGTCCCAAATTAGTTCTGGCTGGAGGCAAAGCGAATATCTTTTTGATTGGATGACGGGGAAAGCGAGCCGGCACTGACAACTGAACATAATTAAACAATTCTTGGCCGTTCAAATTCCCGTTGACAAGTCTATGTAAAAACACAAGGTCCTGACAAAGTCGACGATGACGGAGAGTTTTCATTGCAAAAAATGATAGCCTACTTCTGTATGGTGCTCTGTGCGATATACCCGGAGAAGTAAACGCAAGGTACCTCGTGAACGCGCGCTGAATACTCTCCAATCGCTGGGAGTGAACTACGTATGCTGGATTCCAAGTCACACTTGCATATTCCAAGTTGCTCCGAACAAGGGCATTATATAATATTTTGTAAGTGGAAGATAGTTTGAACCCTTTGGCACTTCTTCTCAAGAAGCCTAACATTTTTGCTGCTCCTGTTACAATGTTATTTATGTGAGAGGAGAACTTAAGCTGCCTGTCCACTGTAACACCCAAATCTCTGATTTCCCTAACCTCGGCCAATGCGATGTTGTTGATATGATACGTTGAGGATAAGGGTTTCTTCTTTTTGGTAAATTTAATATGAAAACATTTACTAACATTCAGGGTCATACCATTCACTTCGCACCAGTTGTAGATGTTATTCAAATCATCCTGGACAAGCTTGACGTCGTATAGAGAATTTATCGGTCTGTATATCTTTAAATCATCCGCGAACAAACCGAAATCACAGTTTTTAATACGCGTAGATATGTCGTCAATGAATATAAGGAAAAGTACAGGTCCCAAATGGGAGCCCTGGGGGACACCAGACGAAGCATAATATACTTTTGATTCATACCCTCCAACGACAACAAACTGTGGTCTCATTTTAAGATAAGACCCAAACCAGCGAAGGAATGCACCCCGCACACCCTTCAAATATAGCTTTCTTAAGAGGATCGAGTGATTAACTTTATCAAATGCACTGGCAAAGTCAGTGTAAATTGCATCTATCTGAGTTCCTCTGTCAACATTTTGCGCAACGTTAGAAAGAAATGCCACCAAGTTAGTCTGAGTTGAACGCCCCTTTCGAAAACCATGCTGATGCTCCGATAATGATTTATCTACGTGGTTACTTATTATAGAATTAATCAATTACCAAAACAAAAACGTAGACGAAACAAAAACAATTTTCCACCGACCGTCTGGTCTGCGTAAGGAGTATGCAAATACAGTTGGTGTTGTTCCAGCATTTATCGAGTTTAACTCGAATACGGTGTTGCTAAGTTGTGCGAGATGCGAACTGAGTGGTTTTGAGGTCATCAAACTTTGTTGTAATTGAAAAGAAATGTAATTCTTCTCATTTTAAACCTCACACTTATTAGAACTTTAAACCATTTAAACCTCCCCAGACGAGCTTCTCATTCGAAGGTGAGGTAGTTACCACTTTTGGCAGACCCGTTAGTCGAGTGGCTAGAGACCCTGGTTAAATGTTTGTGTGATGAACATCGGCATTTGTACTCGAGCTATGGATCTTTATTTATTCTTTATAAATGTATTTAAGTATGTCTATCCGTTCCCTAGCATCCATAGTACAAGCTTCGAGCTTAGTTTGGGGCTAGGCAATTGGTTTGATGAATTTATTTATTTATTTATTGTTTATGCTCTACCTCACGTTATCTTTGTTAGAAAACTTTGAGCCTGCATGACTGCCTATCGGGCAGCCTAACCTAATGTAACGGATAATCGCGGCGCAATCAGAGGCGGGCAGCAATTAAATATTCATTAGACGCGTCATTGCAACGCACCCCTAGGCTGCTGACGGCGGCTCGAAGGAGTAAATGTCGGTGTTGCATGATGTTGAAGTTTGTTGGGCGGTATCGGTATTCGGTAATGATACGGAGTATGTCTTACTTGCTGAATTTGATGTTTTGTGATTTCTAATAGCTTTGGTGACAAGATTAAATCTGTATACATATTGGTTAAGTAAATGTTTTTAGAGAAATATCCAAAAACGAGGGAATTGGTTGGTTGGGACGTGGGAAGCACAACCTACGTGTATGGCGTTGTTTTTTGTGTAAGTCTATCTTCTATCGAGAAGTCTGTAGTCGGATTACTTAACAGGCTGTTGATACTCAAGATAATTTAATGTACTCAGACTAGAATCTGACACTAGACTTGCGCAATATATGTGGAATGATGAAATGAGTAAGAGTAATGTCTCACGAAAGGGCATGTTTTTTAGGGTTCCGTAGCCAAAATGGCAAAAAAACGGAACCCTTATAGATTCGTCATGTCTGTCTGTCTGTCTGTCTGTCTGTCTGTCTGTCTGTCCGCCAGTCTGTCACAGCCACTTTTTTCTGAAACTATAAGTACTATACTATTGAAACTTGGTGGGAAGATGTATTCTGTGAACCGCAACAAGGTTTTCAAACAAAAATAGAAAAAAAAAATAAAAAAATGGGGGGTCCCCATAGTTAGAACTGAAACTGAAAATATTTTTTTTCATCAAACATATACGTGTGGGGTATCTATGGATAGGTCTTTTAAAAATATATTGAGGTTTCTAAGCTCATTTTTTTCTTAAGTGAATACTTTTCGTGACAGACTCTTCCAAAGTGGAAAAAAGTGTGTCCCCCCCCTCTAACTTCTAAAGTAAGAGGATGATAAATCTGAAATTAATATATAATGTACATTACCATAAAAACTACCAACGAAAATTGGTTCGAACGAAATCTATTCAGTAGTTTTTTTAATACGTCAAAGATAGAATTTGTACGGAACCCTCAGTGCGGGAGTACGACTCGCACTTGGCCAATTTTTATTTCTGTATAAACGCTAAACTAAACGCTAATGCTAAATGTCGTTATTGCATGTCTGGTTTTAGACCGCTAATGGTCGAAGTTATTTCCAGCAAATCGTTGCCCTAAAGCTGTAATTTGAATTTATTTAGACGGTTTATAAATAGTAATGAATTTGAATAACCGCATTCGATTTTACAAATAGTGTAGTGCGAATGTGAAAAGAACATTGGAAGCAATTTTTATTTTGGCTTTTGAGCCTTTTTGCGATATATCAGAATTGGCGCTCTTGTAACTGTTTTTAACATTCATATTTTAATACATGTCCTTGGTAGTAAACATGATGTGTCTTGCCCCTACACTTACGGTGAGAGGAAATGAGCTCCTGCTTAGCAGGTGTCAGACGAATGACAGGTCAAACGCCGGGTAACTGGCTAGTTTTCATTTGTATGATGAACATCGGCATTTTTACTCGAGTCATGGATGTTTACAAAAGTATTTAAGTTCCCTAGTTCCCATAGTGCAAGCTTCGTGCATAGTTTGGGGCTAGGCAACCGGTGAGTAAGTCCCAAAAACTTATCTCATCCTCATCATCCTCCTGCCCTTATGCCACACTAGGCAAGGTCGGCGCAACATATATTTATTTTCATGTTGCTGGGGTTTATTGATTATTATTAATTTAATAATTAACCGTATCATCTTTGGTTGTCCACAGTGACGCGGCGATGGAGAAGGCGAAGGCGTACATAAAGAGCTCGCTGGGCGCGCCGAAGCCGGCGTCGCCGTCGGCGGAGAAGCCGGCGGCGCCCGCGCCGGACGACGTGCGCCTGTGCTTCGTGTGCGGCGGCGCGGGGCTCGGCGACCAGTACACCGTGCGCGTCAAGCCCGACCCGCAGGTACAGTACACCGGTACAACATACAGAGCTCGCTGGGCGCGCCGAAGCCGGCGTCGCCGTCGGCGGAGAAGCCGGCGGCGCCCGCGCCGGACGACGTGCGCCTGTGCTTCGTGTGCGGCGGCGCGGGGCTCGGCGACCAGTACACCGTGCGCGTCAAGCCCGACCCGCAGGTACGGTACACCGGTACAATATACAGAGCTCGCTGGGCGCGCCGAAGCCGGCGTCGCCGTCGGCGGAGAAGCCGGCGGCGCCCGCGCCGGACGACGTGCGCCTGTGCTTCGTGTGCGGCGGCGCGGGGCTCGGCGACCAGTACACCGTGCGCGTCAAGCCCGACCCGCAGGTACACTACACCACCTTCAAGAACTTAGTGGAAATTCCACTCGAATGAGCCTCGTGTGGGAAATTCCCTCCACCTTACAGAAGACCACTGTGTAGTAGCATTTCGTATCTGTTGTGATATGTTTCTCCTGGTTAGTTAAGTCGCCGAGCTCAGTTGGGCAGGCCGCAGGGGTATGGTCTTAAAAGCAGGAAACGCATCGGTGACCCTTGTGCTGTTGTTGATGTCTATGGGCAGCGGTGACCACTTACCACCAGGTGACCTCCTTCGTTTGCCTCCCAATAAAATTTAAAAACAAAACACCAGTGACGAGAGAACAACAGCCTCCCGTGACTTCCGAAGCGCGGAGGAGCTCAAGATGAAAGTTTTCGGTCACCCATCCGTTGGCTGGCTCCTGCGAAAGTAGCTTAACTTTGCAGTCGATCTCCTCGTACTCCGATGCAGCCGGCGGCGCCCGCGCCTTACCTTACATGACCTTTATATATCAGCGTCATAACCGCTACTATTTAACTGCAAGTGATAACATAGACGTGCGGCTGACTGTAAATATAACCGCGCGTCAGATGTGGACTCTGTACTTTATGTCAGTGACAGTAGCGATATTATTATTGAACGGATGCGGTAAAAAAGTGGTATCCTATCCGTTGAATTCCGTTGGCATCTCCATACCAGCCCGCAAGATACTTCTTAATGCTTCTCTTGAAGGAAACAAGGTTATAGGTTCATGGAAAATCGTGATCGATTTCAATCATGTTTGTTTATGCCTACCAAATGTTTCTACTGTACCGAGATCGAACCTCTTCAGCTATGATATAATTAATCTTCTGTTACATCAGACAGGTCGTCAAAAGGTGAGACGCACGCGTTGATAAATCCCCTTGTTGACGTTACGTTTCTTATCGGTGACAGTATTTTTGTAAGGAAATGTCTGCCACAGACGACTGTGACGTCAAGTCAACCGTTATGTAATGAATGACATAAAATTCATCCCTTCGTATACCCGATACACTTGGTGACTTCAAAATGGAATCTTGAGACTTTATTAAGTATTTTAAATATTACAGTCTAAAGATTCCATTTTTTTTGCTGCAAACATTTTTTGTGAACTATTTACTGTTAGATCCGCTAGTGGGGATTGCACTGCACATTGGGGAATATTTCCATAGTTTGAAGCACTCATATTTTTGTTTTATAATTATACATTCCTGTTATTGGATACAACTTTATGTAGGTTAAAAAGAAGAATGACCTACTTATGTACTAAATTGTTTTGGTTTAATATGATTCGGTACATATTTGTGCTATGTAGTATTTATGGGATTGAACCCACATCCTCTGACGCACTAGCCGGCGCACCACGCCTTCAAAACCGGTAGCCGTGAGTTCCATTTCTCCGATATGAGAGATAAGGTTCGCATATATTTTCGCATACGTGTGCGGCCTTCGCGTCCCCTCGTGTCAATCAACTTTCACGTGGAGTTTCTGCCGGGGTCGGGCGACCCTAATTTGACTGTAAGTCACCACTGCATTGGTGACAGAACTAGTGCCATTGTTTGGGAGTTGGATTTTGCATTGTGGTATTTACGTATAGAGTGGACATCGAGAACAAAATGTGTGCTTCGACTTGGAGGAATGGGGCGGATAGTTTAGTGATTTTTTGCCTTTTTATCTATGAAATGACACGCCACTAGTTTTATCCTGTAATGATTTCTTCATGTTTATAACCATCAAAATAAAAGTCAGCATTTCTTCGATAATGATAATATGTAGTACGATAGACACCATCTGTTGCCCATTGACAACAAGAAAATATTTCTCCGAGGTGTCTTCATATGTGTAGTAGTAAATCAATGGTTTTTTTGTGAAACTTCTGTGTTTGCAATTTTTTTTTTATACTGCTGAATTGGCTGCCACCTACGCTATGACATACAGGGTGGAATCTTGAAATGGGTTTTGTTGGGCAGGTACATTAACCGTTACAGTTACAAGAAAACATCGTTAGGCAACCATCCCTAACTTTTTGAGATATTATGACCTACATTCACAGATTTTGGAAAAAAGTTACAGTCAGCAAAAAAAGTGCTGAAACTGGCAAAATTTTTTTTTCTTGTCAATCGATCCTATTTCATGTAAGGATCAAATGACTCTATGGGACCATTTGAGGTTTGAGTACTAGAAATGTCAGAAATTGCAAAAAACTTTTCCCATACATTTTGTACTAAAAATTCCAAAAAAAAAAATTCGTGCCATTCGATTCTGTTTCATGTACGAATCAATACTTTGTATCAGACCATTTAAGGTTTGACTACTAGAAATGTGAGAAATAGGTTTCGAAAATTTTCAGTACCAAATGTACGGGAATAGTATGTTTTGCGAATTTTGCCATTTCCAGTACTCAAACCTTAAATGGTCTGGTACAAAGTTTTGATGCATACATGAAACAGGATCGAATTGGACGAAAAAATTTTTTTGGAATTTTTAGTACAAAATGTATGGGAAAAGTTTTTTGCGATTTCTGACATTTCTAGTACTCAAACCTCAAATGGTCCCATAGAGTCATTTGATCCTTACATGAAATAGGATCGATTGGCATGAAAAAAAAATTTTGCCAGTTTCAGCACTTTTTTGCTGACTGTAACTATTTTCCAAAATCTGTGAATATAGGTCATAATATCTCAAAAAGTTAGGGATGGTTGCCTAACAACGTTTTCTAGTAACTGTAACGGTTAATTTACCTGCCCAACAAAACCCATTTCAAGATTCCACCCTGTATAATCAGGTCTAGTAATGGTGGGTATTTCTGTCATATCAATAACTACATAGTAGTACATAGTAGCCTGTCCCTATGTATCTTTAAAATTACGCAACTGATTTTCAAGTAGTTTTTTTATTCAGGTAGAGTGTGATTCAAGACGGTGATGAATTAAGTTATTTATCAATTAGATATTTTATTTACGATGAAAAAAAGCTGTAACCACGTTTTATTAATGCCATGCTGAGCATCCAATCTTTCCATACAAGTAATTAATTGTTATTTTATTTTCATTGAAAGGTTATTTGGGTTAAATCGTCAAATGCGGGTTGGATGATTACAGCTTGTTTTCATTAACATTTTAAATAAATAGCAAAAACGTGATATATACAAATTTCTAGTAAATCACTTTTTACTCAAATTTAAAGGTTGTTTACTTTACACGTTCTGATAATTTAATTTCAATTAAGCAAATCTACAAGAATTTGCAAGATAGTCTCAACGATAAATTATAACAAAGTTTCTTGGAATCTCGCAATCAGCAATTTCAGCATTATAGTCTTAGTGTTACTTAGAAATAGGTATATTATTAAACAACTAGCGGCCGCCCGCGACTTCGTCCGCGTGGATTTCGGTTTCCGCACACATAATGTTATGCTACAGCTTAAAAGCTTTCTCATCAAATGGACAATCAAACACAAAAATATTTTTTCAATTCGAAGCATTAGTTCCTGAGATAAGCGCGTTTAAACCAACAGAGAAACTCTTCAGCTTAATTATATTAGGTACTTTATGGATTATCAATTGTTATTATTATCCATTCCTCCACTATGGCACTCTCATGATCCTGGTGTTACTATGATGCGTGCTCATCAACAGCTCAGCTGGGGGTAGACGTCGTAGGTAACTGCACAGTCAGATAATACGGATTTTGAGCGTAATCCGATTAGTCTGGTTCCTCTGTCAAGGGTCTTATGGCAAGTCGGTCTCAATTCTCGCTGTCTCGCTTTGAAATATATCTGTATGTGTCTGGCAAGATTGTGTCCTCGCGTTTTCTTGTGTTCTCATCAGTTCTAATTATGGGGATCCCCATAATTGTTTGGATTTTTTTCTATTTTCTCATGAATATCTTAATGCGGTTCACAGAATACAGCTACTTGCTAAGTTTCAACAGCAAAGTTTCGGAAAAAAGTGGCTGTGACATATTTACAGGCAAACAGACAGACAGACCGACATTCATGACGAATCAATAAGGGTTCCGTTTTTTCCGCTACGCTACGTAGGCTACGTAATCCTAAAAAGGTTTTTGAAAGAAAGTAAAAACGCATATGCGTCCGTTGTGAAGTTGTTGATGTCCGTGTGCAGAGTTGAACACTTATCATCAGGTGACCACATCATATAAATACAAGAACATCATTAAATAAACATTGGTCTTACGTCAATGTTCGGAACAGAATATCCAACAAAGCATTTTCAACATCAGCAACCTCATTCGGCAACAAAAAGTCCAGATTGATGAAGTTCCAATGTAACAATTGACGATCGTACCTTATCAACGGCCGAGCCTTGAACCGTATTCAGTGGATATTTATCACCATCTATGTAAATTGAGCAGCATCGCCCGAACCGGTTGCAACCGGCTACCAATTGAGCATCGGTGTAAAGTGATTGACATTCGACACTAGGCAATTTCGTTTGGTCTACAGCAGGGATGTTATGGATATGACATTTCGGATACGGATTGGATATGGAATAGAATTGATTGTTTTACCGCATACGGATATGAATATTTCCTTTCGGATAATAACGGTTACGAATGTTGATTTGAACAAAATTCAAAACTGAAGTACCTATAAATAGGTTATAAAATTATATATTAATTTATAAGTTCTTCGGTGCCTTGTGTTTCAGCAGCGGCCCGATGGTAAAATAGCTTTTTATTATGCCTCTGATTTTGGCTTCGCTCCTACCCGCTAAATATTCGAAATTATTCATTCAGATTCGGATTCGGTTGCGGATATTTATATGGGATATCCGATAGTTTCGGTCACAGTTACGGAGCTCTCTAATGTCTGGTCTGCAGTCGCGAATGAAATTGTTTTGCTTGAGTCGTTTGATTGGATGATAGGTGTTTACGCAGGGAGCTGTCGTGGGACCGATTTGTGTTGATTTTGTTGTGTGATTTCTGATGTGCGTATCAGTGGTTTTTATGGTCCAGGAAGGAGGTGATTTGTGAAAGATTACGGTGTTTTAATGTTTTTGATATTTTACATCAGTTAAACGGTATATTGTCGCTCTGAATCGGATTTACAATGTTTAAACAATTAGGTGTGTGTTTTATCTTGATAGCTTGAGACATAAATCGTTTAGTGTTTATTTGACAAGCAGTTTTAAGTGTGACTTTTCCATCTTGTTATATCGAAAGATACCTTAATCCAGGAGGTGTTATTTAATGTTAATCGTAGAGAAAGGAGCAAAGGAATAATCTACATGTAAGTGATCAGTCTCAATCAATATATTGTGACCGGTAGGCTCACAAATGTAGCACTATTCTGGCCGTTGTCGTCATATTACAGGAAATCATCTATAGGTACTATGTGAATAATTCAAGGTACACAAACGTACATATACGTATACTCGAAAAAAAGACAGGAACGGGCGATCAAAAAATATTACCATTAGTCATGTCGTGGGACATAGTTTGATTGTGACATGAATGATGATACGAAATGGCTGTAATTTGTACGAAGTTGAAACCGACTTGTGAAATGTAGGTACAGTTTTTATGTGGTAGGCGCGTAGTAGCTGTTTTTCCAAACACATCCCGGGCTTATGATCACGAATCAGCATTTGGCAAACGTGGTGATTAAGCCAAAATCCATCTTTGTAACGAAAACATGATTTCAAATGATTAAGGCCTTTGCCCCGCAGTTGGACATTAACAGGCTGATACTTTACTTTTACGTTTAACTGTGTTTCCCGGAGGAGATTTATCAAGTAACTTGCGACTCTTTCCGCGTGAATTTCGGTTTCCGCACGCATAGTGTAAAACTGTAGCTTAAAGCCTTCCTCGACCATTTTGTCGACTCCTTTGACTATCCAACCCAATTTTTCTTCAATTCAAACCTGTTCGTCCTGTCATAAGCGCGTTCAAACAAACAAACAAACTCTTCAGCTTTGTTATATTAGTATAGATTTTCATAAAGTATAATTTGGACGCCTCTGACCTTAGAATGGGCGAGGAATGCACATTACCAAAGACTTTGCGTTGAAGCGACCTTGTATCGGATTTGAAGAGAAAACATTTTCGTTGCATTTGCTGGTCTGGTTCAGTGGGATGACAATGCCATTGTGGGAGTGATGAAATGATTTGATGTTGCAATTTATTCATGACGAGGATCTATTTCTGCATGCTCCCGTAACCTGCGTATTCGCAAGCCAGCAGATACAATATTCTATTCTGTGACTACCTACTATGAGCTGTTTTCCTTATTTGTTTGTACATATTATTTGGTCATAACAAGTAATTGTTGGCGAAAGTTTAGAATGACAATTTTGGATTAAAGAGGCAGGTCCGTGACTTACTTAATTTGGTGCTGTTTTGAAACAAGGAACCATTATAGTGACGAGAATTCAAAAAGATAATTGTTATTGTAGGAAAACAAAACGTAGTATATAGCAAATATCTTAGCAAATAGAGCGATGTGTCTGTATACGAGTTTTAACGACTGCTCACCACAATTCCAAGCCTCAAAACCATTGATTTCTAGTCGAACTATATTTCAAACGGTCTAATGACCCGTGGGAATTGTGTCATAATCTGAAATATTCAAAACACGAAGCCGGGCGACAATGCCGGCGATCGATGCGAAAACATGGCGATTCGGCCCGACCCGCGACAAGCAATTAGCGGCCTTAATGACGTGTCATCGCTAACTGATGAATCGGAAACTCGCATATCAGCGGTTAATGTGTTACATCCGCAATGCGACGGTGGACGGTACAAGTTATTATTTTTTTGACTGTGTTGTGGCAAAAAAGCGAACGCTCTATTTGCGGGGCTTGGTAGAGTTTTTCTGCTGATGGTACGGGAAGTTATTTGTCATGTTGATGCAAGGGCAGAGGTTTAATCCTCAGTGTAACAACGATATACTTGTGAGCAATTCAAATTCAAATTCATTTATTCGCAAGAAAAGTGGTACAGAAGATGGTGGAATTCAATGTATGAATTAGACAGTTCTGTCGCACGCGTTTGGTTTGTAGTATCTTAAACCAAGTAAATTTTTAGGAAACATGAAGTTTAATTCTTAACTGATAACGCATTTATGACATCCTTACATAAGGCGACGATATCTAACTAACCATTTATAGAGAGAACTACATAAAAACTTCTGCTGTCCTAGTTTCTAAACTGAAATGTTGTTATAAACATTTCCTGTCCCAGTCCTTTTTGATGAATTAATGCCAAGGATAATTTGAAGTGATTGATGAGACTTCCAACGACTTGGAAGTGGAATACATAAAACGACCGCAGTCAACCTGAGAACCAGGTTGACATCTGATGACATCGTAAAGACTAGACTATAGTAGAGATCACTTGCGGTAATCATTCTCCAACCATTGATGAATGAGCTATGGGAACCGCTTATGGGGAAACAAGCGGCCGCCCGCGACTCCGTCCGCGTAAATTTCGGTTTCAGCACATATAGTGGTATACTAGAGCTTATTTTTTTCATTTTTATTTATGTCTTGTCTATACTCTTATGAGCATAGTATGTGAGAGTCTTGCATAAAGCGGCGCAAGTGATTCACCATCAGATGTTCTTGCGGTCCCTAACTGAAAAACGATATTCAGGAAGTGCTTTTTTGGTAGATTAATGTCTAGTCGGGAAATATTTTTTTAAGGGTGATTGGCGAGTGGCCCATCATTATACTAATATAATAACGCTGAAGAGTATGTTTGTTTGTTTGAACGCGCTAATCTCAGGAACTACAGGTTCGATTTATCCTGTAGTTAGTTATATATGTGCGGTAACCAAAAACCACGCGGACGGAGTCGCGGGCGGCCGCTAGTAAGTACATAACACGACTCCGGACAACCTGAGAAGCAGGCTGACGTCTGATATGACTCTATATAGATCACTCGCGGAAATCAGCCTCCAGTCACGATCTATGGGAACCTCTTATGGGAAAATGTCAAAGATGTCGGTGGGCGGTGACGTTGCGCGCTGTTGCTCCAGATAGCTTTTTCTCGAGACGCATGATACAATGCGTTTGATTGCGTTTGCGCTGAACGGGTGTCCCACGCGTTGATTGGAGCCTTATCGGTCGTTTATGGTTATGGTATAAGGTTTTTATTGACTAGAAGGGTATAAGGGGATCGCCGGAGTCGTTACGACTCTTCTTTGTAGTATTTTTTTTCCCTATGAAAAGCCTTTCCTAAACGGAGAATAGTTTTAAACTTCTATATCAAACCATGAATTGTAATCTGATTGTTAACAAATTGTAAATTTTAGCGTGTTAATAAATTTTAAAGTGTCTACAAGATCAGTACCTAGAAGTAGCTCGCAGATTTTCAATTTCTTTTGAAAATTGGCATGCAGAACCCTCCTAATGAAGCGAATGATCGCCGTTGTTAAGTCGTCACTTAATTGTTACAAGCAATAAAAGTAGGTATCTAAAAATGTACACTTTTAAAAATAATCTACTGTTCAATACATGAATAACTCATATGTGCCACACTGTTACTTTGAAAGATGTTTAATACGAGGGTCGCAACTTCGCAAGGAGTGACAACAGTTACACATATTATTCAACCATAATGTCTTGAGTAGGGCATAAGGACCGGCAATAATAATTAGAAACAACAATATACATGAGAACTGTCTTACAGCTGAATTAGGGTCATTAGAGATGGTGCTTTATCCTTGTTAGAAGAACTTGTAGGGTTAGCAATAAGATATATTATGCATGAGTGAGTAAATGGCGAGAACTTGTCTACGATTCGATGGTCTAGTGGTTTGAGTTCCAGGTTCCAGTGGTCTCGAGGACTTGAGTAACGTTTCTGGACCAAGAAAATTTGTGTTATTTTTCAGAGCACAGCCCGGGTTTGTAATCACCAACGCGCATTTGACAAATGTGGTAATTAAGAAAAATATCATTTTTTTAAACAAATCATGATTTCAAATGATGAAAGCCTTTGCCTAGCAGTGGGACAATATGCTGTTATACTAACAATAGGCTATACCTAACCTATACTAGCAATAGGCTGTACTACATATATTTACGAACTTAATAATGTAAATAATTGCACGAACAATCCTAATGTTAACCGAAACTACAATATTGTAGCGTAAAGATAACCCTTTACGTATTATTGCAATGATGACGAAACTTATCTGTTAAGGGTCACATTTGTTTACAAAACATGGGTCAGTTAATTTAAAGATTAGATTGTATATATATAGCCTTTTGTTTGGAAAATTTAGATCTGCCTGTTGTTCACCACATGTGGAGATGTAAATGATGAAAACTTAATGATTGATTATACTCGTACATATATTGGTATAAGCGGAAACAAATTGACAATACAATGATTGGTGTAATTTCAACATTAACTTTCACTGTGACTCATATCGTTAGTTAATAGGATGGGAATTATCTCTACCGATTAAAACTTAGATCAGCATGGTTATTATATAAATTTTATGTAAATAGGATTAGAAAATAAATTAATTGTTGAATTGTCTTAAAAATTAGGAGAGGCTGAGCTTTGTCGAATTTCCACCCGAATGAGCCCGCTCGGGATTGTACCTCCACCTTACAGAAGACCACAGTGAAATAGCACTTCGTAACTTTTGTGCTATGTTTCTTCTGTTGAGTAAGGTTGCCAGAGCTCAGTTGGGGAAGGTATGGGGTTTTTAAAGGCAGGCAACGCATCTGCGACTCTTGTACTTTGCCTCCCTATCATATAACACAAAATACTAATCTTATTTTTTTCTGTACCCAGGCCAGCACCGAGCCGTACTTCCCGTTCCTGGGTGCGCACGCGCCGCCGGCCGGGTACCGCGCTGACGGCGACGAGGACGGCGTCGTGCGCTGCTGCTGCGTCTGCTACACGTTCCTGCGCCAGCAGTGGGAGCAGTACGACCGCGAGAACAAGCCGCACAGCCAGCGGTTCTACTGGATGAAGCGGCTGGACGGGAAGCCTTTCATCGGTGAGTGCATCTATATAAAAATGAATCGCAAAATGTGATGGTAAGCGCCTTTGATGGTGGAATATGCTTGCAAACGCTTCACACCACGTGAATATGTGCACGTGTTCTTCGGTCCACATGACGCCGTACGAGTAGCACTACAGAGTACCGAGTATCCTTCCACATAGGTTCATAATCTTCTACCAAGCGTTTCGATAGGCAAGCGAAAAAATAAGAGTGCTTCATTCCTGAAAGGCCGGCAGCGCAGCTGTGATGCCTCTGGTGTTTTAAGTGTGTATGGGCCGGCGGTTGTTAGTTACTATCAGGTGAACCGTCAGCTCATCTGTCCCCTCTTATGTAAAAAGAAGTGTGGCTAATAAGTACTTTATTTAGCGTGCGATAAATTTCTGTCTTAGCAAAATATAACACTTTGGATTATTTGGATAGTTTGGCAACAAACTGACTTCTTTGCTCTTTGTGCGAGGAACCTTAACTGATCACATACACTTCATTCATTTAGCAGTTCGTGTTAGGACGGATATACATAAATGCTTAAGCTAAGTATAGGTTTATGCAAACCTATCCCTGGTCTTATTAGATCAAATCCGTCATTTATGTTATCTCATGTTTATTTATTATTCATTATTGTTCGTTCTAAACAATGCGGTTGATTATGCTACTCGTATCTCACAATTAACATCAGATATGTGATTTTATAAACACTAGGTACTAGATTGACTTCCGGGGATAAAGGTTTTTTACTAGTTCATTTACTTAAGTAATCAGAGCACTTCAGACACACATGTTTTTTTTATCGTCATCTTTCTAGCGTTTATACCGTTTCTGTGGAGTGTCTGCTTTGACCATGATCCAAGATTTCGCAATATTGGTTATTACAGTAAATCAACTGCCATAATACCTTCGTAACCCTTAGAAGGAATCTTGACAACATGATCTTAATACAAAGAATATTTCTGAACAATTGCAAAGATGTTTTCTTCAAAGAGTAGAGATCTGTTTAATACCGGCGAGTATAGCACAGATACTATTCCAAGAAAAGCACTAACCAACCTTTAGTTTTTAATTTTATTTTCTTTAAATTCATCGACCCCGTAAATATTCGATTGACTCATTAGCTCTTACTTAACAACAGCTCGTCATAAGAGAATCTTGTAACCAGTCAGCCAGTTTATCAGTACAGAGAGAGTCGGATCACGTCGAAACATCCATCCCTTATTGGACGCGATGAAACTACGAGTATAACCAATAACGCGACTCAATGTAAGCTTGCCTCGGCGGTCCGGGGCAACTTTGTAGGGGGCAAACCCGAGGGCCCTGTGTTACTGAGGCACTTACGAGGTTCAATAGTGTTCAAAGGTTATCGAGGGTAATTGAGCTTAAGAATTTATTTTCATCTTATTTTTATTCATTAGCAGCCAAGTAATAGAAGATATTGAAGTTTTCGTCTTTCACTTTTGGCAATTATCGCAACTATTCGCAACCTATGTGACAGATGCTTGTTTAATATTAACCCTCGACGGAATAGGTCGAACTGATCGATCCCACTATTTGCTACTAGTGTGTCTAGTAAGATGCATGCCAACTATTTTTAAAATATGGATAGTCATTCATAACTTAATATTTATTATTAATAGCTATAAAAAATCGAAGATTATTGCATTTTGAGACTGAACTGTGTTCGAATGGTATCGACTCCGTGTGCCCACAATCAGCTGTTTTACACAAAACTTTCGCCGGCTCGGTGGGACAAGCCCTAGTCTGTTTTAATGTTGTTTATCGCGGATCGACGATTTAAGAGACAGCGACTTTATATACTGGAATGCAGGGCGCCTGTGTTGCCATGTTAAAAAGCGAGTATTGTCTGAAGTCTCTAGATCGAAGCCGGAAACTGATTTAATGTATTCGAAGAACTTACTCACTGACGAGAAAATACAGCAGCAGTTATGAATTGCTGCTGAGTCCTCTGCAACCTCTCCCTTGCTATTATTTGCTAGACATGCAGCCGGGACTTCGTCCCTCTACCAACTAAAACTCTGCGGTTTCCTTCTCCCCCGTGTGGTGGGACGGACTGGTTCTCGTGAATGCCCAGTCCGTTGTTATTTACTGGCCTAGTAAGAGCTGTTCATTCTGGTACAATCAGCTGATCACGAGGGTAATTCTCTCCAGCTCAGTGAGACAGGCCCGGGTCTGTTTTAATGCAGTATCGCGGATCGACGCGGACGGATTTACGAGACGGCGGAGTAATAAACTGGAATGCGGGGCGCCTGTGTTGCCAGGCCAAGATGCGAGTATTGTCTTAGAAGTCGGTAGAATCTACGAATCTACAAAGATTGCAAAAGCGTTGCTCGTCTTTGGAAAGCTCTACCCCGTTGAGCTTTTGATAAAGCACAACAGTTATAGGCTACGCCGGCATTGTGGTTCTTATATTGAAAGCACCGTTCAATATGGCTAGTGTCATTGACAGACTTGACGCTTACCAACAGTTAGTCTGCCCGTCCCGATATGTCAAAAACGCTAAAGAGATATATGTATTTCCCTAAAAGGGTTTATTAGAAGTCCAAAAATATTGCACCCATAAAATAGTCGTCTTACTACCCGAAAACATCGTTTGAAAAATGCATCTTCGTGTCTTTATTTGTTTTCAAACGAAAGAATCCTCTGAATTGGCAACACTGCAGCTGTCCGCCCCAGCCCGCTGGACGTTGACTTTGGAAACGACACGATTTGTTCCGACTTCGACTGCGGAATGCGCGTGGCCGCCACCCGGTCTATTTGTGTTGCTTTACTATGTCGCGTGCAGTGGATGGAAATCTGCAAGGAAACGTTACCTTTCTGCCTTTTGCAGTCAGGTGCATGGAAGTTTTTAACAACGGAGGCCGACGGGCAGGAACGGCACACCTAAAAAAGTGGACACTAAAATCTCCCCAATAATCGTTGAAGCCCTTGCAAATTAAAACCATTTACGATTTGAGCTCTTAAAAACTTACTCGCCAAAGCATACTAAGATCCCAAAACTAAGTTGAATTCCACGATTTAACCGACCAGTAGGTAAATCCTAGTGGAACTCATAGAATGATTGACACCAATCGCCTACAACAGGGTCTTCCAATACTTAAGTAAATTGGCCAACGGCAGCAAAAATAAAATGTCCTTCTATATGAATTACTTACAAACAAACAAAGAAAGAAACGTTCACATCCCGAACTCGGCATTATTTTAAAAAGTCCCGAAAACAGTAGTTGTAAAACTGTACTTTTAAAGCTTAGATCCCTCTGTACACTTTATAACTTGAAACAACGAAAAGACTTAAAGCAAATAAAAGTGAACAACTTAAGAAACTAGTCTTAAATGATAGCATAAACTATTTGTCGACCGTCCCTGAAGACTGGTTTGTTTAAGAGCGAGAAATACTTTTGTGAATAAGGACTTAATCTTACATTCTTAAGTGCCTTATTGTGTGCTTCAGATCTAAAATAAAGGACAAATCAGTCGTAGAATGTTTTACAAAAAATTAATTCGTGTACACGAGTATCCATTGATTGATTCTAGAGAAGAAACGTGGTTTCAAAGGTCAGTTACCACAAGAAAAGTATTTGTTTCCTCGGCTTCCTTGTATATTGTCCCTTAATTTAAAGATTAAACTGTACGATCCCGTATTACTGGTTCTGTAGCGTCCTTGTGTGCTTACAGAGTTAACATAAATAAGAACATATCAACATATACATGTCAACATACGTCTCCTCTCGTGAAATCGTGAGCAAAACCTCAACTCAGATTAACGAGATACGCTCGCATGTCGAAATCCCGAAATCTAAAACTCCCTTTCGAGTGTATCAGTGTAATACAAAAGGACAACACATCTCTTATCGCGAATTTAAATTCCGCCCGCGTCGGACAATGGACACTCGTCGCCGAAATCGTCGCTAAACGTTATCTCGGCAACGGTCCGCGTGACGTGTCGCCTCCCCCTCCATTCCCGAGGGGGGGAAGGTAATCCCTCCCATTGTTTCGCGGCCAGGGCTGACTGCACGTCGAAGGGAATTGTAAATGTCATGTACGATGGTGTAGGTTATATGTATAATACATTGATGGCTGTGAGTTGTGATGTTGTTGATAGTGAAAATAGCAGGGGTGTAGTTCCTGTTTGTTGGCAGCAATGAATGCAATTGCTTGATATGATAGATAGTTCAGTCCTAGCCGCATGGGATTGAGTTATCATCACTTATTGTCTTTTGTAATTAATTTATATGTTTGTCTAAGTATACACAATAACTTTTTGATCGAGAACAACGTCAAAGTGACTACGAAACTGGGTGATAGGTATTTGCATCAACATTCTTAATACTCTACCTACACCAAATTCGAACGGTACAAATTCGTAAAAATAATGGGAAAAATAAAGAATACAGAAAAAAGAAGTTTACTTTGCTAATGCAAACGAAACTTGTTATTAAGTAAACCCGTTTTCTTCGGTGTTTCCATGATGTTTGTATATGTGTACCTGTAATAACCCGTTTAAATAGGTGTGTATCCAGAATGTACGCTTTAGTTGCTGTTACATTGTGAAATGTTTCTTTTATTATGCGTAGTAACCTCTTTTTATTTTCATAAAAGAATGTATGTACCCGTCCTCTTCAATATTGGTCCTAAATTCCATGCGTCCGAATTCTCGGGCCCATCTACTATACTATCGTCGTGATGCTTTGTCTGAAAAAAACAACACGATCCTCTTATTTTATACAGCCTTTGAAACAACGCGGGTTGTGCACATACCGGGCGAGGGATCGATGGTTTTTAAAACGTGGAAGGAATTTCTTTGACAGTTTTTCTTGTATTTACTTCTAGCCAGACGGCGCTTTGATAATTTGAAATAGCTAGCGTTCCTGGAATACTTGCCCTGCGGTACTTATAATGTAAGGTCTTAGGACGTTCCATTTATTATTATGACTAAGTGAAAGACTAACATTTACATTTACGAAGGGGCTTTGCAAAAGTGACTCTACATATTGTCTATACTAATATTATAAAGAGGAAAGGTTTGATTTTTTGTTTGTTTGTATGAATTGAATAGGCTCCGAAACTACTTGGCAGATTTGAAAAATTCTTTCACTGTTGGAAAGCTACATTCACCCAGAGTAACATAGGCTATATTTTATCCCGGTACGGGAAGTAGTTCCCCCGGGACGCGGGTGAAACCGCGTGACGGGCCGCTAGTTGGGTATAAAGGAGATTGAATCCAGATGTATGGAATGTGCACTTAGTGGCTTTACATCCGCGTGTAGAAAGCCATAGATTTGGATTTAAATGTTTGTTTAATGCATCCTAGTCAAAAAAAATTAAGCTTATTTATATTGTGCAAAATATAAGAAACGCTTCCATATGCCGAGAAAGTCCAAAAATTGTAGAAGTCTTGGGATTTGCATCTAATGACGTCTTTGAGCTGAATTTTTTATTATGCTTAGACTTTTTTTTCTCCAGAAAAACGTGTGATGTAAACAGAAAGAATCACAAAATTTAAGAAAATTCTCGCACATCGGGATTTTCACCCACAACTCTGGTGTCAAAGTCCTCGGCTCTCGTACAAAAGTCGTTGAATCGAATGAATTAAGTTAGTGCAAGTAGTGGCAGTTCTGAACGATTTGAAAATTAAATTCGGTGAGGAAATTGAATTTCTTAGAGGACGCCTTGCACTGGGGGAGTTTAACTGACTGCGGATAAAAAATTGCTACATTGCTATTGATTTTCAGAAGTGTAGTTGATTACATTTGCATTTATTTTATTGTAATTATTTGAGATCTAAATGTAATTTCTCGTCTCGGTTATATAAATCACATACTCCACTTTAAAGACTTCTTCTTGCTGTCAGTTAATTTTACCAAATCGGTATTATCATCACGCTGTCATGTTCTGATGAACGATAGAGGCAGAAATATTAGATCTATTTACTTAGAGTTTAAATAATGAAGTTTTGTATTCTTCTGAATCATATTACCGTAATGGCCTTGAATTCTATTTTATTTTTATCGCTATCATATTGTGTTGATGAAAGAAATAACTGATCCATTTAAATCGAACGGACTCAAAAAAAAATATTTGGATTTATTTGTTAAGATACTGTAGGCTTCGTCAGATCCTGCCAACCCTAAAAGGATCGGTATGAAATGATAGACGGACAGTCCCACTTATTTCTTTTATAAACATCTCTCAAAGGAACCACAGAGTTGTATCCTTTGTCCCTTTGTGGTATTGTTTGCGACAGTGATTAGCTAGTAATCTCCAGACGTTATCTGTCGCTAAAAATAAGATCTTATTTCTGTAGTTTTGAAGATTCTAGAGACATTTGAGCGCTTTCTATTATGTCTACATATGTTTAATTTTGTTGTTGTATTCAATTAAAGATTTAAAAGAATTTCAGTAATGTGAATAATCGCTAATTTGTTAAGTCAAAAATTTGGTGGTGGCAACCAAATATCTAAGTTGGTTTCTGGCGGCTGGTATGATTTTCTCTGGGTCTGAATATCTAATTTTTATCTGTCTTTTCAAGTAATAATTTCGATTTGTCTCAAGAGCAAAAATTCTCAACATTTCGAATCTCTGTTTAGATTTATTGATGCAAACATGGGACAAAAATGGTTATGGTCGTGATACGGCACGATTTCTGATAGTGCTAAAAAGCATCACACGGCTTGCGTACTATAATATTTATTTTACTTATAGTCTGGATGATCCCATGATCTAATAATAACATCGTTAAAGATCAAAACATACGTTACGACATTCTCAGTAGTAGTTTAGCTAAATCATAACAGTGTTTAGCGATGTATTTGCAAAGCGGTTTGAGCCAGATTGAGTTTTCACTGGCATTGTGAGCGTATAGCTGGCGTCATGTTTGGCCTGCGTTTCTCGGTACAACCGTCGGACATCCATTGTAGTGCACGCAACAATGGCCTTTGTTTTTATGCATGTAACGTCCCATGTTGTGTAACATTCAACGGATCGCGTGGTCGTAGTATTTGGTTTAAGGTGCTCGTATGAATTCTCTTGTGCATAGTTCAGCTGTGAATCTTCTTTTGTTATCATTCGTTCTTTTATATCCTTTTGTTTTACATATACCTACTTACATGACAGTTACTTTCAAGTAGGTGTTTCGTATTAATTATTAGAAAGGAGTCAGGCAGGACTGTCAGTATTCCACTACTTAGATGATTTCATCGAGTTGTAATCATCTGCTGATTATAAAAGCTGAATTCAAGAAAGATCCAGTATTCATGACATTGGTGAACTTTCTATGGATCCTTTTTACATGTCTGTCTACTAATATAATTATGATTGCATTGTCCACTGTTGGACATAGCATGATACTTTAATTATAGTCTAATTCGTGCCCTGGTCATCATTTGTACCAACTGGTTCTCTTGATCTCTCGTCATTAGTGTACCTGAACTGACCCTTTACGTGGAATTTTTGACAGAAACGGCTAAAAGGGTAGATTTAATCGCGACAGAACACGCTAGGGGGTAGATTACATCTACAGGGTTTACCCGTTTTCACTAATGACTTCAAAGTGGACTTGTTGCTTTGAAATTACTGTTAGAACGAGTAATTGTATGAACGGGAAAAATAGCATCTGTCCCTAGAGTTTGATTGCTTTTGTTGATGATTGTAAATAGCACATTAGAGATGAAGGTATTGATAAAATAATGGCATCAAAATGTTCATTTTCATAGTAATATTATTCTATAGTAGGTTTCCGCACAATATATAGTGTTATTATAGCTTAGAAGCCTCCTTCGACTTATGGACTATCCAACACAAAATATTTTTTCAATTCGTACCAGTATTTCCCGAGATTAGCGCGTTCAAACAAACAAACTCTTCAGATTTATTATATTATATAAGGTATAACAAAATATACTGCAAATATTTTAAGGGCGAATTCTTTAGTGGAAATGTAATAAATTTGTCCAGTAAATTTTTTTTGTTAATACGCTAGTTTCCGAGGAAATCAACAAAATAAATTGAGTCAATAATTGGGAAAAGTACAAAATTTGTCGTATGCAAAACAGCTGGTCGTGTCTTATCAGTCAGTGTAATACAATTACTACACTTGTCCTGCCCCAAAAGCAAAGTGGTGGAGAGGGGGTGAAGCTTACAGGACGAAAACAGCAAATTGGCCAATGCGGAAAATGCAAAATTTTGAAGGTATTAATTTTGACTTTTTAATATCTGATATTGATTACATTGCCACTAAAGAATTCGCCCTTAAAATATTTGCAGTATATTTTGTTTCACCCTATATAGTAGAGTTATAAATATGTTAATGTACATATATACTCATTGTTGAAGTACAAACCTAATAAAATTGTTTTCAGTTTTTACGATTTTGTTATGACACAGTCTATCGTTGACTGTCCTTGATATAGTGATATGTTTACTTACTACACAGCGTACATAAGTCATATAAAATACCTCAGTTTACGATTATGTTTGCCTACTTATGGAGTTTAATATCTCTACTGCCATATTAATAAAAATTATAGTCCTTCTTTTATCATAATGACTGCATGAAAACGACATTATGTTCTGCAATGTTAAAAGATTGCAAAATTATCTACTCTTTTGAAATTCGTGCCTATTTGGTTCATGTTAGAATGAGAACAACACGGGCAACTTATGTTTGTTCGAATTGCTGAGTATGTCTATAGACAAATGAGCACAGTTAAAGAAGAACAGTACGTAATACCTTGGCTTACAGATGTCTGTATATAGAAGCGTTCGTCTAAAAATACATAGTGGTTTTCACCTAACGCTGCTGCCCATCCCATTGTTTATTATCCCTTGGAGACTTAGGAACGCTTAGGCCATTCTCACGATACTCACGCGTAGAAATGTGATAGTACTAGACAAGGTAACTAACAAACATTAGGGAAATTATGATGATGCTGATGATGTTGTTGATTAACAAACTTTGCCACGAATTGATAATATTGATGAATCTTAAAATCTGTTTTACAAATATTCTTCAAGATTATTAGTTGGACTATCATCATCATTCGCGTGCCCTTTTCCCAGTTTATCTGTGGTCAACGCAATATGTGGACTTCTTCCATACAGACCGATCATATGTGTGTTGTGCAAATACGTAACTTGTGCGCCGATTCCATACTGCGGGTCAAGAGTCGTGCGAGGCGACCCCGGAGCATGGCGTGGGAGCAAGGGTTGCCAGCTCCGCTTGCCAGATAATGTCAGCACTTGCTATTCAATAGAAGTGCTTATGCCCCTGATATAGGAGTAAACTTCGTTTTTCATAATGGAAGTGGTACACCACACAAAAGTCAATTAATTTCGATTCTTATGATATCTGGTAGCCCTATCTTAGATTGATTCATTCGATGCGTACACTGTGGTGTTGAAATGCATTAATCTCTTTAATCATTGTTAATCTCATCCGTTTTCCTATTGTGGTTTGGATATATTCGATTTTGGTTGATTTTCAGTTAGATTTAATTATATGCTGGATTTTACCATTTTATGGAACACCGGTTGAGTTGATTGTGTTTAAAATATGGACGGCTTTTCCAAAACCGGATCATGACTCATTAATGTGTAGCCATTTATTTGAAGTCAAAGGTTCAAAGCTCAGAGGTCCTCAAGCGGACATGGAGCGATACGTAAGAAGATATAATAGAATAAGACACAATGATCTCTCATCATGCTCACCAAAAATAGTAGTTCCTATTGTAAGCACACATAAAACCAGTTATTTAGTAAGAACTACATAGGCTTCCACAAGGTAGTTACTTAGGTCCAATTTTGTTCCCTTCCCAACTAAAGTCAAACACATCAATCCTTATCTTTGCCGGTGGATCAAACCCCAATATTGTTGATACGGGATCAATCGGCGCGCGTCGGTTAACGTGGTTCAAAGCCGCGATGCGCCGGCGCTTTGATGTTAAATATAGAACGAATGCTCGCGAGCATGCGTGAGGGTTGACGCCAGGGAAAATGTGGATTATTTACATATGTTTACGAGCTTTCAGCCCGCGGCTTCGTCCGCCTGGAATTCGGTTATATTGCAAACAAAATTTTAAGAACACGTAAAACCAGATTATTACTAAAAACTAGATAGGTTTCCACAGGGTAGTTCGTTAGGTCCAATTTTATTCCCTTTCCAACTAAAGTCTAACACATCAATCCTTATCTTTGCCGGTGGATCAAACCCCAATATTGTTGATACGGGATCAATCGGCGCGCGTCGGTTAACGTGGTTCAAAGCCGCGATGCGCCGGCGCTTTGATGTTAAATATAGAACGAAATGCTCGCGAGCACGCGTGAGGGTTGACGCCAGGGAAAATGTGGATTATTTACATGTTATGTTTTACTAGCTTTCCGCCTTCGACTTCGCCCGAATGGAATTCGGTTATGAACTGCCTGAGCCTGGAGTGAGGCTGCCTTTGAAGCAATTTATGAGCCTGCGTCTGCGTTTTTCTGTTTCTGCGTCAGAAGGGTTCTACCGCAGATAAGTCCCCAAAAGGTGCTACCCGATTACAAGTATGACGTACAAAGTTCGGCATGTAGATCATCGGTAAGGAGGCATCCTTTAATTATAGAGGAATGGGATTTTATTAAAATCGTTTCATCATCACATCAGTCTATCAGGTTGGCAAATTTGTTCACCAGTTGTGCGTGTTGGTCGATGAAGAAAATACCTTTATGCAGAAACACTGTTTAATTCATGTCCCGTCGGTGACGTAACCTATTGTTATACAATAATAAAAACTATTTATCTAAAAGTGATGTCAAACTCACTTCGCACCATCTGTTACATTTGCGCACACACATAAATCCGTATCTTCAACGGTGGATCGGGGACCGATATCGGTGATGCGGGATCAATCGGCGCCTCGCAACCGCGATTATTGGTTTTGCACGTCGGTGCTTTTGTTGTAGGAGTTGTACAGTTGCGCCAGAGCATAATTATGTCGAGAGATTAGCACTATTTAGTGTTGTTTTCGGTTTTGAACTTAATATTTCCTAGCTATATAGGCGTACCCTTTTTCGATGGGCAATGCATTGACGCACCAATACATCTCAGGCCAGCGTAGCCTGCGGCCGTGTGTGGGGCTCGGGCGTATGAAAGAAAGAAAGAAAGAAGAAGAAAGAAAGTACGTGGCTTATGTTTGACCAGTAACTATAGGCGTACCCTAGCTTCACATGGAATCTTTATTGGGAATACGCATTAAAATGCATTGCGAAGTTTAAAACATCTAAACAAACACACATTTTTTAGGACTCCCACTTTGTTTTGATTTTATACTTTGCCATTATAGTTTAGGATGCCACTATTTCAATTATGGATATCTGTACCGTGCAAGTTACAATAAATCCTCATTTTAACTTTGTTCGATTGATTAGTTCGTTTGCGCCAAATTTTGGAGCGTTTACAGTAATATGTATCTGCACAGGTGAACAACTTCCAACCTCGCAAACTGTGTTGTTTAAGACTATTTTTGATATTAAGCTAAATGAACGTATATATATTAACGCCGTTTTGCGTTTTAATAAACTGAATCATTAATTGCGGTTATAATGCCTGTATTTCAACGAGAACTGTTATGAAATTAGGCAGATGTTTTCGACATGCCTACAAGTTGAGTTCAATAGATTTACCTGTCGACACTAAATGTATTAGAATACTGATATGTTCTGTTTAGGATCATAACAGCTAATTCCTTATCAAAGATAAAAGGTCTAATGAATGCAGGGTTCTTTTTTGTTGTACATACATATTTTTTATTTTGCACTATTGCTTAACTTGAATCTAAATTGATCAATTTCGCCTTGGTGTAAGTATGTTAATAAGTATGTGTAAGTTTAAACTTGATTAAACGAAACCTTTTTACTAGTTTCAGCAATTTGTATTATAATTCTATTTTTATACTGTTTGTTTAGATAATTTTGAAGCGCTATATGTTCTGCTTATTTTCTAGCTTTCCATTTCAAAAGTAAGTTACTGCCTAGATCCCATATTAGTACCTACGCAACACAACCAAATCAGTTATCTCGTGATACTACACAAAATAGGGATATCTAAGTATATCATCGCCGTCGTCCACGAATACGGCCATGCGGTAATACCTCGGGTTCCGTACAAGGGTCTGCGGTTGTGCGGATCTCTAAAAGGGTATAACGACGGCATTCGTCCATTTGCATGGCGCTCGGTGTTCGCTTGCGACAGCCGGAGGGCACAGTGCAACTGATGGCAGTGAGCTGTCTTCGCTGGATCTAAAATGCATAAATAAAACTACAGCTAAAAAAATAAGTAGAATGTCTTAGTATGTCATCGCCGAGTTGCCTCAAATACGGTCATAAGATAATAGCATTATAACGTCCAACTTACTGCGGTCACAAATCTGTACTATCTATACTAATATATTAAAGCTGAAGAGTTATTTGTTTGTTTGTTTCAACCCGCTTATCTCAGGACTTACTGGTTCGAATTGAAAAAGCATTTTCGCGTTGCAGAGTCCATGGAGAGGCTTATAAGTATAACTCTATGTGTGTGGAAACCGAAACGGAGTCGCCGGCGGCCGTTAGTTTTTCTATATACTAGGTTAATGTTGCCTGATGATTTTGGTGACTATGGCCATAATTGCATATAAAGGGGCATTTTGATAATAATGATGCACTTCACTGGTGTCCCCATACTGTGCAGCGCTCGCAACGTTGCGACACGGACTGCATGTAGACACGACACCTCTAATTAGATGATGTGTACGAATGTGCCGCCGCACTGGGGCACCGCGTTACAATGTGCTCCGTGCACTTATATAAGTCACTGTTTAGGCAGTAGTGAATCCGTGTGTTTGAACGTCCAACTTACTACGGTGTCAATTTTTTTCCTATATAGGTACTTGGTTTATGTTGCCTGATGATTTTAGTGACTGTGGCCGTAACCGTCCATATAGGGTAGACTCTTTATGATAATGATGCACCTCACTGGTGTCCCCTACACTGTGCAGCGCTCGCAGCGTTGCGACACGGACTGCATGTAGACACGACACCTCTAATTAGATGATGTGCACGAAATGTGCCGCCGCACTGGGCCACCGCGTTACAATCATTCATGTATCATGGTCATTTAATGTATCGTTACACGATAGTCGAAGATGGAGAGAGGCTCGTGAAGTTTTGATGGTGTCTGGGTTTTTCTATTTTTTCCTAAGTCTGAAGAACCGATGAATCCACAGGGATCTTGGTGGACTTAACCCCAGCAATGGGCTGTGACGATGTTATCCATACCTCCCTACTATACTCATATTATAAATGCGAAAGTACATAACTCTGTCTGTCCGTTACGCTATCCCGCTTAAATCTCTCAACCGGTTTTGATGAAATTTGGCACAGACTATCTTATGACCCTGAGCAAGAATATAGGCCTTTTTTTTGCAAAAAAAAGGGATCTGAAATCCACTTGGACGAAGCGGACGGCCGCAATCCCAACTAATATTATAAATGCGAAAGTAACTCTGTCTGTCTGTCTGTCTGTCTGTCTGTTACGCTTTCCCGCTTAAAGCTCGCAACCGATTTTGATGAAATTTGGTACAGACAATCTTTAGACCCTGAGACAGAACATAGGCTACTTTTTATTTCGAAAAAAAGAAATCCACGCGGACGGAGTCGCGGGCGGCCGCTAGTAATGAATAAAATTGATATCTCACATCACATCCGTACATAAATCTGACTCCCTAGTAAGTTTCTAAAGCATTTTTACTGTGCCGCGACTCTCGACCTCTCTAATAGTCAACTTCTTCTCACACCAAACGGATGAAGATAATCCTCCTGACCATTTTAACCAATGTCTTCGACTTATTTTTTACACGTGGCAGCCCTGTCTTTAAAGTTAGGACAGAACTGGATGCGCGGGCGCATCGTGTGTTATGATTGACGCGATAACGCGGCGCCTGCGTTTGAACTCGGGCTTCTGCGTCACTCGAGACGCCATTTTGGAACAATACTGGCTGTTGAGTTTGGAACTACATGGCTTTATTTACCTACCTACTTTTTTGTAATTAACTCTTGATTGCGTCTCCTGCTTGTCTTACTTTGACGTCAGGCCTGTTATTAGAAACTAGTTCTGTGGCTTTATAGTAATCTACTTCTATTTTTTCAAATTAGTAAGCACTCAAAAATGCACAGGCTATCTAAAAAAAATCCTCATCCATCATCATCATCATCAGCTTAGCGCTTCTCCCGGTTGCATTCTCTTTGAGATGCTTTGGAGTCCAGGGTATGCTTCGGCTATGATTTGTCAAGGCTGTTTTCATCTGACAAAAAGTGGACTTTCGGTTTGACATGTTACAAAAGTTACCTTATAAAATATATATAATCGTTCTAGTTCTGGAATGCGATTAGAAAGATCCAACATCTCTTATTAATTGCCTAATCCTACCGCGACCCGCTGCCCCCACGTGTAAGATAGGTCGCCATTAATTAAACTATCTTGCGCAGTCGCAGACAATACTATCACTTAATCCGCGCCGGTGACGCAACGCGACCTTTCCCGCAGGGATCAACATTCAGAGGTCAAGACGTATCAGCATATTTAACTGCAGGGCAAAGGCCGCCATCGTTTCATTCAAATCAGGTCATCGTTAAGATGAATTTTGATTTAATCAACGCGCTTGCCAAATGAGTTTTGGTGATCACAAATGCAAGCGGTGTTTTTTTTAAAATAATTTACGATACTTTTATTTTTTTAATTTGGGAAACGTATTTATGTGCCATACTTGCAGACTAAGCTAGACATGCAGCTATGTGGGGTTGGAACATCGCTCCACTACCCACCAAACCCCTGCGGAAATCTTGCCAAACCCGATCATCTTGAATCTTAATCGGGTGATTCAAGCCTGCAATGTCCTAACCAAACTGGCAAAACCACCACAGAGTGAAAGTGTTTCCCGCAGGATTCGAACCCCACGACTTCCGAGGTTTTGAGCACAGCGCTCCAACGACTACACCACGGAGGTATAGTCGATATGCGTATTTAAGTATGTCCAATAAAGTCCATCCGTTTCTTAGCTTCCATAGTGCAAGCTTTGAGCTTAATTTGGGGCTAGGCAGTTGGTGTGTTAGTCTAAGTTTATTTATTTAAAACTCTGTCAGGCATGTCTTTCTTTTACTACCTAACGATGCGTTCAGAGGTCAAGACCCACCTAACTCGCGTAGCAACGCGTGACGTAAGACGGCGGATCCCCGCGAGTCGGTCAGCGGATCAAGGCGGCACTCTCACTCGCCGGCCGAGGCCGCGGCGCCCGCGTCGGTGACTCGACACAATGCGCGCGCGGCCGTGCGGCAGCGGGGAGGACGCGCGCGGAATATTGACGCTAACACAAATATAATTCAATGAGGGTGTTAGCGATTGAGAATTCCGATAGATAGCAATACGCGCGTAGACGTGAGGTGTGTTTTGACATATCTGTCAATGCCATGTCAAAATTCACCAATCACATACTAGTTAGACTCTTCGCCTACCTACTGCTGGCTACAAAACCAACGATCGTAGGTTCGAATCTCGCTGGTACCTACTATGCGTGTGATGAACATCGATATTCGTACTCGAGTCATGGATTTTAAAGTACTTCTATTCGGTCCTTAGCATCCATAGTACACGCGTCGAGCTAAGTTTGGGGCTAAGCAATTGGCGTGTTAGTCTGAGTTATTTATTTATTTGACGCTCTGGCATGCATGTCTTTCTTCTACTACTTAACGATGCGTTCAGAGGTACCCACCTAATTCGCGTAGCAACGCGTGACGTAAGCCGGCGGATCCCCGCGAGTCGGTCAGCGGATCAAGGCGGCACTCTCACTCGCCGGCCGAGGCCGCGGCTCCCGCGTCGGTGACTCGACACAATGCGCACGCGGCTGTGCGGCAGCGGGGAGGACGCGCGCGGGATATTGACGCTAAAACAAGCGATAAGTCTATTAGTAGCTGACGGGCCCGTTGGTCTCGTCAGAGCACTGGTGAGAAAACCAATGGTCGTGGGTTCGAATCCCGTTAGGGTTCAATGTGCGTGTGCTGAACATTGACTTTTGTACTCGAGACATGGATGCTTATATGCGTATTTAAGTATGTATAATGTACATATATCCGTTCCCTAGCATCTATAGTACAAGCTTCTAGTTCAGTTTGAGGCTAGGCATAGGTAGGAAGCCACGTAAAGACGTTGGTCCTGCACCTCGTGTCAGAGTGCTCTCCCACCTAACTATGAGTTGTGGGAATAGGAAGTGCTCCTTTTTATCTTTAACGAACCTGAAAAAGTGAAAAGGTGAAAAAATATAAAAGCGACACCTAGAAACACATTGAAGTTAAAGTAAAAATGCATAATAATTCTGCATATTGTGAATGTCAATTGGCTTTATGTTGTATGTAAAATTCAATTTAACGGTCTAGTTTAGTGTCATTGTAACTTCACGGGGTCAGTTTAACGCATTGTCTTTTGAAGCGACTGTTGCTTCTGGAGATTGGAAGTTCACCAATTTCACTTTTTCCGAACCTGATAAAGTGAAAAAGGTGAAAAAATGTAAAAGCAAGACCTGGAAACACATGAAAGTCTTTAAAAAAACATTCTACACTTTTTTTTTATTATTATATTATATATTAAATTATTATTTATTATTATAAATTAGTTTCAACTTTCCGCTATCACCAAGCCACATCTTTACCTCTAGCCGCTCTGCATTTTGCAATTACTCGCACAAACGAGTTCCCCGCTCATTCATGTCTGAGGTGTTATTTGGATGAGATTACGTTATGCCGATTCATTTGTCATCTTTAGTTCGTCTATGTACTGTATAGAAAGCTGTGTAGGTTTATTCAAGCTGTTTATCACGACATGACGCAACTGCCTCCGTGGTGTAGTGGTTAGAGCCCTGGGCCCTGGGCTCAAAAACCGCGGATGTCGTGGGTTTGAATACCGTTAAACACCACCACTTTGTGTAGGTTGTCTCAGTTTGTTAAGTTAGGACAAAGCAGGCTTAAATCACCTGATTGTCCTATCAAAATGATGATTCCGTGCTTCGGAAGGCACATGAAGCCGTTAGTCCCGACTATGATCCAAATTGTCTTACTTCACTAGTGTGGGTTGCTCCAATGTAGTTACCAGGCTTGTCAATTCAGGATCATAGTCGTAGCCTACCTTGGGCTCCAAAGCAATGGCCAAGGATACAACCAGGAGAGGCGCAACACACATAGTGTTTTTCGTTTCTATAGATATAGTATACTTAAAAGAAAGCATCGAAAATCAGTGTCTCTACTACAACCATTGAATATACTATTTATCCATGAAATGTGCTGTTGATTCCAAATAAAGCCTAACTTTCTATCCCAGTAGGTACTTGGATCTCGGTCTGAATAAATCTGCAATAGGTTTTGGACAGAGCGCAGTCGGCAAAATGCCACTGCCTTAAGCGGCGACTGAAGAAATCTGTTCCGTGATTGGCTTGGCGAAGGACCAAATGTTGCCGCACACAGGCTGCTTTCCACTCTGCCCAGAGAATGCTTAATCGTTCAGATTAGTAAACTAAGGAGCTTAACGATTTGTCATATTATATAATGGATTTGATGATGGATGGTCTATAAAATTAAGTTGATTAAGTATTTTAAACAGCAGATTATTCGAACTTTATAAAGTGATCAATTTTGGATGCAAAGATACATGATGATTACAGCAATCAGTTTCTTCTCTATTTTATTGTTTGGTGAATTGAAAATGCACGTGCAATTGGCCCCGCGATCTATTGCAAGTTTACCAAACAAGAGGTTTTAAGGCCCATGTGCCCAGGGCGTCTAATAGGTGAAAGACGGGCCTCCCTACGTTCAGCATTGGACTGCATGTATTACTGAAGATGATGATACCTACCTATGTATAGCGATTCCTTCTTCTATGTAGCACGTAACTAAAACCTCCTTACTGTTTCGATTCCAGGCGCGGACATGTCGTTCCAAGGCGAGTACGCGGCGCAGATGCTCGGGCTGGCGGGCGGCGCGGAGGGCGGCGCGGAGGGCGGCGCGGGCGCGGGCGGCGGCGGAGGCGGGCGCGCGGGCGACGCCTCCCCGCGGCCCGGCTCGCGCGCGCTCTACCCCCTCGACGCGCCCGCGCCGCCGCCGCACACGCCGCATCAGCAGCATCAGCACCAGCAGCAGCATCAGCTGCATCAACCGCCGGATAACTATAGGAAGGACGCGCATGAAAAAGAAAACAACCATGTGGGGAAGTTTAACAATGTGAGTCGCTAACTTTATCGCGGATATTCCGAAGGGCAGGCAGATGTAGCAACCGCCGGATAATTATAGGAAGGACGCGCATGAAAAAGAAAACAACCATGTCGGGAAGTTTAACAATGTGAGTACATGTCGTCATGCATATCTCGAAGGTTGTGGCTAGTGACTCTTTTGGAAAACCGCTCGCGCGCGCTCTACCCGCTCGACGCGCCCGCGCCGCCGCCGCACGCGCCGCATCAGCAGCATCAGCCGCATCAGCAGCATCAACAGCATCAACAGCACCAACAGCATCAGCCGCCGGATAGTTATAGGAAGGACGCGCATGAAAAGGAAAACAACCATGTCGGGAAGTTTAACAATGTGAGTACATGTCGTCATGGATATCTCGAAGGTTGTGGCTAGTGACTCTTTTGGACCACGGCTCGCGCGCGCTCTACCCGCTCGACGCGCCCGCGCCGCCGCCGCACACGCCGCACCAGCAGCACCAGCAGCATCAGACGCATCAGCAGCACCAGCAGCACCAGCCGCCGGATAACTACAGGAAGGACGCGCACGAGAAGGAGAACAACCATGTCGGGAAGTTTAACAATGTGAGTCGCTTACTTTATCGCGGATATTCCAAAGGGAGTAGAGGTGTCTCTTTTGGACCAACGCTCGCGCGCGCTCTACCCGCTCGACGCGCCCGCGCCGCCGCCGCACACGCCGCACCAGCAGCATCAGCAGCATCAGCAACATCAGCAGCACCAGCAGCATCAGCCGCCGGATAGTTATAGGAAGGACGCGCATGAAAAGGAAAACAACCATGTCGGGAAGTTTAACAATGTGAGTAGGTTACTTAATCACGGATTCTCCGAGAGCATGTTAGCAGGAGTCTCTTGTGACACTGCTCAACGCGCCCACGCCGCCGCCGCACACGCCGCATCAGCAGCATCAGCAACATCAGCAGCATCAGCAGCATCAACAGCATCAACCGCCGGATAATTATAGGAAGGACGCGCATGAGAAGGAGAACAACCATGTTGGGAAGTTTAACAATGTGAGTTGATTACTTCATCACGGGTGGTCCGGAGATATGTCTCTTTAGGGCCACCGTTCGTCGTGCCCGCGCCACCGCCGCACACGCCGCACCAGCAGCATCAACAGCATCAGCAACATCAACAGCACCAGCAGCACCAGCCGCCGGATAACTATAGGAAGGACGCGCACGAGAAGGAGAATAATCATGTTGGGAAGTTTAACAATGTGAGTTTGTTGTTTCATCATGTAGGTTTCTACTATCTATGTAGGTAGTGTGTATTTAGGAACACCGATCGACGCGCCGCACCAGCAGCATCAACAGCATCAACAGCATCAATAGCACCAGCCGTCGGATAACTACAGAAAGTACGCACACGAGAAGGAGAATAATCATGTCGGGAAGTTTAACAATGTGAGTTGGTTACTTCATCACGGGTGGTCCGGAGATATGTCTCTTTAGGGCCATCGCTTGACGCGCCCGCGCCGCCGCCGCTCACGCCGCACCAGCAGCATCAACAGCATCAGCAACATCAGCAGCATCAGCAGCATCAACCGCCGGATAACTATAGGAAGGAAACGCATGAAAAGGAGAACAACCACGTATTGAAGTTTAACAATGTAAGTAGGTTACTTTATCACGGATTCTCCGACAGAATGTTAGCAGGAGTCTCTTGTGACACTGTCGACGCGCCCGCGCCGCTGCCGCACGCGCCGCATCAGCAGCACCAGCAGCATCAGCAGAATCAACAGCATCAGCAGCACCAACAGCACCAGCCGCCGGATAATTATAGGAAGGACGCGCATGAAAAGGAGAACAACCACGTTGGGAAATTTCACAATGTGAGTAGGTTACTTTATCACTGATATTCCGAAGGGAGTAGAGGTGTCTCTTCTGGACCACCGCTCGACGGGCCCGTGCTGCCGCCGCACGCGCCGCATCAGCAGCACCAGCAGCATCAGCAACATCAACAGCACCAGCCGCCGGATAACTATAGGAAGGACGCGCACGAGAAGGAAAACAACCATGTTGGGAAGTTTAACAATGTGAGTTTGTAACTTATTTACGGATTCTCCGCGGTATAGCAGGTAGTAGGAGTCTCCTGGAAAGGTGTTCGACGCGCCCGCGCCGCCACCGCACACGCCGCACCAGCCGCACCAACAGCATCAGCAACATCAACAGCACCAGCAGCATCAACAGCACCAGCCGACGGATAATTACAGGAAGGACGCGTATGAGAAGGAAAACAACCATGTCGGGAAGTTTAACAATGTGAGTTTTTACTTATTTTCGGAGTTTTCGGGGAGAGATAGATAGCCTCTTCGACCACCGCTCGACGTACCAGCAACATCAGCAGCACTAGCAGCATCAGAAGCATCAGCCGCCCAATAATTACAGGAAGAACAACCACGTCGGGAAGTTTAACAGCGTGAGTTCTGTACTTCGTTACCTTATCACGGATTCTTCGGGGGGATAGGTAGCTCTTGAGACAGTGGACGACGCGCCCGCGCCGCCGCCGCACGCGCCGCACACGCCGCACCAGCAGAATCAGTAGCATCAGCAGCACCAGCCGGCGGATAACTACAGGAAGATCAGATATTACGCAGAAAGAAGGAGCGGGAGGACGATCCTTTCGCCGTTGACAGCCGGCCGAAGAAGTGTTTATGTGCGCACTCTCTAGTCTGTTTAATATCTCTGCTCTCGTTGTAAGCCCCTCAGCGTGTACTGAACTATCCATGTCATGTCGGTAGGTGATTATCTCCTCTCCTGAGTATTCGTCTTTAGGCGCAACTTCAAATAGGGCAGTTCCATTAAACTCTTCTTTCTTAGCCTTTGCAAAATAACTGACTATCTGTTAACATGTTTCTATTATCATTTCCAGCAGCGGTACGGCGGCGGCGCGGAGGAGGAGGGCGTGCTGGACCTGCGCGCGCGCGACCCGTCCGTCATCTCCGTCGGCTCGCAGCACTCGGGCGCCTCCGAGCCCGCTGGATACCTCGACGCTGTCAGGTGAGTGACGTCACGGGAGCGAGGGAGATGAGGTATCGCGGGGATACAGTGGGACAATCTATACTAATATATAAAGCTGAAGAGTTTGTTTGTTTGTTTGTTTGTTTGTTTGTTTGTTTGTTTGTTTGTTTGTTTGTTTGAACGCGCTAATCTCAGGAACTACTGGTCCGATTTGAAAAATTCTTTTTGTGTTGGATAGTGTATTTGGCGAGGAAGGTTATAGGCTATAGTATATATCTATTATTTTATCCCAAGGGGATGAAAAAGGGGATTAATGTTTGTATGAAACTTTGTCAATTTTAAACCGATTGGGCTGGGACTTTGCATGCATAAAGCTACTATGTCATAAAGATCCCCTTAGAAAGGATTTTTATATATTCCACCCCAAGGGGATGAAAAAGGGGATTAATGTTTGTATGAAACTTTGTCAATTTTAAACCGATCGGGCTGGGACTTGGCATGCATAAAGCTACTATGACATAAAAATCCCCTTAGAAAGGATTTTCATGTGTTCCACCCCAAGGGGATGAAAAAGGGGATTAATGTTTGTATGAAACTTTGTCAATTTTGAACCGATCGGGCTGGGACTTGGCATGCATGAAGCTACTATGACATAAAGATCCCTTTAGAAAGGATTTTTATATGTTCCACCCCAAGGGGATGAAAAAGGGGATTAATGTTTGTATGAATCTTTGTCAATTTTAAACCGATAGGGCTGGGACTTGGCATGCATGAAGCTACTATGACATAAATATCCCCTTAGAAAGGATTTTTATATGTTCCACCCCAAGGGGATGAAAAAGGGGATTAATGTTTGTATGAAACTTTGTCAATTTTAAACCGATCGGGCTGGGACTTGGCATGCATGAAGCTACTATGACATAAAGATCCCTTTAGAAAGGATTTTTATATGTTACACCCCAAGGGGATGAAAAAGGGGATTAATGTATGTATTAAACTTTGTCAATTTTAAACCGATAGGGCTGGGACTTGGCATGCATGAAGCTACTATGACATAAATATCCCCTTAGAAAGGATTTTTATATGTTCCACCCCAAGGGGATGAAAAAGGGGATTAATGTTTGTATGAAACTTTGTCAATTTTAAACCGATCGGGCTGGGACTTGGCATGCATAAAGCTACTATGACATAAAGATCCCCTTAAAAAGGATTTTTATGTGTTCCACCCCAAGGGGATGAAAAAGGGGATTAATGTTTGTATGAAACTTTGTCAATTTTAAACCGATCGGGCTGGGACTTGGCATGCATAAAGCTACTATGACATAAAGATCCCCTTAGAAAGGATTTTTATGTGTTCCACCCCAAGGGGATGAAAAAGGGGATTAATGTTTGTATGAAACTTTGTCAATTTTAAACCGATTGGGCTGGGACTTGGCATGCATAAAGCTACTATGACATAAAGATCCCCTTAGAAAGGATTTTTATATGTTCCACCCCAAGGGGATGAAAAAGGGGATTAATGTTTGTATGGAACTTTATAGGTATAGTATATACCTACGTTTGCGGAAACCGGAAACCACGCGGACGGAGTCGCGGGCGGCCGCTAGTTAGATAATACAAGAGTTTACCCGCGGCTTTTCCCGCGATATCAAGATTCCTGTAGGAAAATTTTAATCGGGATAAAAAGTATCCTATCACCTTAGTCAGCCCATACGCTGCCTGTATACCAATTTTTATGAAGTTCCATTCAGTAGTATCATTAAAGGGGGACTGAACGCGATATTAATTTTAACTTTCGTACTTATCTAATTGTAATTTTGTAATACAACGCGAGAGGGAAAAAAAACAATCCGACTGGCAGATTATGATCATCAGAGTGACACAGTCCATATCTGGACATAGGACCCTCCCAAGAAAGTGGATTATGCCGTTAATAACTTTGGTGATCGCACTGAGAAGAAAACGTAGGGGAACTCCGTTGCAGCAGCCTCCCCTCTTTTTGACCCTTATTTGCTTTTGCGACAGCCCCAGGAAGAAACGGGGCTATTCTTGGCTGGCACAACACTTCGGAAGATCGGCCGCCTTCGTTGAGAAACGTCCGGATAGTTTTTTTTTTATTTATTTACTAGCGGCCCGTCACGCGGTTCACTCGCGTCCCGAGAGAACAACTTCCCGTACCGATATAAAATATAGCCTATGTTACTCAGGGTGAATGTAGCTTTTTAATGGCGAGAGATTTTGTGAAATAGGTCCATTCGTTTTTGAGTTTATTCGTTACATACAAAAGTACAAATGTCTCCTCTTTATAATATTAGTATAGACAGTATACATTTAAGTGCTCACTGTCCGCTCCCCATGTTTCCAGATCGACAGTATCCGTGTACAGCGGCAACTCCAACTCTAGCTCGGACCGGGACATCCTCGACCTGTCGATGCCGGACAAGAACTCGATGACGGAGGTGTGCTACGTGTGCGGCGACGAGTACAAGCGCGGCACTCTGTACAACCTGCACACTAAGGAGCCGAAGGACAAGTCGGTGAGTGCACGTACTAATGTTCCTCCTATCTCACCGGGACACACCCTGGACCTGTCGATGCCGGACAAGAACTCGATGACGGAGGTGTGCTACGTGTGCGGCGACGAGTACAAGCGCGGCACTCTGTACAACCTGCACACTAAGGAGCCGAAGGACAAGTCGGTGAGTGCACGTACTAATGTTCCTCCTATCTCACCGGGACACACCCTGGACCTGTCGATGCCGGACAAGAACTCGATGACGGAGGTGTGCTACGTGTGCGGCGACGAGTACAAGCGCGGCACTCTGTACAACCTGCACACTAAGGAGCCGAAGGACAAGTCGGTGAGTGCACGTACTAATGTTCCTCCTATCTCACCGGGACACACCCTGGACCTGTCGATGCCGGACAAGAACTCGATGACGGAGGTGTGCTACGTGTGCGGCGACGAGTACAAGCGCGGCACTCTGTACAACCTGCACACTAAGGAGCCGAAGGACAAGTCGGTGAGTGCACGTACTAATGTTCCTCCTATCTCACCGGGACACACCCTGGACCTGTCGATGCCGGACAAGAACTCGATGACGGAGGTGTGCTACGTGTGCGGCGACGAGTACAAGCGCGGCACTCTGTACAACCTGCACACTAAGGAGCCGAAGGACAAGTCGGTGAGTGCACGTACTAATGTTCCTCCTATCTCACCGGGACACACCCTGGACCTGTCGATGCCGGACAAGAACTCGATGACGGAGGTGTGCTACGTGTGCGGCGACGAGTACAAGCGCGGCACTCTGTACAACCTGCACACTAAGGAGCCGAAGGACAAGTCGGTGAGTGCACGTACTAATGTTCCTCCTATCTCACCGGGACACACCCTGGACCTGTCGATGCCGGACAAGAACTCGATGACGGAGGTGTGCTACGTGTGCGGCGACGAGTACAAGCGCGGCACTCTGTACAACCTGCACACTAAGGAGCCGAAGGACAAGTCGGTGAGTGCACGTACTAATGTTCCTCCTATCTCACCGGGACACACCCTGGACCTGTCGATGCCGGACAAGAACTCGATGACGGAGGTGTGCTACGTGTGCGGCGACGAGTACAAGCGCGGCACTCTGTACAACCTGCACACTAAGGAGCCGAAGGACAAGTCGGTGAGTGCACGTACTAATGTTCCTCCTATCTCACCGGGACACACCCTGGACCTGTCGATGCCGGACAAGAACTCGATGACGGAGGTGTGCTACGTGTGCGGCGACGAGTACAAGCGCGGCACTCTGTACAACCTGCACACTAAGGAGCCGAAGGACAAGTCGGTGAGTGCACGTACTAATGTTCCTCCTATCTCACCGGGACACACCCTGGACCTGTCGATGCCGGACAAGAACTCGATGACGGAGGTGTGCTACGTGTGCGGCGACGAGTACAAGCGCGGCACTCTGTACAACCTGCACACTAAGGAGCCGAAGGACAAGTCGGTGAGTGCACGTACTAATGTTCCTCCTATCTCACCGGGACACACCCTGGACCTGTCGATGCCGGACAAGAACTCGATGACGGAGGTGTGCTACGTGTGCGGCGACGAGTACAAGCGCGGCACTCTGTACAACCTGCACACTAAGGAGCCGAAGGACAAGTCGGTGAGTGCACGTACTAATGTTCCTCCTATCTCACCGGGACACACCCTGGACCTGTCGATGCCGGACAAGAACTCGATGACGGAGGTGTGCTACGTGTGCGGCGACGAGTACAAGCGCGGCACTCTGTACAACCTGCACACTAAGGAGCCGAAGGACAAGTCGGTGAGTGCACGTACTAATGTTCCTCCTATCTCACCGGGACACACCCTGGACCTGTCGATGCCGGACAAGAACTCGATGACGGAGGTGTGCTACGTGTGCGGCGACGAGTACAAGCGCGGCACTCTGTACAACCTGCACACTAAGGAGCCGAAGGACAAGTCGGTGAGTGCACGTACTAATGTTCCTCCTATCTCACCGGGACACACCCTGGACCTGTCGATGCCGGACAAGAACTCGATGACGGAGGTGTGCTACGTGTGCGGCGACGAGTACAAGCGCGGCACTCTGTACAACCTGCACACTAAGGAGCCGAAGGACAAGTCGGTGAGTGCACGTACTAATGTTCCTCCTATCTCACCGGGACACACCCTGGACCTGTCGATGCCGGACAAGAACTCGATGACGGAGGTGTGCTACGTGTGCGGCGACGAGTACAAGCGCGGCACTCTGTACAACCTGCACACTAAGGAGCCGAAGGACAAGTCGGTGAGTGCACGTACTAATGTTCCTCCTATCTCACCGGGACACACCCTGGACCTGTCGATGCCGGACAAGAACTCGATGACGGAGGTGTGCTACGTGTGCGGCGACGAGTACAAGCGCGGCACTCTGTACAACCTGCACACTAAGGAGCCGAAGGACAAGTCGGTGAGTGCACGTACTAATCAAATAACCAGTCAAAATCACTTTTAACTGCTAAATCAGACAAAAGTGCTTTTAACCAACACCCTTAGTTTATTGATTTTTGTCGTCAAAAGTGGTTTTAACTAAGGGTGTCGGTCAAACCCACTTTTAACTGCAAAAAACTACAAAAATTTAGGGTAATAGTGTTTGTTACCGCGATGTATCTGATACGGCTAATAGTCGAAGTGCGATTCGACCATGGCAGTCCAGTCCACGATTAAGTCTTACGATCAGCTAGTTACGTAGGATATATTAAAGTACACAAATGAGTGCGCAAGCATAGGTGTACTCCCAATAGGACGTTCTATTAATTGTACAGGCCGATTAAAAAATAATATTTCATGTCATTTGTTTTTTCGTTTGTATAAGCATTGTAATATTGATCCCATTATCGAAAGGAGTAATTTACTCAGATGGTTTTAAAAATAGAGACATAATGGAATGGAGTATCTTATGATTGATACGCTGTAAGGACAGGAGCTCCTTAGCTTAATTTATAAGGTTCATCACAATCCTAGCGTTTTTCCCGGTCGCATCCTCGGCTATTGACTCTATTTAATAGGTTGTTTATCCCTAAATGCATTCTCACTTTTATATGCATTTTCATAACTTACCAGATATTAATATTTGCACATAAAATAATAAGGAAAGGAAAATGGGCAATTGGTCATTATATGAATTCCAACTTCAATTAAGTTTTACAAGAATATCATAGATGGCGCTACTAGTACGAATACGATGTCTTAACTTCAAGTTGGCTGTATGGAGATGAATGAATGGAGATACTCGCCATAGAGTTTATTTGCTGATTTCTTTTTAATTCGACCATCGATTGAAGTTGTGTCCCCCAATT
This sequence comes from Nomophila noctuella, assembly GCA_958496325.1. NCBI lineage: Eukaryota > Metazoa > Arthropoda > Insecta > Lepidoptera > Crambidae > Nomophila > Nomophila noctuella. The sequence continues at coordinate 10,847,315 of OY292503.1, read as the reverse complement.
TATTTAATTTAATATTTGTATTAGTTTTGCAACCATTATTGCATTAACTCTTCATTATAAAAACCTGCTGTAAATAAGCAGCTTTGTAGGTCATCCTCATCTAATAAGAGGTCTTTTGACTTGATCTGATCATTTTACCATCCCCTTCACAGAAAATCCGTTCAGTAGTTTCAGCGTGATTGACGGACAAACATCCAAACAAAAAACTTTCACATTAAAATAGTACTATGGTAAATTTTTATACGCTAAGCATTGCTGTATCATTACTGCAAATTTTAAGAATCCTGTGTTTAAAGGCATCATTGTAATACGGCCTCGCTAAATAACCTCTAATATGACGTCACCTTACCGTTAGCCCACAAGATCCGATCCATTTAATCTGTGTAGGATTGTTTGTTGAATGTTGTAGATGACCCGAGATTGATCGGTCAACGATTTGCCTTTAGCCGACCTCAGTTAGTCAATACCTAAACAAGCTAATGATATTCGGATAATTATAATTATTATAATCTTTAGTGTAATTTTCCTACATTGTCCGCTAGAGAGATTATTCATAAGTGTAGTGACCACGTGATTGGCAAGTTTAGTAAGAGTAAATGTCATTGTGAAGACCGGGTTTAGATTATTAAATGTAATTTGGGAGTCTTTAACAACCACCAGATGGGTTTGATCTGTGGCAATGATTTTTTTATTTTATTTATTTAAATAACTAGTTTTAGTAACGTATAGCTCAAAAGCCATCCTCGACACAGGGACTATCCAACATGAAAATATTTTTCAATACGAACCAATAGTTCCTGACATTAGCGCGTTCAAACAAACAAACAAACTTCTCAGCTTTATTATATTTGTAAAGATTAAATGAGTGTAGATTAGTCCGAAGATTGACTTTTTAGAAACGAATTTCTATAAAACTTTATAACATATATTATGACTAGCAAGGAGGTTTTACTAGTCATGATTATTCCACGCAAATTGCAACACTAATAATAAATTTCATTATTTACAAGTACATAAGTTTATCACTCTCGTAACTAGTCGATGTCATTATTTTCTTTAGTCGTGACACTTTTTTATCTCCGGCGATGGCCCGTAAACAAGGGCAATAAATATTGTCAATTATTATAGTGATACAAAGCTGTAATTGTGTCTCACCACGAGGGTAACGACTGGTCGTAACGCTGAGCGGTGGGGCGCGGTAGATTGAGAGCCAAGTTTGAAATGATAAGTTCGTTAAGTGATGTGTCAGGGTTAATAACTAAAAATAGTAAAAAAAGTGTCAGCATGTTCCATTGCAGGGCAAAGGAACTTCAATCATTTGAAATTTAGTTGTTATAAAGATGGGTTTTCTCTTTATAACGAGGCTTGCCAAATGCGGAACGGTGATCACAAACACGGGCTGTGCTCGGAAAAACCAACACAGATTGCCCGACTTGGGAATCGAGGGTTAGTCCATCTAGTTATACAATTTAGTCATACAGTATGACTAGTTGGACAAAAAAGTCCAAGTAGTTATACAATCCAAATAGTCATACAATTAGTTATACAGTATGACTACTTGGACAAAAAAGTCTTAGTAGTCATATAATCCAAGTAGTCATACAAATAGTTATACAGTTTGGCTATTTGGACAAAAATAAGTTGGTAGTTATACAATTAGTTATACAGAACGACAAAATGGACAAAAATAACTTTGTGTAGTTATACCTTCATAGAAAAAACTATTTTAATATAAAATGACATAATAAAAATATGGTTTAATCAATGTCAGTAACGTGTCAATCAGGACCTCGAAACCACAGCCCGGTACAATCGAGGCTTACAAGCCTATAAAAATAAATTCGTAGAAATTTCTTATAATAATGTTAAGATACATTGGACTGACTGACTAGTGTTATTACGCCTTAGTATAATGGTGCCTTTATCCTTGGATTTGTAAAGAAGAATAGTTGGCACTGAATAAGTATTTGGATTTGCAACTTAATATGGGATGACTCAAAGCTATTTTCGAAAACTGATTTAACTCGAACAAATAATGTTGATCTGGATATTAGGGAGGCGTGGCTACAGGCTCTTAAAGAAACCGTTACCTTGGCACTATCTCACTGCCCCTTACGCAATTCGGCTACCTATCTATTTGGAGCATATATGTAGATTTGAATGAGCATGCCCCAATTACTTCACAAACTTGGCCATTTTTCCCCGTGCCCCTGATAGCGGGCCGTGATCGCCAGATAACCCCCGGGCAAGGTCACGGCGCGCGATATTTTCCACGCGGATAGCCTCTGACACGCGCCCGGACGAGGGAGATAGAAGTATTCAATTTATAGAGCTATTGGCGAATGGGCGGATCTGATTGGAGCGGCATTGGGTTAAGGGTTTTATAATACAAAGATTTTGAGTAGACTTGGCTTTCGTTGTTCTTGGTAATTTTGATGGGAAAAATTGACAACCGATTTGGTTTTTTGTTTGCATTTAATTTTATTGTTTAGTATAAGTTTTTACCCGCGGTTTTGCCCCCTCTATCAAGATATCTGTTTTAAATCGGGATAAAAAGAATCCTTTCACCTAAGTCAGTCCATACCCTGCCTGTATACAAATTTTATATTAATTTTAAATCAAAATACGTAGTTCCAGCGTGATTGAAGGACAAACATCTAACTTGGATCATCCAAGCTAACAGATTTTCACATTTTTAATATTATTAGTATGATATTGAGGTATAGCTGTGCGATTCGTATAGTTTTATAGTCAATGTACTTTTATCTAACAGTTTCTTAAGTAGCGTTAAAATGCGATTCATTAACAACTGCGCAATCACACAACAATGTAAATACTATCACAATTAAAATATTCTATAAACGGATCAACATGTTTATCAGTATTGTAGGGAGCCGTCATCTCTATTCATACAACTTTGAACTGTATCAGTCACTTGAAAAACAAGAAAATAATGTTTTAAAACCATCCGCTTGGTGTAATGGTCAAGAAGACCAAGATAAGACCAAGAGGTCGCGGGTTCGATCCCTGCACATGACAAACATTTGTGTGCATGAACATGCCTGTTTGTCCTGGTCGGGGTGTCATTTATCTATTTTAGTATATTTTTAGTGCCACTGTTGATTCTAATACAGATATCAGGATCAACAGCACTTGTGTTACAGATAACACAAGTGCTTAAGCTACTTAACAAGTAAGGAACTCAGTTCGGGAGGGTATGGGTTTTTAAAGGCAGGCAACGCATCTGTGACCCTTGTACGGTTGTTGATGTTCATGGGTAGCGGTGATCACTTACCATCAGGTGAGCCGCTTTTTCGTTCGCCTCCCTGACACATTAAAAAAACAAGTAATCATATCAATGTACGTACGTATGTGATGTTGTGCGATATAAAAAAATATGTATATGAAAACAACATGAGATAGATATACACGCATCGGAGTAAACAAATACGTAATAGACGTGTGTGTTGCTTCATCGGAATAGGGTCAAGCGAATGCATAGGATTAAATCATTATATGTGCCCCGGGACAAGATAGCAGTGGCATTATTTTTATTTGTCATGACGTCCGATTAAACATGCTGTCACTATGATAAGAAGCGACAGTTGCTTCAAATTTTTATGCCAAATTCAAAGCAGTTCGAAGTATGCCCAGGGCATTTTAACTATTTAAAATCTATGAACGTATGTATGAGAAGCAACGAGCGACAAGTGATGTTTATGTATGTAACTGTTGAGATTGCTCGTTGATTTTTAAAGTATCTAGTTGATGCATGCAGAAAATTTGTATGCGTTGAATCGTTGAACAAGTAGCCGCTACTGACATTAATAAATCCATTTGAAAACTAGAACAAATAATGTATGTGTAATGTTGGAAACTGTCGATGGTAGGCGTTTTAGCTTCCACTGTATGGCTTCAGTGATATCTTTGGATATATATTTTTATACCATTTATTTTACATGCTCAGTATAATTTTCATAACGAGCTCCTCCGTGCTTCAGAAGGCACGTTAAGCGGTTGGTCCTGCTCTCGATCTTTCTATGGTTGTGTTAGATTGCTGTCCCACTTAATAATGAGAGTGAGGTATGAGGAACGCACCTGTGCTTGCGCACTCATTTGTGCACTATAATAATATATCCTGCGTACGGCTAATTGTAAGATCGGCCGCCATAATAATTTCAGTTATAACTTATGTAGTTATAGTGTAACGTTATAATATGCTCATAATGGAGTTTTGCTTGGCAGATGTTTGACATAACTTATATCCTGAATAATTTAATAAGATACTGCAGTATCATAATTCATAAAGTTTTTGTAAATTGCTAACTAATTTGACATTAAAAGTAGTGAGGTGATTTGAATTTTCAATCTACTCCCCATTTTTTTTTTCGTCATGGAATCTATGAATGAATCCCTATTGATAAGGCAATGTGTAAAATCTTCCAGCGGAAGTGACAAATAAATATTTCACAACATCACATATGTACATTGATCTGACTCCGTATTAACCAGCTTAAGCACTTTTGTTACAGGTATCAGTATCAACAGTGGTATTACAATTATACATAAATAAATACATATAACACCCAGACCAGGACAAACATGTTCATGCACACAAATGTTTTTCCTGTGCGGGAATCGAACCCGCGACCTCTTGTATAATAGGCAACATCTTGACTATTACACCAAGCGGGTCGTCAAAATAAACAAATGAAAATACTTTTCATCATAAGCATCTTTGAAATAAGGAATAACCTTAACTTATCGATATACTAGCGGCCGCCCGCGACTCTGTCCGCGTGGATTTCTTTTTTTCGAAATAAAAAGTAGCCTATGTTCTGTCTCAGGGTCTAAAGATTGTCTGTACCAAATTTCATCAAAATCGGTTGCGAGGTTTAAGCGGGAAAGCGTAACAGACAGACAGACGGACAGACAGACAGACAGACAGACAGACAGACAGACAGACAGACAGACAGACAGACAGACAGACAGACAGACAGACAGACAGACAGACAGACAGACAGACAGACAGACAGACAGACAGACAGACAGACAGACAGACAGACAGAGTTACTTTCGCATTTATAATATTAGTTGGGATTGCAACAAATAAGTTTTAATTGGATGTGTTTTATTTTAAACTAGCGGCCGCCCGCGACTTCGTCCGCGTGGATTTCGATTTTCATGATAGGAATGTTTTTTCCCTCTAACTCCCGTTCCCGTGGGAATTTTGCAATATCCTTTTGCAACTAAGTATCAAGTTTACTAAGGGACCTGCATGCCAAATTTCAAGCGTCTAACTTAAGTAGTTTAGATTTTCCATATATTATATATTTACAATTAATAACACATCACAATGTTTACGTATCATAAATATATTTTCTACAATAATGAAAACTGTTGCCATGGTAATCATATTTATATTTTCTACAATAACGAAAATGGTTGCTATGGTGATATTTGAATTGACATTTGAATATATTTTCTACAATAACGAAAATGGTTGCTATGGTGATATTTGAATTGACATTTGAATATATGACACCATACAAACTTCCACCCCCCATTTTAGGGAAGTGGGGGGTTGGAATGGGTCAAAAAGTAGCCTATGTTCTGTCTCAGGGTCTAAAGATTGTCTGTACCAAATTTCATCAAAATCGGTTGCGAGGTTTAAGCGGGAAAGCGTAACAGACAGACAGACAGACAGACAGACAGACAGACAGACAGACAGACAGACAGAGTTACTTTCGCATTTATAATATTAGTTGGGATGCAAATGTATGACTTAACTAGCATTCACGTGAACCGCATTAATTTACTGGTAATGATAAAGTGTTTTCGGTAACTTTCTTTGTAATCTAGCCTCGTTGAAGACACTCCAATTTAGGTTAATGCGATAAACTAATACTTTGTGTGTATTACAAGTTTGTTTGTGTTGTCGTGTGAAGTAATTTGTGAGTTGTGATGATTTCAATTCGCTGTTTTGTAAGTACCTACATAGGTTAGTGCATAATAGTTTTATATATATAGACTTGTTAAGTTGAATACAATTACTATTATACCAGTAGTTTCTGACATTAGCGCACTCAAACCTACAAACAAACAAACTTTTCACCTTTATTATATAAGTATAGATGTAGTATTCAGTGTGATATTATACAGGTACTTGTTATTTCGTAGAACTGGGATAATCATACATATTATGCAGCGAAATATACAGGTACACTTGCATTAAATATTTCTCGGGCATCTCATTTTGGATTGTAAACGTATGCACTCACTATTGTTCTATATACATCATGGCTTTTAATTTTAATAATTTAATTTGCATTATTATTGCAGAGAGAAAATAGGCTAATCATTAAGACTTCATTTACGTCACAAATGATAACGGATGACAGTTTTAGTGCATGTTGCCGCAAAACCTATGACGTATTTATAAATATATTTGCTTCAATTAGAAGCGTAATATGCACACGTGGTCACACAGATGGAATGCAGATCCACCAATCCTGTTTTAATGTATTCCTATTTTCCGCTAGATCAAACTTATCTAAAAATGTCGAATGGAATGGAGGATCTCTCAGTAATGAAGTGCTACTTCACTGTGGTCTTCTGTAATGGTATCCTCCTAGCCTTTCTCGGCGCCCGGATATTTTGATCAGTCAGCAACTCGAAATCTGTTATACAGTGTCGTCTGTTTTGCGTTGCGTGTTTAAGGGTACAACAATGATTTCTACAAAACTGAAAAAGAATAATGAAAAAAAAAACCTCAATAATTGTAATTTTCTTTAGCACGATGTCTGGTTAGTGCGACCTAATATCACTGGTCTCTTCTCCGCCTTTATAACCTGATTCTACTGTACTAAGTACACAAGTGCGCGCGTAAGGTCAGGTGGCACCTCCCTATTCCCCCACTCTCACAGTTCGGTCTTCCGTAAAGTCCTATCGGAGAAGTTCCTGGTGTTGTTTCCGTGAGTGTTTGCGCCGCCTCCCTAGCCGTTCTCAGCGCCATATCTTTTGATCAGCCAAGTAACAAAATATACTGCAAATATTTTAAGGGCGAATTGTTTAGTGGCAATGTAATAAATTCAGATAGCAAAAATTTAATTTTAATGCCTACCAAATTCGGCCTATCCTGCATTGGCCAACTTGCTAAGTTCGTCTTGTAAGCTTACCCCTCTCCATCACGTTTCTTATGGGGCAGGACTAGCGTAGTTGTATTATGCTGATGATAAGACACAACCAGCTATCTCGCATAAGTCACAAATTATACTCTTTAAATTATTCACTCAATAAATTTGTTGATTTTCTCAAAAAAAAGCGTTTTAATATACTTTTTACGTTCTGAATTTATTACATTGCCACTGAATAATTAGCCCTTAAAATATTTGCTAAATATAGGTACTTAGTGCCACCTGACCTTTCGCACGCACTTGCGAAAGGTCAGATGGCACCTCCCCATTCCCCCACTCTCATAGCTCGGTCTTCCGTAAGGTCCTATCTGTGAAGTTCCTGGTTATGTTTCCGTGAGTGTTTGCGCCGTCGCCCGCCGCCTCGCCCCCGCGATAACGGCTGTAAACAAGTGCACTGTCAGAGGTCACGGAGTAATATTTATAGATGAGATAGTGCCGAGATTTGTTTGTGCCCTTTTTGTGTTCACTTTGTCGATGGATGTTGAGAAATAATAAAATTATAAATGTCTTGGACCAACAATCCAATTGCTTAGATCCAAACTAAACTCGAAGATTGATCCTATGGACGCTCGGGAACGGATAGAAATAATTAAATCCATTTCCGTTCCCTACCAGCCTTCATGGATGGTCAGACCTCCATGATATTTTTATACAAGTTTCTCGGCATAGATGGAAGGAAGCGTTTGTAAACGAAAACGATAAATTAGGAACGATCTACTTGTGTAGGACATTGATTTAAGTCAGTTAATTGATTCAGATCAGACGACAGTCGCTATATTGTAATAACCAGGCTGGACAATTCAGGATCATAGTCGTAGCGTATAGGCTTATACCATGGGCTCCGAGGCAATAGCAGAAGATGTAAACGAGAGAGGCGCTAGGATTATGATAATTAATTATTATGGTATCTTGTACTAAGTATCCCATTCATAAAAAGACAGCAGCGCATTTCGTGACTCTTGGTATAACACTTGTTTGTGACCACACCGTACCTGCGTAGTTGTATTAGCTAAAGGCTGGTTGCCAACTGCTATTATTTTGATATATATTTTTTAACCATTACGTATTTTGCTACAATGACGTGTACACATCATAATCTCTCAATTGAAAACAAAATTTAAATGACATAATATTTCAGTTGCTAGGTTAGTTATTCAAGCTGTAGCTTCGATAAGATGAGTAAATAATATACAATGCAGTATTTTTTATTGAAATCAATGTAATGCGGACGGGATAGGGTAGACGCATAGTATATATGTATATTTTTATTTAGGATGATATTACATAAACTTTTTAAACCTTAATCCTTTTACTGGCATCTTAAATAGAAGCGATTACTTTTTCATACCGTCAGTCATAAATGTAGATTCTAGAACATGCGTTCACCCGTAATAAGAGCCCGTAGCCAAGATGCCACTTTGACGAATTCAACAACGACAATTTTTACTTATATGTAGATAAATGTTACGTATTACCTAAATGGGAACGTTTAAGAAGTTGTAAATCTGATTGTAACCTTTTGTTTGCAGAACAAGCAAGCATACTTCCCAATATTCGGCGAGCAGCACCCGCGGCCGCCGCGCTCGCGGCCCAAGGACGCGCAGGGCACCGTGCGCGCCTGCTCCGCCTGCCACCATCACCTGCTGCAGCAGTGGAACACCTACCAGGTCAGTCACTAGTTCACCACCGTGATTAGGTTTTTTTCGTCAGGAAAATGCGTTTATCCATGCTCATTGAGCGGAGCGGTGCGGCGGTCGAAGGGTGAAGCAGGACTCCAGTTCTCAGAAGAAGTCTCCTATTGTAAAAAAATCTGACAGTGTCTGGTATTGTTGGCGGTTAAATATGACAACAAAAATATCTATACTTATAATAAATCTGTAGAAAGGTCAATTCTGTACATTAAATATTTTTTCAAAATAACTATCAGGGGGTGATTAGTGATCGACACTGATGCCAAAAATGCAATCAGTTAAATTTTTGTCTGTCTGTCTGTCTGTCTGTCTGTCTGTCTGTCTGTCTGTCTGTATGTTCCTTATAGAAACAAAAACTACTGGACGGATTTTGACGAAACTTTGTACAATTATTCTTTATACTCCTGGGCATATTATAGGATACTTTTCATCACGCCACAATAAATAGGAGCAGAGTAGTGAAGGGAAATATTGGGAAAACGGGAGAATTTACTCCATTTTTTAAGCTTCTGTCGCGTGTGCGGCTTTAATGGTTAAAGTTACATAAAAATCATGTACGACGGAAATATTTTTCATAACATTGTCTAAATAATATCCCTTAACAGCATTTGTCTATCTTTCATGGTTGATTCACAATAACACGTGTAACATCCTGATCCAGATTGGTTTGAACGCGCTAATCTCAGTAACAACTGGTTCGAATTGACAAAATCTTTTGTATTGGATAGTCCACTTACTATTTGTCGAGGAAGGCTTTAAGCTATCTATAGTAACACTGTGTACGGAAACGAAACCCATGCGGACGGAGTCGCTGGCGGCCGCTAGTACTTAATAAAAGTAGGCTTTGAGAAACACTTATGGCTAGATAATAGTGTCTAAAGCACCATGGTTCATTCATTCTGCTTGCTACGTGTGGGCCCCCCAGATAGGGACTATGTCGATAGTTATCAATTTCGATGGCCAAAGCAAGTTTTTTACTCAGAGCTAACGACAGGTAAACGCAAGCCTGGCAGGCAGTACCGCAGTAAGTAAATGGGCATAGAAAACTTTGAGCAAAACCCTCTTGAAGGTCTTGACGCCAAACGCAATTTCCCTTCAATCGACACGCACTGAAAGAATTGGAGTAAAACTATTCTAGACCTGCTCTACACGGCGCACAGTGTATTATAATAATATTAATTGCTGGGTAAACATCGCCCTATGCGTAGAACTACTGTGAAAATATTTACTTCTGTACTTTACACGATAGGATGTACAGTTCAACACGGCGATCATAACAATAAATTGTACCAGAGATAATAAGTGTTTTTTGCATACTGAAATAGTGGTTAGTACACCTGTAGTTGTAACATACATTGTTATGTATCTTTTGATGGCCGTGGGTTGAAGAGGTGATATGATTGTGATTTGTATTTCACCTTTACTAACTTTCATTGTGTGGCGACTAGTCATCATGAGACGGTTCCGTCGTCCGTTAGTCATCTGAAAGAAGGTGTATTTTTTCTTGTTTCTCAATTTATGAAACAGAATCTAAATTTCGAATAATCATTAATGTATAATACAAGAATGATCGGCGGACTAGATACATCCTCATGTTTGCATTATTCAGGAAAACGACGACCACATCTGCGTCTTAAAATACACATCGTGTTCAAACCAGTTACTATTTCGTCGCTGATAACAATACTAGCATTGTACACTTGGTATCTCGGCAGTATCGTTACATTTCTTTCATACGTGACCCTCGTATCTTAATATCATTCAGTGTAATCACAGTGAGCCCGCTAATTTGAACCAGACTAAATACTGTTGTAATCGGAGAACGCATGCGTCACGTCCACCCGCCCGTATCTCTTGGGGTCGCACGGTATCGCAAAGGGTCGCAACTTATCGCAAAGGGTCGCACCGGGTCGCAGCGGGTCGCTTCTCGACCTACAGATAATAAATAATGGTGTACTCAGAGGTTTAATTACAAATAAACTAACTGCTAACAGTGTTCTAATTTATAGCGTTCTATTTTTAATAAGCTCTATAATTGATTGGTTGTTTATTAGAATTAAACTTTTATTTTTTATCAAATATAATTTGCGATAAAAGCTAATCATATAGGCTTTATCCTTATTCTATAGATTTAGAGGCCGGTCTATAAATCAATATATTACTAACTATACATACAAAAACATAAGTACTGCGTGTTGCTTAAATGTTAGACAACTTGGACAGTTTGCTTTTGATAAGATGACGGTAACATTTGTTCTGTAGTGGAACTTGGGCTAACTTATTTACTCGACATGATTTGATAGTGTTGTGTATAATTAATTGATTACATTAAACTATCTTCACCATATTGGTTACTCAAGGAAAGAATCAAGGATAAATAAAATCGTCAAATGTATTTCTGTTCTTAAATCGATTAAAATAATAAATGTTGCGTTGCCACTTAGAAAAGGATTTGAATCGCATTAATTTAAATGACTCACATCTAAAAGTGATGATATCTTTTAATATGATGCAAATATGTACCTATTCCTGTATCTCTCAGCAAATTTGAATCCATTAGAAAATTAAATGATATTAAAATGTAAACAGTAGCAAAACTTCACGAACTCATATGCATGAGAATGAACCTTACAAAAACTTCATTAGCATAATATTCACGTTTGACATGATCCCGGGTCGTCAAAAAACTATGCGGCAAACGTGTTTGAATAATTCAACAGCCTCAGCCGCTAGCGCAGTATTAGCATAACTATTTACACCCACGTAATGCACCAATAAAAATTCCGTTTCAACACCATGACCTAAGATATAAAACTTAATTACATGAAGCGCAGCGGTGCGGTGACGTGGCGTCGCGGGTCGCGGCCCGACGACACGACGACGTCGTCTACGTAAACAAATTGTGCATGCGATCCGTTTGACAATGTATGTGTTCTCAAATAGAGGAAAATATACCGGCTGACCCAGAATTACTATCGGCGCGTAATGTCAAACGATCCGCCTCAGTCGCGTGAGGATACCACGCGCGCGCGTACGCCGCCCCGCGATACGCATCTGATAATAACCGTATATTCCGTATTTCGACGAAATAAATATTATATCAGACACTTTATCGATCGAAGAGTGATTTGTCACAGATAAAAATATTTCGCATACCTTTTTTTTGTATCAGTGATAATGTTCCGTTCGAAGTGTAAACGTGATGTGGTTGAATGGAAAATATCTGGTGCAAACGTTGCGTGAGGTATTTAATTGGTGATAGAAATTCTAGTGGTTGTGCCTGTATGTGATACGGTTGCAGTGTTGGTGTTGTTGAAACAGGTGGAAAGGAATGGGATTGTGATGTTGGCACATAAAGAGGATTCCCCTTTGAATTGCAAGGTATGTCATTATTTATCAGACGCTTTCTATGTAAACTAACGGAAGTAAAGTAAATATAGTAATTAGTGATATCTTTTACTAATGAGTTGATTTGATAGTACGTTTGGAAGGTTTTCAACTTATCTCTGCGCAGTTAGTGCGATACCGCTTAAAACTAGCTTTTAGTGTATAAACACACAAGACGGCACGACCAAAATCCAGCAGCAATCAAAATCAAATTCAGAATATACTTACTTATTTATATAGACTTCTGAAAGGCACTTATCAATCTTCAATTAGAATATTACAATAATTCTATTGTAATATTCTATACTCGACCATCGACATTAAATTGCATTTTCTATTCAAAAAACGCTACGTTATTTCGGCATGATTTTTAAAAACATTGCAGGCGTAATCCCGCTAAACTTTGGACACGTTTTTTCAGCCACTTGTGTTTCTATACTTTAAACGATCCTTTGGGTATTCAAAAGTAATCTGCAACAAGTATTAACAATGCAGAGTAAACAAACAAACCCGGACTTGCTTGCATTTAGGCGGCGCACTATCACTTTCTTTATGCGCTGTTATCTGTCACGACGAGCGCACGCGCGCGACTCCAGCGCTGACAGCAGTTTGTTTACCCACGGTTTTAGGTTAAGCACACTTAGCACTTCACATTAGTTCGCAACGTACGATATTGTATTGTACTGTTATTTAACTTCGTGGTCTAGCGATTTAATTACAGGGCCGTGTCTCGAAATTCTGGGTTCGATTCCCAGATCGGGCACTGTGTCAGCTTTCTTGAACACAGACCGGGTTTTTGATCACCAATCCGCGTTTTGCAAGAGTGGTGATTAACCCAAAACCCGTCTTTCGAGAAATCGTGTTTTCGTTACAAATGATGGAGGCCTTTGCCCTGCAGTGGGACATTTATAGACTGATACTTTAGTTTACTTTACACTTAGCACTTCACATTAGTTCGCGTTATCGTAGATCTCTAGCTTTATTGTATTGTTACTGTTATTTGATTATCGGGAATATGAATAACGATGGATGAGGAAGACGTGACACACCCATTTTCGTGATCTTGATAAAAGTGTCGACGTCACGGTTTATCTGTTTCTATGTAAAGTTTGATTTTAATGCAGAATTCGTATGTTTAAATTTATGACTTGAATTGAGATGGTTAACTTAGCTCGCAATCGTGTTATCTCTTAGACGTTTAATTTATCAGTATGGAATAAGTAATCAATTTCAGAATGTTTGGACGTATTAACCTTCCTTTGCTAGTAGAAAATAATTTCAAAGCATATTTCATTAAAAAGTCATTTGATGAAACTATTAATAAAAATTGGCCAAGTGCGAGTCGGACTCCCGCACTGAGGGTTCCGTACAAATTCTATTTTTGACGTATTAAAAAAAAACTACTGAATAGATTTCGTTCGAACCAATTTTCGTTGGTAGTTTTTATGGTAATGTACATTATATAAATATTTCAGTTTTATCATCCTCTTATTTTAGAAGTTAGAGGGGGGGGGGGACACACTTTTTTCCACTTTGGAAGGGTCTGTCACGCAAAGTATTCACTTGAGAAATAAGTGATATTAGAAACCTCAATATAATTTTTAAAGACCTATCCATAGATACCCCACACGTGTATGTTCAATGAAAAAAAATATTTCGAGTTTCAGTTTTGACTATGGGGACCCCTCACTTTTTTTATTTTTTTTCTATTTTCGTGTGAAAACCTTGTTGCGGTTCACAGAATTCATCCACTTACTAAGTTTCAACAGTATAGTACTTATAGTTTCGGAAAAAAGTGGCTGTGACAGACTGGCGGACAGACAGACAGACAGACAGACAGACATGACGAATCTATAAGGGTTCCGTTTTTTTGCCATTTTGGCTACGGAACCCTAAAAATGAGACCATTTACTTTTATAAGAGTGTTAAAATTAGAACATTATTATTGCTATTTTATTATCTAAATGATCGTGCATAGTTCGGTTTATTGAGTTTGTTTGCATAAAAATAATATGCAACCTGATGTTTTTGAACCTAGCAACAATTTATTTTATTATTTATTCAATATAACTCATTTACATACTCATAAACCTGAAAGGTGATCAGTGACGATGACTGTTGCTTACGGTACCAAAATTTGTTTTCAATTCTGTTTGTGCAATGGGACCAAGTTACCATCTGTGTAAAGAAAGTATTGTACAATAAACTTGGTTTTTAATTTCCGACGAATATTAAAGGAGAAATCCGTTTCTCATACAAACGGGGGCCTGGATGTGCACGGCTACAAATTGGTCACCGATTAGGACACTTCAAAAGATTACATTTGCCCAATTTTAATAGCTGAATACAACGGCCAAATATGTTAAAATCATGCATGAATATTCATTATTATTGCCATATCTACACACATCAACTTTATCTAGGGATATCTACATATTATCAAATATCTTAAATACTATTAGGAATTCGCTAATACTGTGAATGAAAAAAATATAGAGAATTTTATAGTTTTTAATAATAAATAAAAAAAAACGTGATTTAAATTGTATTTTTATTAATAATCAATTTTTTATCGCCCTAGGTAAATTAGTGTGGTAGAGAACCTTCGTTTTTTTTAAATAAAATGATCAAATTTAATTCAATTAAACAATCTTATTGATTTAATCAGTGTTGCCACCTCTCACGATTATTATAACATCAGTATCAATTGTTCATGCTTAAAGTTAAGTTTGTTAAGGTCTTGTTGCGTTATGAGACCCGATGCTCTTTCAAAGTGATGGTGAAGTTGTTGCACTGTCTTGGAATTTAGTGTGTCATCATCATCATCATCAACAGCCTATCACAGTCCACTGCTGGACATAGGCCTCTCCAAGGGCTCTCCACTCAGCCCGATCCTCGGCGACTCGCATCCAGCTCCTGCCAGCCATCTTGCGCAGATCGTCACTCCACCTGGCCTGAGGGCGTCCTACACTGCGCTTTTTGGGACTCTTGCTAAAACGCGGTATCCACTCCAGAACTCGTTTACCCCAACGGTTGTCGGTTCTGCGGCTTATATGGCCAGCCCATTGCCACTTCAGCTTGCTAATCCGGTGAGCTATGTCGATGACCTTAGTTCTCTGCCGGATCACATCATTTCGAATGCGATCCCGCAGAGAAACGCCGAGCATAGCTCTTTCCATAGCTCGCTGAGCGACTTTGACTATGGGCAAAACCTCTAAGATGGCAGCGCATAAGGCACGGCCCTCAGTTCCCGGTGGTCCCGCCATTCCTGGTCATGGTGGCGATCATGGTAACGGCGGGACGGGGGGTGCTAAGAATCTCCGGGCTACGGGAGGCCACCATCAAAAATTGACCCTGGCAACGTTTAATGGACGCACACTAAGGCTTGACTCGCATCTGGCGCAACTTGAGGTGGAACTTGGGAAGATAAGGTGGCACGTTCTAGGATTATGTGAAGTCCGAAGAGAGGGGGAGGACACCTTAACATTAGAGTCGGGCCACCTGATGTACTTCCGCGAGGGAGACCAAAAGTCCCAAGGTGGCGTCGGGTTTCTGGTGAATAAATCTATCTGTGACAACGTTGTAGAAATCTCCAGTGTGTCGAGCAGGGTAGCGTACCTGATCATCAAGCTCACTGAGAGATATAGTCTCAAGGTGGTGCAAGTGTACGCTCCGACCTCGACACATTCGGATGCTGAGGTGGAGGAAATGTTCGATGACATATCGAGGGCCCTTCACCTCACAACAAAGACCCACTACAACGTTGTTATGGGAGATTTTAACGCCAAAGTGGGAGTACAAAATTGCAGCGAATCGGTAGTAGGATCCCATGGATTTGGAGTGAGGAATCATAGGGGGCAGATGCTTGTCAATTTCCTAGAGAGGGAGGGGCTCTTCGTGATGAACTCGTTCTTCAAGAAGCAGCCCCAAAGGAAATGGACGTGGGCAAGCCCCGACACTATGACGAAAAACGAGATAGACTTCATCCTAGCGGATAGGCGGCATATATTCAGAGATGTCTCCGTGATCAATAGGTTTAACACCGGCAGTGATCACAGACTGGTAAGAGGCACTCTGAATATCGACTTTAAAGCCGAACGTGTCCGCTTGATGAGGTCCCGTCTACGTCCTACTCTGCTCCAGACCATGCGAGGATCTGAAACACTCCAGTCATATCTGGAGAACCGGTTTGCTGCCATGGAAACCACAACGGACGTTAACCAGAACCTTGAAAATGTGGTTCGAGTTCTCAGGGAGGAAGGTACGAGATTTTGTAACATGCGGCGTAAGGGCAGGAAGTCGAAACTATCCGAAAAGACCTTAGAACTGATGAAGCAACGACGTGAAAACCCACCCGTCTCTTCGTCGGAAAAACGGGCTCTTAACCGGGAGATCAACAAACTCGTGCGACACGACCTCCGGTGCTCAAATACTATTTCAATCGAAAAAGTTATCGAGCAAAATCGGGGGTCCAAGGTGTTCGTACAATCTCTCGGAAGAAGTCACCTGACGAAGTTGACCACAGCAAGTGGAGAAGTCGTTGCTTCCAAGCCAGCTGTTCTTTCGGAGGTGGAAGACTTCTACGGCCGGTTATACGCCTCGCATGCATCTCGACCTGATCCCGGAAATGAGGACTCTAGAGCCACACTCACACGCCACTACACCGAAGACCTGCCAGAAGTCAGCGTTGGCGAAATCGAGATCGCTCTGAGACAGCTGAAAAACGGAAAAGCCCCTGGAGAGGATGGCGTAACAACAGAGCTGTTAAAGGCTGGAGGCAAACCCGTACTGAGGGAGCTCCAAAAGCTCTTCAACGCTGTCCTCTTTGAAGGGAGAACTCCGGAGGCGTGGAGTAGAAGTGTGGTCGTTCTGTTCTTCAAAAAGGGTGACAAAACCCTTCTGAAGAACTATCGACCCATTTCTCTTCTGAGCCACGTCTATAAGCTGTTCTCAAGAGTGATCACGAACCGTCTTGCGCGAAGACTCGACGAATTCCAACCACCGGAACAGGCCGGATTTCGGAGCGGATACGGCACCATAGACCACATCCACACAGTGCGGCAAATTATACAGAAGACCGAGGAGTATAATAAGCCCCTGTGTCTAGCATTTGTGGACTATGAGAAAGCCTTTGACTCGGTTGAAATTTGGTCTGTTCTGGAGTCCCTGCAGAGATGCCAGGTAGATTGGCGATATATCCAAGTGTTGAGATGTCTCTACGAAGCTGCCACCATGTCCGTCCAAGTACAGAATCAGCAGACAAAACCTATACCATTGCATCGAGGAGTGAGACAAGGGGACGTCATCTCCCCGAAATTGTTCACTAATGCAATGGAGGATTTGTTTAAAACGCTGGACTGGAAAGGACGCGGCATCGACATACAGGGCAATTACATCTCTCACTTGCGATTCGCGGATGACATCGTCATTATGGCAGAAACTCTGCAGGACCTACAACAGATGCTGAATGACCTGGCTGACTCTTCTGCACGCATCGGCCTACGGATGAACTTGGATAAAACCAAGGTCATGTTCAATGAACATGTTCTACCGGAACCGATCGCGATTCACGGCGCAGTTCTCGAAGTTGTTCAGAAATATGTCTACCTCGGGCAGACATTGCAGTTGGGTAGAAACAACTTTGAGAACGAGGTGAATAGAAGAATTCAGCTTGGTTGGGCAGCATTTGGGAAACTACGTCGAGTTTTCTTATCGTCGATTCCACAATGCCTTAAGACAAAAGTCTTTAATCAGTGCGTCCTACCCGTCATTTAGTGTGTAATTTCTTAAAAATCATTGATGTAACATGCCGCACGCATGCTTGATAGGATTTAAGCCGGACGACTGAGCAGGGCAATAAAAAACATGGATATCGTAGTCTCTTAGAGCGGCCTGCACCTACCGCGCCACATGGGAATTGGCACTGTCGTTCATGGTTATAAATTCCTGGATGATTTGGACTTGGCTTAGAGCAATGACAGATTCTACTACCTTTTTGAGATGTTTTTGATTAGTCATGATGATTTGGATACAAACGGGCTGGGTTCGTTCACCCAGACGAAATCCTCCTAAAACCATGACTGTCCCACCTTGGTAAAAGTGGACCTCCTTAGAGTGCCACAGACGGCTGATACTGTCAGGAGTTCTCAAAACGCGTGTTCTTCTTGAATCTGGATAAAATCTGTAGCGGGAGTCATCGGTTTACAGCATCACAGACCATGGGTCGTCACTCCATGGAAAATTTTCCTAAGCCCAAGAAAGAGGCCTACCGCGATTGCCCCATCATAATGTTGGTACACCTAGCGGTTATCCAACATGAAGACCCACTTCATGCAAACTTTTTTGCACGGTTTGGTTGCTTTCCAGCAGCTGATGGTCCTCCTGGAGCCTTTTTACTAGACGCATCACTGTGATGTTTGGTCGTCCTCTCGCAGTCTTTTGGAGAAATTGATCCTGTCTCTGGGTAGTAATGCGATATCTGTTTTAGTGCCGTTCAACCACGTTCCCAAGACTGCGATAATTGCTCCAAAATCATGGTAACATGTTTTGGTTGGTGTTTAGGGCCTCGGCAACGACGCGTTTGAAGGCAACACTTTCTTACAAGTCCACGGATCGTAACATTTCATTTCAACTCAAATGATACCGTTACATAACTCTTAAAAGAACACTCAACAAGTTTCATAAAAAATAATTTAGAAAAACATCACTTTTCTTTAGTAAAATATCAAAAAACAATTTTAATTTTCATACACTTTTCCCGTGCGGAAGGAACTACCAATTTTTTTTTACCATTCTTTTGTTTTTCTATAAAAAAATATTTTTTATAAAAATATAATAAAATACCTTTCAATCGATATATAAACTTAATATAAATATAATAAAGAATTAACAATATAACGTAGTTTATAATATACAATTAAGATATCCCTAGATTTTGTTGATGTGTGTATATGGTGTGACATCAAGTGACAGGATTGACATTGACGTATGACGTAAAACCATAATGCACTGATCTACGAGGGGTGATCCAAAAGTAATGATAATCAATATGAAATAAAAGTATATGATCTAAAAAAAAAATTTATTTCTCTACATAGTCTCCTAGCAAGTCAATGCACTTAGTCCATCTTTTCTCTAAACCGATAATTCCTTTCAAAAATAGGAGGTCTGCATAGTAAGTGCCCGTAATAGTGGTTCCCTTTTCCAGGTATTCCACCATAATTATTCCTTCAGCATCCCAAAAGACTGACGCCATAACCTTTCCTGCGGAACTTGACACTTTGAATTTCTTCGGCGTCGGAGAAGAGGCTCGTTTCCAAGTCATTGACTGTTGTTTGGGCTCCGGATCAAAATGGTGGATCCAGGTCTCGTCCATGGTGACGAAACGTGACAAAAAATTTTCTTGATCAATCTGGAACTTTTCGAGATTTGCCTTCGAAATGTCAACTCGTTTCTTCTTTTGCTCTTCGGTTAACATTCTCGGTACCCAACGCGCAGAGACCTTTTTCATATGCAGTTCGTTCGCAAGGATTCTTTGAACACTGCCATATGATGACCCTGTGACCTCAGCCACATGCCTTATGGTCACTCTTCGGTCTGCCAATACGACGTCCTCGACTTTTTTGACATTTTCTGCAGTGAGGGACGTGGACGGGCGGCCCTCGCGGTGTTCATCTTCTGTTGATGTTCTGCCCAGCTTGAACTCCTTTGCCCAGCGTGCAACTGTGGAATATGGAGGAGCAGAGTCCCCCAATGTTTCCACTAGGTCACTGTGTATGTCTTTCGTAGACATTTTTTTCAAACAGAGGTACTTAATGACAGCTCTGATTTCGTTTTTCTCCATTTTGATGTTTACTCTCCGACTGTTCGTATTCAAATGAATGTACCTCCCTGTATTCCTGTCCTATTTATATGATTTTTTTATGCTGAACTAGTGGATAAATGAGGCAGCAAAAAAATATTTTTTTAAATTTTTATCCGCTCTGGAAATACCCGATTATCATTACTTTTGGATCACCCCTCGTATACATAGACAAGATATAGGTCAGTGACAAAATGGCTCCATTTCAATTGACACTGATCGTTTAATCGATCAATTGCTTGATTTTATTATTATCTTTATTATGAAGACGTAAAAAGTAGATCATTATTAAGATATCACGAATATTACAAATAATCAATGATTGTAGTTTTTCAAAATGTATCAAAAACACACTGGAACATGATGCATTTAATTTAATCTCCGCTTATCGATTTTCTCTAATCGATTATTTAATCTGTCATGTTATTAGGTGCGTTTTTGAAGACAGTTAAAAATTAAAAAATATAGTGCTATATCGTTTATAAAGTATGTTTGATAATGTAAAATATATAATTATGCAATTAACTTAAGTTGGCCAAAGCCTATTCCGTTCTTATTTATAGAGGTTAATTAACAAAAATTTACAGTTTTTTTGGTATATAATTTATCCATGCACAATCAAGCCCAAAATGGATCGTCTCCTTTGAGCTATTCTTACCGGCATAGGGTAAGAAAGGTTACACATATATAACATTTTTGTGTACCCAGGTGAAAGGCTAAGTAAATAACATTCACCAAGCGTTTAGTTATTGTAGGATAAAGTACCCTGGAACTATATTTTTATTGAAAAAATAATTAAAAGCATCTTTCATATTTTGATAACGGAATTACGAGTAAGTATAATAAGCTGATATCTTAATCAAAAATGGAATGCACTAGTCATGATCACATCACACTCCAAGGCTTGCCTTGCACTTGAATTCTAAGGCAATATTAGAAGACTCTTTGATCGCGTCACAATCTTGAATTGGAAATGCGTATTTGAGGTTTACTGATAAAATCTGTCTCTTTGATCACTTCATTTACGCTTGATCATACTTTATATCTTTGACTTTTTGCATTGTCATCTGTTTTGAGAGTTAGAGAATAGGGATGGTCCTTATAGCATAGCAGACAAACATGTCTAAAAAAGATTTTGGTAGTCATCAACATTATTCTATCCCTTTGGACTGACTGGTTCTACATCGAGTTGTGTGAGTTGGAGAGTAAGAAATATTCTGTAGCACAGTTGAGACAGACGCATGTGTTGAGCGCGTGTTTGCCTAAGTGTCTGCAATATGTTTGAGCACAGTATGTGAGATTGCTCTCAGCCTCGTGACTTATAGCTTGTTATGCTAACTGACTGAAGGATCACTGTCAGGAATACAGGGCCGTCTTTCACCTATTAAGGGCCCTGTGCACGTGCCCATTGTGCCCAGTGGTGACGAGCAGCATGCCTCCACAACTAGTGGAGGCTCTACTAGTTCTGAAGCACAGACGCGCTTGATGAGCTGGTACGTTTACTCACAATTTGTTCGATTCCTCTCAGTATGCCGACTTTAAGCTTCTTCTGCTTAGTGGCTGAAGGGTCACTGTCAGGAATTGTCTCAGTAGTAGAGAGCATCATGCTTCCACTAGTTCTGACGTACAGACGCACGTAAAGAAATCGTGTATTTGCTTAAGTGTCTGAAGTGTGTTTACTCACAGTTCGTATAATTGTGGGTTTCGTATCGTCTGGTGACTTATAATGTAATTTCTTATATTATTGTTCTGAAAACTTTTCATAAGTAGTCATGATGTTTTATGCGCCGTTTTCTAAGTCTAGGACCTCGAACTCTATGCGTGGTAATGGCTTTAAACTAAAGTCATGGCAACTAGTCACGAAGATAGACAAAACTTTTTAAGTTGCAGGGAAGTTCAATACACGACTAAAACTTTTTCAACCGATTTAAGGATATGCCATTAATGATTTTATCGTTATATATAGGTATAGAGCCTACGCCATAAGTGTCATAATAACTATTAGGGCTATGACAATATTTCTGGAATTTAAAGTAATGTAACTTTCAATATTATATTTTATTTCATCATAGCTAAATACAGCACGAAGTCGACGTCACCATGATTTAGCTTATTTTTTTATCATTTGTCGCAAAACACGTCACATGTATTTTGGAATTTAGTAAGATTTGATGATAGTAACTGTATAAAAGTTGGATTCTCCTCTGTTGTGTCATAGTCTGACGGATTTTTTATCTTCAGCAATATCAAAAGATTCTTAATTGCCTTTAACATTAGTAACATTATCCATATCAGCGGTTTCACTAAGCGCTGTATTAGTATTCAGCGCAAATTTACTATTGAAGAGTATTATCCATAGTAAACTTGTCCATTATAAAAATAAGCTCAGTGTTACGCCAGGTCAGTATCTTATCGGAGGTCGCTGCGCTCTGATCAGTGACCGCTGTGAGACTGTGACGGTAGTCATTTAATCGGTGGAGGCATGACTTGGAGAAAATGGTGGATATATGAATATGAATATGATAAGATCTGTGTTTTAGGATTTTTTATTTCTTCTTCATTAGCCTATTTAAGTCTGCTTCTAAGTGTAAGAACACATTCGATGGAACGTAAATTCAGTCGCGTACATTCGGTCGCGTTTTTTCCGCATTGTGTGTTCTTTCTTACATTAAATGTATTTCTCCCCACATCTTTCGTCCATAGTCACCATACTGGATATATTTACAGTGTTGCGTATTTTTGATGCTAGTATAACTGTCTCTTGCATGTGTTGTGTCTTTTCCTTTTCTTATTTACTAAATCTGATATAAGGCGAACAAATAACCAACTTTGACAAGCATCTTGAAATATATTTCAAAATTAATAACTCTAGTTAAATTGCATCAACAAAAAAACCACGTAAAATTGGAGCAAATTGGAGCCTAATTGTAAAAAGTTCCCCTGGTAACCTAAACCAACATTCCAATAACTCTTCTATCAGTAATTATGACATGTTTGGATTAGGTTAGCAGCAGATAATATTTTAAGGCATAAAAAGATATGAGCAGGTCACATACGGTCACATGTTTACAAACATTCATTAATTTTGATCGCTTTAAGACCTTTGAGTCCGTCAATTAAGTAGATATAACATTGGCTGCAAGTTTTTAATGACCACACTTATATCTGGAAATAAAACTTACAGTGGCATCGTTATGTTAATTATTACACATTTTTAGATTCTCCTATATTTATTCATCTCCTATATCCATACTCTATATTATGGGGTGCCATCTCTAAAATTTGGAAAACATGACAAGAGGCGAGATAACCCCGGGTTTTAGAGTCCGAAAGCCGGACATCATAGCTTTACCTTCATAAAATCGTCGGTTGATCATGGCGTGCTTGTTTTTTTTTTGCTCGGTCTTCTTTTCTTATGAAACCTTCCCCTGACTTCTGTATCTTCCCCGGACGCACCCCAGACGCCCTCTAAACTAGGACAAATCCGGGGAAACCCGGACGGATGGCAGCCCTATAATTATTATACTAATATATTAGAGCTGAAGAGTTAGTTAGTTAGAACGCGCTTATATCAGGAACTATTGGTCTGAATTGAAAAAAATATTTTTGTGTTGGATAGTCCATTTGAGAAGGAAGGCTTTATTAGGCTATACTACATAACTGTGTGTGTTCCTACATATCGGAAACCGCTAGTTCGGAATGGGAGTGCTGCAAGTTGGAACATCATTACCTATGTTTAATATGTATGTTAAGTTTGTTTGTATACTTCTTAGGTCTATTTGTAGTTATTTTATTAGATGACGACATGTCATTTTATCAATCAAAGCACTGCACCGCCAAATGACAAGACCTAACCAGATACACAATCTTTTTAAACGGTTTTATTTTGGAAATATCTTGTCATTCTTATCATATTTGGTAATCTTATCATTGTTAAAATATTGTCGGTTTCATTTAGAGATAAATGATCAAACAAGTTAATAAATTGTGAAATCCATTATCTCAAATGAATCATTTGGATTTTGGAATCTAGACATATTTGTAATTTTTTGTTTTAAAAGATAATGTGATGGTTTGGCTTTCGAAAAATAATAATAAGTGAATAAGTATTTGAGTCTTCTAATTACAATTTCATTTCATGCTACACATTATGTCTGTTAAACCATTAGTAAGATAACTGATTAAACTCGGGCGCACTAATTGTTTTGAATTAATGAAAAAAAGAAACAACAAACAAATCAGGTGGTATAATATCGAATAGTGTAACAAACCCTTTTTGAGAAAAAACCTAAATATAGTGACGCCATCTATACGTCAAATTAGGAACAAACGTTACACTGAGATGGTGAAACATTTTATTTTCATCAGTCCAAATAGCTTACACTTCACTTAATAAATTGGCAAGGTGGGTACATACAGACGTAGGACAGTCGGTCTCTTGCGCCGATACGCGGGTCAACGTGTAACTGATAAGTAATCGGCGGCTATCTGCCGACCCCCGGCGGGCTGATACACCGCCGACCCCGGCTTTGTGCATCGCCCGCGTGCAGTGGCTACTACTCTGATTAATATATGTATTGATCGGCATACAGGGTAATATACCTAGTGATACCCCACTTCTTTCCCCAGGGAAAGACGCCCAGGCGTCTAAGGGACATTGAGAGAGATGGACAGCAGCGTTTCCCTGTGTTTTGTCGTTCGCCATGGTAGTGACTAAAGGCATATCCCCCCAAACGGGGGATGCCTACCTCCAGCAGTGGACTGCAATAGGCTAATGATGTTGAATTTTTAGGTGATATTTACTTGTAGGGCGCTAAGGCGTTCTTACATGGGTTTACCTCTGCGTGTAACTGATAAGTAATCGGCGGCTATCTGCCGACCCCCGGCGCGCCGATACACCGCCGACCCCGGCTTTGTGCAGTGCCCGCGTGCAGTGGCTGCTTCTCTGATTAATATATAACAGGATCTAATATTCCTAGTGTTAACCCACTACTTCCCGCCGACGTGGGCGACTAAGGGACATTGAGGGAGATGGACAGCAGCGATTCCCTGTGTTTCGTCGTTCGCCATGTGTTGTGACTAAGGGCATATCCCCCAACGTGGGAGGCCTACGTCTATCAGTGGACTGCAACAGGCTAATGATGTTGAGTTCGAAAGGTGGTATTTAGTTGTAGGGCGCTAAGGCGTTCATACGTGGGTCCACCTCAACGTGTAACTGATAAGTAATCGGCGGCTATCTGCCGACCCCCGGCGCGCTGATACACCGCCGACCCCGGCTTTGTGCAGCGCCCGCGTGCATTGGCTACTTCTCCCTAAGATTTTGATTAATTGGTGAAGTAAATAATAGAGATACAGTGTGTACCGAATAGACCAATGCAAACAGATTGGTGATGATGAATTCGACTGTACGTATCACTACGTGGGTCCACCTCTGCGTGTAATTGATAACCGCCGGCGCGCCGATACACTGATTAATAAGAGGGATACAGGATCTCATATGTACTATACGATTAATAAGAGGGATACAGTGTGTGCCGTGAAGAGGTCTAGAGATACCTTATTTCTTCTTGTGGGTGCTGTAATAAGCGACTAAGAGACATTAAGACAGTTGACAGGAGCAAGCGCTCCTCTATGTTTTAAGTTTACGTGACGTTATTTTGGCATAGTGTGTCGTTATCCATTTAAAATACATAACAAGCGTAGTCACGCCGAACTTCAGATGCGTTTTTAGGTAGGGTGTGTCTTTCGCGATTCTGAGGCCATCAATCCGCCTACCCAGGTGTGGGGTGGTGACTAAGGGCATATTACCTCACACGGGGGAAGCTTACGTCCAGTAGTGGACTGCAACAGACTAGTGCAGTGATGATTCATCATAAATTAAATGAAAGAAAAACAACAGTTTGTTTGAACGCGCTAATTTAGAAAATTCTGGTTCGCATTGCAGAATTATTATTGTTTTGCAAAGTCCATTTGTCGAGGATGGTTTCAAGCTTTAGCATCGCTATATGTGTGAAAACCGAAACCCACGAGGCCGGAGTCGCGGGCGGCCGCTAGTGTTCATTCCTTTGACGTAGTATCATATGATATCCTTTCTCTTTGTTTATTATAATTATCATTATCTATAAAGATTTAATCAACTTAAGACTTTAAGAGTCTTATCATATTTGATGTCATTTTCGTTAGGTTAATCCGGTTTTTGTTCACAATCTCATATTATCATTTTTATCGCATCGAGAAAATACTTATCCCACGAAATTTTGTGATATAATTTATATGTTATATCATAAGTGATTAATCTTTTTACGACAGTTGCTTACTGGTCACTTACAGTTAGGATAAGTTCGATAAAGTTGAGCTACTTGAGGAAGTTTTTTATTAAGATAACCTTTTTAATCAGGGTTAATCCTGAATTTTTGAGCTTGTGTGTGTGATGAGCTATGTGTCTATGTTATTTATTATTTTTTTATTAGCATGTTATATCTCTTCCTTTTGTACAACACATCAACGATATCTCTGGTGTCGCGAATGTCCATGGGCGGCGGTGATTGCTTACCATCAGGCGACCTGCCAGCTCGTTTGCCGCCTTTGCCATAAAAAAACATAGGATGATGAACAAGAATGTTGATGGAAGAAAGAGCAGAGGAAGATCAACAAAGAAAAAGATGGATTGCGTGACGTATTATGATATGGATGAGAAAGGAGTGTATGTGTAGAGTTGACCCAGCCTAGTGCGGGATAAGGGCAGGAGAATTAAGATAATGACAAAGAAACACAATAAGTACATTATTTTTCAAACTGTCCATAGCGTGCAGCGTGACGAATTAAATCTAATCTTTTCACCCCTTCCGTCGACCTATCTAGATTGTTTGGAAAATTTTACAATAAGTAGTATCTAATCTGACATAAGCTCTATTTATAAAACTGCCTGTTCATTAATAACTTTATTTGCTTGTCTCAATATTAATCTTAGTGATTTCGTAATCTGATAGCGGGAGATACGGTCGGGCTTAATAACATAAGCTGTTTATCGGTAAGAGATTCGGATCGACACCGGTTGCTATCGCAAGTCAAGTATTTGTGATACATAGGTGTAGGTATTCACCGTCATTACACGTGGTTTCCCCAAGGATGATTATGATGTGTCAATCTATATACTTACTTACTTATAATAAAGCTAAAGATTTTTTTAAAATTATATCTCAGGAACAACTGGTTGGGATTGAAAACATATGTTTGTGTTGGATAGTCCATTTGACGAGGAAGTCTTTAGGCTATAGTATTTAACACTATGTGTGCGGGAACCGACATCCACGCGGACGGAGTCGCGGGCGGCTGCCAGTTAAATATATTTAGATTGTGAGGGATATATGATAGCGATGTACCTGTGGATATGAAGGAATATAGTGTGCATACGCAACATTTACCACTTACTAACAGAACGGTGGTAGACATTGCACTAATAATCACGCCATCTTATTTTAGGATATCTTCTTATAAAATTTGTTCTAAGAAATCGAATCTAAGGAACTTGTACATTGATTTCAAACCTGTAAAGAACTGCCTTTAGAATTTAAGATCCTACTTGGATGTTTTACCTTAGCAACGGTTCTCTTTCAATTTAAAAATTGATTGCCACTGTCACAAAATGACATAATTTTTTATTTTTATGAACACTTAATATGTCATACCAATAATACTTACCTAATATTAAAAAAAAACCTACAAACTTATCCCTACCGGTAGCGACAAAAGTTTGTAAGAGGGATCTCATCCTTATAATTAACTCTTACGATCGATGCAACAAAAGTACTTTTTCAGATTTTAGTCGGTTCGATTACCGGGTGCGGCAAGTTAATTTTCGAAAATCCTTGAATGCAGTTTTCTTTCTGTTCAAAAATGAAATAATTTTTCTTTTGAGTAAATGTTTTTGTCGACATCATTAATAGTACTTCCCTTCAGGTGGCATTAGAAAATTCCACCCTGTATTTAAGCACGGGTAAAAAAACTAAATTATCTTGATGTCGATGCGTATGATAAATTATATATCATAACATTATCGGGCGGTAATAAATAAATACGGCTTAAGTATTGATAGGGGTAATCTCGGATTAAGATAACGTGATAATCTGCCACAGACAGCTGGATACGTCTGGCGCCCTCTATAGCTCGGTGATCAGTGCGTTTGTCATAGGTATTACGTTTGCGAGCTTGGTTCACGTCATTGACTGGATTGCATTATTTCATGTACGAGTATAGAGTATGCCTTGTTGCTAATCGCCCCAAAGTCTTAATGTCATACAAAAGGCCGTTGTGTGTGACACTATATTTAGCTGTTTTGTATTTATAAGATTTATTTTAAATGACTAGTTTTTACCCGAGGCTTTGGCCGCGTGATCAAGATGCCTGATTTATCCCATGCAGGGAGCATTTAATCCCTGCCTGTATAAAAGATTTTATCAAAATCTGTTTAGTAGTTACAATGATTGACGGACAAACATCATTTATAATATTAGATTTATGATTATTGAAAGTTCACAAACGGATAACGGGTCTCATGACATGATTACAATATTTGATTGGTGAAGCCATTGACTGCTGAGTTCTATACCTACCTAGTCAAAAATTCAAATATTGTGTTATATTCGGTGCACTCTTTGTAAGATTAACATTAAGTACCTAATCCATAATGTATTCGAAAAGATCATGTCCACGGAATGTTCGCTTATACTACTCGCTTGATCTAGCCTTGTAGATAGTTATCAGTTTAGTGTAGAAACTAACTAAGTACTCGATAACTAAAGTGTACACATTGGTGTAAATAAATTGTGCAGTCAAGTGCATATTTTTATGCACGATAATTGGACTGTGTACTGTTGTTAAGCGAATGGTACTAAATACGGACGGTCGCTCTTATTTTCATGAAGGAAATGAAATACTTTTAAATAATATGGACGATTAATAAAAATTGTAAACAACCCTTATGCGACAGTTATATTTTCCTTTCAAGCACCTATTACTTTCAGTAAAATAAATTTTCTTGGGTATATTATTGACTTAGGTACTTACTTAGGTACTCCGATGGCTTAGCGACCCAAAATATGTCTTGGCCTCTGTTATAAGTATGCGCCGGTCCTCATGATCTGAGGATTATTTAAAAAGCCGTTATTTCCTTTTACTGTTTAATCACAATGTTGTTACATGACAATAGACACAAATATAATGTAGGTATCTCATTAAACATGAGCATCCAGGAGGCATCACTGAGGATCGGGCTAAATGGAGAGCCCTAGGAGAGGCCTATGTCCAGCAGTGGACTGCGATAGGCTGATGATGATGATGATGATGATAATTAGGCATTCCAAGGCAATTTGATTAAAACTGTATTAATTGTCCACAGATGCGAGGAGTCCCCGCCAACGAGCGCATGTACACCCTCCGCACGCGGCCGCCGTCGCTGCTCCCCCCTCCCCGCTGAGCCTCGCGTCCTCCGGCGACAAGTCGTCCCTGGCCGCGGCGACGCACTCGCCCTCGCTGGAGCGGCCCGCGAGCCAGCCGCCGGCGCCGCCCACCACCGCCAGCTTCGTCTGCTACGTCTGCGGCGTGTCGGCGCCCAGCTCGCAGCTGCGGCTCGTCTACTGCTGCCCCAACCCCGAGCGCGAGCCCTACTACCCGTTCATCACGACGCTCAAGCCGCACCCGGACGCGAGTCCGATCAGCCCGCAAGGTGAGGACAGTGAGGAGTTCATCACTATTAGTAGACGTTGAAAAAACCTCCCTCCTCCTCCAGAGAGAAGACCTCCCCAAGAAACCGGGAATCCCGATGGATATGTCGATCGAAAGCCACAGCACACAGCAGTTAGCATCGACCCGTCCTTATTGGCACGTGAAAGGGGGAACCAGAGAAGTTTATTGGGTAGTAGGTTTTTTATGTGCCTAAGCCCCACACACAGTTACAGGCTACACTATCCAGCAGTGCCATGGTCATTAAATGCATTTTCAGAAGAAGAGGCCTGCCCTAGATAGGGCTTCATGCTCATAGTTCGTTAATATGGGCAGATGATGAGGTTATCGGCATCACTTTTACTTTTGTTACTTCTGTCACGTATGTAGGCTCAGATGGAAGGATTATGTTGTATGTCTTGCTTGGCAACAGTGCAACGGTATGCAGGCGTTATTTACACGTGTACTCCATCGCTGGTGCCTACCATGACCCGCATGCGTGCCGCTTGAACTTGCCGCTTGACACCTCGACACTTGAGCTATGCGAGATATGCGCGAATGACTCGCATAGTGATGTTGTTGAAGTGTAATGAGGGTACGGGCTTACTGTCTATTTATGCTGCTCTAGTTATTGTCGACTAGTTCAGTCATGCTTAATATAAGCACAAACCAGGATATTGAGAATCAAGTTAACTATAGTTGGTATGTACTTCAAACAGCGTCTTCTGAGTTAATTTGGATATTAGTCACCAGAAAAAAAAACCTTTTTTTCGCAGACTTCTTTGTCCAACTGATGCTAACCAAAGCTGGCCTTACTATTCAAGCCCGTAGAACATAAACTATTTTCTGAACCACTGACGTTATTGGACTAAAAAACATAGCCGTTCCTCTATTTATATGTATTAGTTGAAACTGTGTTTTAGAGACGAGTAGGTCGACTCTTAAACTAGTAAGCGCTTATTTTGTGGAATTTTAAGAGCGAGCTCGGGGTTGAGGACTGGTTGGAGGTGGCGCAAGAGAGAGACCGGTGGAAGTCTCTCGTTTCGGAGGCCAAGACACACTTTGGGTCGTTAAGCCATAAAAGTTAGTTAGTTAGTTAGTTTAAGAGCACAATCTGCTACAACACTGTAGGATTTGATAGAAAAATTGAAGCAGTAGCCAAGTGTATATTAATATGAACCTTATTTGCTTCCAGGTATGGTGCAGATTTGCGCGTCGTGCTACAAGAGCATACCGCACAAGTACCCCGCGTACGGCGAGAACGGTGAACCCAATCCCGCGCACAATAACTCACATACTAACAATATTAGGTGAGCTATTACCATGATTTAACTGACTTATAAAAAAGGAGGAGGTCCTAAAATTCACAAAAAAATATTTTGAAGTTTTAGGCATTTTACCGACACTTTTTTTTAAAGCTTTTCTATTGTAGTCCACAGAAAGCCTTACATTACAAATCTGTAAATATATCTTAACTTAGGGCCTGACAGGTTGGTTAAGATTAATTGAAGAATTTGTGGTAGTAATTCTGCACAATACTTTCACAAGAATAGTTTGTTAGTAATTTGTTTTCATTCTAAATCTGTTGTGAAGAAACATTCATATGTGAATTATCATTAAAGCTTTTGCTTTTCTGTTTTCTAATATGCAATGTAATGATTTTTGCTATAATGTCATCAAAACAGGTTTAGCATTTAATTTCACTGCATTTTTATTCAAATTTTACTGTTATTTCAATGTGTAATTACGTCTGTTTCAGGTTTAAGCCATACGATATAAAGTCAAGTAGTTCAAGTCAATCAAATAAGCGGACCTCAAATGCACTTTCCAGTAGTCCACAGAGCCAAATAGTCTCAGGAGAAAATGGCTTAGGTTTATATAGGTAAGTACACACATTACTATTGTTTAATTATTGTGATATTTCTAGACAACAGTTTGTAATATCTTGATTGTTGTGCGAAATTAAAACTCTATTACTTATCGACGCCTCGATGGTCTAGTGGTTTAAGTACCGGGTCTCGCGGTCCTGGGTTCGATTCCTAGGTCGGGCAAAGTTGCGTCGATTTTTCTGAACACAGCCCGGGTTTGTGATCACCAACCGTCATTTGGCAAGCGTGGTGATAAAGCCAAAGCCCATCACCGTAACGAAAACATGATAACAAATGATGAAGGCTTTTTTTGGTGAAACACTAGTGTATTTTCTGCGATAATAATCTTCATCTAGTGTAGGCCTGTAACGGTGCCGTTCCCTTCCAGCCTTCATGGATGTTCAGGCCTCCATGATGGCTGGAAATGTAATGTAATGTTTGTAATGTTTACTAATTATAATGCAACGCGAAAGTTTAAAGTCATATTTATTTACCAGCGGCTGCCCGCGATTCCGTCCGCGTGGATTTCGATTTCCAATAGCCTAAAGCCTTCCTCGTCAAATGGACTATCCAACACAAAAATGATTTTTCAAATCGGACCAGTAGTTTCTGAGATTAGCGCGTTCAAACAAACAAACAAACAAAGGTTAGCTGACGAGACTTGACGCGAACCGAAACGTCTTGCGCTTAAGTGAGCAACGGTGGCCACCGCTAGTCTCGTTCTCAACAATCCCTCTACCTTTCTTGCAATGGGCCCGGATTTGCTCGGTGAAGCCATTGACTGCTGAGTTCTACACCTACTATTTATTCATAATTTCGTCGGCAGATGTTACGTGTGCGCGGGCGCGTTCACGCAGCAGTCGATGGAATGGCTGTCGACGACGGCGGAGTACATGAACTCGCACGCCATGCACTTCCCGTGCCTGGCGGGCGCGGGGGCGGGAGCGGGCGCGGGGGCAGGTACGTTGATAGAGAGGTTTATTTTATTTTTTTATTAGTTTGAAATCAGGCAACGCAGCCGCATAGATATATACCTTATTATTGCGCTTGTAAGCGCTTATAAGTTTACAGCTTTCTTTCTGTATACGGCCTTAATTGGATAAGGTCCTACATATATCTTGTAAAAAACCAGGTTATTTTTCAATCAATTATTTATTTATTTATTCTTTTATTTGCTCGTCGGTTCAGTAGCTAGGGACTTTAAAAGTAAGCGTCGCGGGTAAGTTTGCTCGTTCGGTTCGGTCGTCTGTGCCTTAGCATTCATAGCACAAGCTTCGAGCTTAGTTTGGGGTTAGGCAATCGGTGTGTTATCTGAGGGAGTTTTATTTATCTTTCTCTTTTTTCACCAGGGTCGGGTGCGGGTGCGGGGGCGGGTAGCGCGTCGCGCGGCGGGCGCGTGCTGGCGTGCAGCCGCTGCGTGCGGCACCTGGCGCGCCAGTGGGAGCTCATGGACGCTGAGCGCGTGCCGCTTGAACATAGGAGGTAAACACATCGAAGTTAACTAGAGGCGGCGGTTCGCGCCGCGACAGAGACAGGAAACCGCGACCGGAGACAGAGACCACAGACCGAGACCAGAGACCAGAGACCAGAGACCAGAGACCAGAGACCAGAGACCGAGACCGAGACCGAGACCGAGACCGAGACCGAAAACCGCGACCATTACTTGACATTAGGCAATGTATACGCGACAGTTCGCGAGCGTGACAGAGAGAGGAGACTGAGACGCGAGACCTACAGTACATGCAGAAGAGACCGAGACACTTGTCGTGGTCCCCAGTCTCTGTCGCGGCGCGAACCGCCACCTTAAGGCGCTTTCTCTTGCTGTCTCTGAGTAAGCTTAACCCTTCATCGAATATAGGGAAATTTTGGACCTTATGGCATAGATTTAGAGTCGAAAACTGTTGAAAAATAATTCTAACCAAATCTTTAAAACTAGGTTACCGATTTTATGTACCTAGTTATTTTTGATCATTTAAAATGATTCATGAGGAAAGTTAATGTGTATAATACATGCATAGTATGGTATAGAAACACTTTCAGTTGTACCCTACGAAGCCGGCGCGGGTCGCTACTCGCTAGTACTTTGTTAAAAGAGCGCTGGAGCAGCGGTGGTGACTCGCTCGCAATTTGATGTATGGAGTTTATGCCCTGATCACACAATATAGAACGCCAGACAAAATACTTGGAGGATTGATTTTGCGCCCTAAGACTTTGTCGATAAATTGAACACTTATTTTTTTAAACTTATTCACTCATAATAAGAATAAATTCCAGAAAAATAAAATACATGCTACCACTTACGGTCGCATATGGCAGCTCATAATACTACCATGTGTTGTTTTTAAGGCATAATGTTAAAGAATATTATTAACGCCTAGTTTGCATGTTCCAGATATAATATACCGTCGCCGCTGCCGTCGAATTCGTCGATGAACGGCGACCGCGTGATACCCACCCCACCGTCCACCACCTCCGACCGGACTGTTGCTAGTAATAGTGGTGAGTCTCTTGTATGCTATGATAGTATTAAAATATTCAGTAAGATAAAGGACATCAGACGAAAATCTTGTCTGTATTCCGCCCGTATGCCAGAGGTAGAATCACTCCTAGTGCACTACAAGTTTTCAATAACACCGTTAGTGTACATTATTTGGCCTTATCTACGAGCAAAGTGTGGTCCGTACTCTAATTTGAATTACAGTAAGGATCACTTTATGTAATAAGAATTACAGTAAGGACCACTTAATGTAATTAGAATTACAGTACGGACCACTTAATGTAATTAGAATTACAGTAAGGACCAAAAATGTCTTACACCAAAAATTTTTGTGCTTTTTACTTATTTTTTAAATTTTAATGTTCGTTCAGTCATTTCTCTTGCCGGATACAATAAACTGTGATGTTGTGCGCATAATGTGTTGTTACATCTATTTGTTGCGACCAGTATCATTAAATGACACTTTGTTACAAGCACCACTCCACCACTTGAACCCCTCAAGAATTGAACTGGAAACCTAGCCCTAGTCGGATATAGCCACAGATAACGCTACATTGTTTGCCAATAGACTGAACACTATCACGCACTTTACTCAATATCTGAAGTGTCAGGGTACTTGGGAAATATTGTTGGATTAAACCGTTGATTCAATGATGTAACTGATAATATGGAAGGAGTGCTTGATTAGAGATTTGTTCAAAGGTCGACAACCAATGGGTTGTTTAGTAAAAGTTATAATGTTAAACAACATTAAAATTATCATAAGTGGGTATGCTCCACCTCGACCGCAGCATCAGATGTGATTACGATCAAATACCCACTTATTATTTGACTAGTGGCCGCCCGCGATTCCGTTCGCGTGGTTTACAGTTTCCGCACACACAAGTATATACTATAGCCTTAAGCCTTCCTCGTCAAAGGGACTATTCAACACAAAAAGTTTTTTTTCTAATAGGACTAGTAGTTCCTGATATTAGCGCGTTCAAACAAACATACGAATGAACTGGATCATCTAGGTTGGATGGATATCCAACCTTAATGATTCAGTTCAGGAACCCTTTGTCTAAGTTTACTAAATGTATCGTTTTGTTCCAGCTTGTACCTCAATATACTGCTTTCTGTGCGGTCTCCACTCGGACTTCACGTTGGCGAGGATACTGTTCGGCCAGCCTCAGGGCAACGCGCCCTACTTCCCTTGCCTTCTAACGCATCAGGTAAACAAACATACATCCATGTTATGTAGATTACGACATGTAAGTCGTAAGGTACGGATACAATATGAAGTAGTAGCAGTGAAGTAGCACTCCGTAACTGTTGTGCTATGTTTCTGCTGGTGAGTAAGGTTGCCAGAGCTCAGTTGGGGAGGGTATGGGGTTAAGGCCGGCAACACATCAACGATACCTCTGGTGTCGCGGATGTCCATGGGCGGCGGTGATTACTTACCATCAGGCGACCCGCTAGCTCGTTTGCCGCTTCTGTCATAAAAAAAAACAATATGAGACAAATAGAGCAATATGTTTCAGAACACTTTGGCCGAGACACGCTTTGGGTCGCTGAGCTATCATAGTAAGTTAGTTAGTTTCGCAACATGTTGCTCGTCAACAACGTTAAAGAATCTCACGCTAGCCGGCAATGGAATGGAAACATATCCCGCGGCACGTACATAAATGATCCTTGAAATGTTTAGAGACATGTTGCGGGCCTCAATGCCGCGTCGCCACATATACACTCGATCTACGTGCAACGCAGCGTCACGTAGATCGAGTGTATATGTGAGAAATACGGCATATACTCAACCGCGAGAGACTAAAATACTTACAACATGAAGAACAGTAACAGCCGGAACAAAACATAAAGCTACAATTTAAATGAAGTATTGTTGGCTTATTTTGATATTTAAAAGAACACAAAATAGTTCTTTAACTACTGTCGGTGTCACTAACCCAGCAAGCACTATCTTCAAATATTAAATTTAAGATATATATCGGTGAAGGTGATCGTTAGTATACTTTAAAGGGGCCCCTTAAACCTACACGCTGGGTCGCAAGTCCCAGGCGCCGACTGACATTCCTCTCTGTTCCACGCGATGGACCCGGCACCCGCACGGAGAATCCATGGATAGCTAAGAAGTTCGTCTCATATAATGTAAATTGTTGTTTTTCAGAGTCATCCAAACGCGGAACAGTTAAGGGAAAACGGTTCCGCACTAGTCTGTACATTCTGTTACCACTCGCTACTCAGCCAGTGGAGGCGGTGAGTAACATTTAAGCAACTTTTTGTTATGTTCTTAAGTATTTGGAAAGATGGATTTTTTCTTGAATTTAAAATAGCGTTAGATACTGATTAAATTAAATAGAATGGTAAAATATACAAGAATAAATATGTATAAGTAGTTATAATTTGTTATGTATAAGTAGTTATAATCTTGAATTTGAATGAAACCTTTCGTTATATTCAAGTTGTTTAATTGACGCAGATACGGATGATACCTTGTGCTGGGGTCGCACAAGGTAGTAAATAAGGGCCGGTCTTGTTAAATCTCTCTTTTCGATACGGCTAAGTAGAATCTTATGCAAGGATCAGACCACTTCTATCTGTCGGTTTTTTTTATATATGAATTATGAAATAGAGATTTAAAAAAAGGTTTTTTTTAAAATGATGTAAATATGTATATAGGTAAAACATTAATTGCTCATACTGGTGTATTGTATGGTGAGATATTAACTTGTCTGTGACATTGTCAGGTACGAGGCGCTGGGCGGGTGTCCGGCGGAGCGGCGGTCGTACAACACGCACGACTACCACTGCCACCTGTGCGGCATCAAGACCTACCGCAAGCGCGTGCGCGCGCTGCCCATCAAGGTACGCACACACATACCCACATACAGACAGCTAATATAAGGAAACGCATACAAATTCTTACACAACTTGTACTATACTATCAATATTTCCGCAATCCCTCTTGCTTTTGCGAAGGTAAGGGATTAAATTTTGTTAACTCTCATACAATGTCGAAGAGATAGTAGGTTAAAAAAAATTTTACGTGCTCAAGAATTTCTTTGTAAATCAAATCGCTGAAAAAATATCTTGATCTCTTGTCTGTATCTAATTTGACTGTAAAATCCGGATGTGAGCAAAGAGTATACTTCAAAACTAAACAACGCTCAACACACTATGGGCCTATTTTTTGAGTGTCCTAATTACCACACGGAACATAGCATCTCTTCATCATTATCATCATCATCAAAATTTAAGACCGTTGCTCTTGTGGTTAAGCAATCTCCACTCTTCTCGAGATTGTGCGAGGGCCTTAACCTCATTAAACCTCTATATACTGTACTTATGACTGTGTTATATTAAGTAACTGTGTTTGTTTCAGGAATTCCCATTCTTAGTGCAAAGGCGGACTGACAATTCATTATTATTAGAAAATGGCGACTATGCCGTAGTATGTTTAGATTGTTATGAAAGTTTAAGGTGAGTGATTACTTCAATTACAATTGAATCGTATTTAGTTCTGCTGAAATTGTGATGTCGCTTTTAGACGTATGCTTCTAAATATGTCTGTGTGTAAGTCTGTTATGCTTACATAACTTTTCATATCGCTTTAAGGATTTAGTTAGAAGATAAATGATATCTTTGATATAGTGGGAGATCCTCCCTGACTACTTATAAAGACTCCTTTTTAAATCTGGAAAAAGGATCATATTTCCTGTGTCGTGAGGTCACAGCGGACGAAGTAGAAAATGAGTTTTGAGTCCGTAGTTCCATCGGGATCATGGACACCTTGCATTTTACTTGGTCCTATTTGTAGAGCGAAAGATACAGTAGCGAGATATGAATTGTGCGCTGATTGGTATTTGTACTGAAATTGGTAAATGAGAATGGTAGTAGACAACATAAGTCACTCTAAGCAAAAATAGCAAGTGGTGACCTGTTTCTAAAATTCAGCTTTTGCTCAATATAATTAACGCTTCGATTGTCTAGTGGTGGTACCGGGCCGTGGGTCGAAGTCCTGAGTTCGATTCCCGGGTCGGTCAAATTGATGTCGGTTTTTCCGAACACAGCTTGTTGGCAAGCGCGGTGATTAAGCCAAAAACCCATCTTTGTAACGAAAACTTGATTTCAAATGGTGGAGGCCTTTTCCCTGCAGTGGGAAATTAATAGGCTGATGCTTTATTTATAATATTAAATTTGCCTAGCTACAATGCCAAATAAGTGTATAAATGTGTTTCCTCTAGCTACTACATTGTCTAATAACTCCCCCCCCCCCCCTTTAGAACGCAGGCGCAGGACTACGAGCGGCGCGGGGTTCCTGTGGAGAAGCGCGAGTACAACTGGCTGCAGCAGCCGCCGCCGCCCGAGGACTCGGCCGACGTCACCATCGCGCGCCTGCCCTCCGGCGACCGCTCCGACAAGCTGGTCAGTACACAGTGATGGCACCTGCCTCCCCCCCTCCCCCCCTGCAGGACGCAGGCGCAGGAGAAGCGCGAGTACAACTGGCTGCAGCAGCCGCCGCCGCCCGAGGACTCGGCCGACGTCACCATCGCGCGCCTGCCCTCCGGCGACCGCTCCGACAAGCTGGTCAGTACACAGTGATGGCACCTGCCTCCCCCCCTCCCCCCCTGCAGGACGCAGGCGCAGGAGAAGCGCGAGTACAACTGGCTGCAGCAGCCGCCGCCGCCCGAGGACTCGGCCGACGTCACCATCGCGCGCCTGCCCTCCGGCGACCGCTCCGACAAGCTGGTCAGTACACAGTGATGGCACCTGCCTCCCCCCCTCCCCCCCTGCAGGACGCAGGCGCAGGAGAAGCGCGAGTACAACTGGCTGCAGCAGCCGCCGCCGCCCGAGGACTCGGCCGACGTCACCATCGCGCGCCTGCCCTCCGGCGACCGCTCCGACAAGCTGGTCAGTACACAGTGATGGCACCTGCCTCCCCCCCTCCCCCCCTGCAGGACGCAGGCGCAGGAGAAGCGCGAGTACAACTGGCTGCAGCAGCCGCCGCCGCCCGAGGACTCGGCCGACGTCACCATCGCGCGCCTGCCCTCCGGCGACCGCTCCGACAAGCTGGTCAGTACATGTCAAAGTTAAGCGATGGTGTGGTGGGGCAATGGGAGGATGGGTGACCGCGTTGCCGAGCTGGTCATTATGGCGATAGATTGAGCGGTGGGCGAGTCATTATTTTTTTTGATATTATTTTTGACGATTTATAAGTGCTTTGCAGAGGCCTACATGAATAAAGTATGTTTCGATTTTTTTTATTAATCGATGCGGGAAAGTTAAGCGACGGTGTGGTGGGGCAGTGGGAGGATGGGTGACCGCGTTGACGTGCTGGTCTTGATGATGACACAAGATAGAAGTAGGAAGTTGCGAGACGGTGTGATGGGGCTATGCACAGTGGTCCCGGTTCCTAAGAAGGGCGGTCATAGAGGTTGCAGGTCGGAATAAAAATAAAGTAACAGCTTTTTCACCTAAGAAATGAATGTTTTGAGTTGATAAGGGTAGTAATAAGTAATACAATGTATTTTTATAAGCAAGGTATATACAATATTTACAAAAAAAAAAATACTTTTCCACACTTAAAAAATAAAGTATTGATAGGTAAACAAGTATTAGTAAAATTAGTTTTATTTATTATTATTTCTGAAATTATTTTAATTGACATAAACATAAAAACAAATAACTACATAATAGATAACAGAACATTTTATTTTAAACTAGCGGCCCGTCACGCGGTTTCACCCGCGTCCCGTGGGAACTACTTCCCGTACCGAGATAAAATATAGCCTATGTTACTCTGGGTGAATGTAGCTTTCCAACAGTGAAAGAATTTTTCAAATCTGCCAAGTAGTTTCGGAGCCTATTCAATTCATACAAACAAACAAAAAATCAAACCTTTCCTCTTTATAATATTAGTATAGATTTATTATTATTTCTGAAATTATTTTAATTGACATAAACATAAAAACAAATAAATACGTAATAGATAACAGAACATTTTATTTCAAATAAAACAACAGCTATTTACGTGATAAGAAAACATTATAATGTTCAATGTTGACGTTTTTGAAAAATGCATCATTATGGTTTAATGCATAATAAATCTCACACTTCTTTTGCTAATGCAGACTTCTTCTTACACGGTAACTTTCGTATACTAAAATAAGTGGGTCTTAGGTATGAAGAAGTCTGTTTAAAAGATCCATGTTAGTCACATCTCGGTAATGTTTCCTAGTGTTATCGCGTGTAAAGAATTTAACTAATTTATTACAAAATTCGGCGGCCTCTTTTGACAATTAACCGATAGACAATAAAAAATTATCGATAACCTCTGATCTGAGCATTAAAATCCTATGTATAGAAGCAAGTTATACCAAGGATATTCCTCAACAGTATCAGAAGAAAACCTTTTTTATTTTTGTGAATTTATTTTATATTATAATGAGAGGCTCTGCAGAAGGTGACTACATCTATGTACATATATCTATTAGATCTTTTCTAATACCGGTTATGT
The DNA here is from genome assembly GCA_958496325.1 of Nomophila noctuella. Taxonomy (NCBI): domain Eukaryota; kingdom Metazoa; phylum Arthropoda; class Insecta; order Lepidoptera; family Crambidae; genus Nomophila; species Nomophila noctuella. The sequence goes on along the minus strand of OY292503.1, from coordinate 10,806,581 downwards.
CAGAAGTCATTTCAGAATTATGATAAAAAAATGTGCAGTATCCATCATTGGATGCGCCACTTCCTTCACTTCGGGGTTTATCTACATTCAAGTAAATTTTTCCCCTACATATTTGGGAATCAGCTTAGCTTTTCACCTCCCTAGTTCCTTCCAATATATAGCAAATCTTTTACAGAGATTTTAAATTAAGTAACTCAAGTAATTGGTCTGGATAATGTCAGCATCCGGTAAAGAATCTGCTAGCATTCAAAACACGACAGGGCATCTATTTGGTTCATTTTCTTAATTCGTCGCAGCTAACCAAGTGTTAAGATTAAGCATTCGAGGAAAATCACACCTGATGGTGGCCCCTGAAGAACGAAAAAACAAAAAAACTTTCAAAATCGCTAAGGTATGAAATTTACCTACATACGACCTAGTACTTTCAATAAGCTATAGCTGTTCTCGGCGCACTTTGGCGCACCTAGATGTTACTGTTCTTGAAACTAAGCAAACCAGAGATTATTTTGATATATGTTTCATGTTTGGCGATTCGTTCCTTCCTAAGTAAAAGTCTAGTTGAATATGGGAAAGCGTCAAAAAACAAGAAAATCAGAAGTCTCTCATTGACCGTGCTGGTTATCGGTAATGACAGGCTAAAAATATATATATTAGGATTGCAAATGTAGTACATACCTTCTTTTTGAATACCCATGTAACAACAATATCACAAACAATCAATTTCTTAGGAAAACAACACCTTAAAAACAATAGAAATTTCAGCGAAAAGATAACGCTAATGAGCACAAATGAAGTGTTACCACTTTGGGTGCACAAAACGTATTGTTCCGTGAATATTATTGAAATTTCTTTAATACTCTGGGGTAGTCTGGTTATTAGTGTACCCTGTAAACGATAAATGACATCATAATTCGATCATCGATTTTCAGCTCTATGACCTACGACGGGACCACTGTGCTATGTGGCAATGTGGAGATTGGTGACCGGCCCTGCAAGCCGATTAGAGTGCATAGGATGTTAGACAGGACTACGACTGGGAAATGCGAGCCTCTCAGCCCGTGTGCCGTAGCGATTTATCAATCAGCGAATTCATTCAACGCTGAGCCGATCTTTCCACTACTATGGTAAATTCAAATCTTAAATGGCGTTAAAAAAAGTGATAAAAAAATATGGGTGTTTGCCCCTCACCACGACATGCAAACGCCCGTTGTTTTTTTATCACTTTTTTTTTATTTAATTGGACTAATTTCTACAGCCATGTTGCGCATGGCCGCTTCGCCGGCACAGAACCGAAAACGATAACAGTGCCAGGTGGGCTAGCCAAGGTGCCACTTCCGCGAGCGCGATCTATCGCTTTCATCGCGACTTATTAATATTTTTTTTATCTATTACTCCGTCCCGCTTACACAAATTCTTCGTGTGTCTTATGTCATGACGCGGTCTAGTATCAAAAATATTAATGTTTGTTTGTTTGTTGATCAGATCCCGCAGTCGCTGGTGGTGTCGCGCGCGGCTGGCAAGCGCCACAGCCCCAAGCAGCCCGCGCTGCCCGCCGCCGAGCGCCGGCTGCCCGCCAAGCAGGACAAGCAGGACCAAGGTATGTAATCACTACATAGTATAAAACAAAGTCGCTTTTTCTGTCATGTTGTATGTTGTATGTCCCTATGAACGCTTAAATCTTTAAAACTACGCAACGGATTTTGATGCGGTTTTTTTTAATAGATAGAGTAACTCATGAGGAAGTTTTTTATGTATAATATCATCCATTAAATAGTGGACAAGTACCACGGGCGAAGCCGGGGCGGGCCGCTAGTAATAATAATAATAATATATTATCTCATCATCCTAGCGCCTCTCCCGGCTGCATCCTCGGCCATTACCGAGGAGCCCAGGGTACGCAAGACTATGATCCTGAATCGACAAGCCTGGTTATTACAATGGAGCGACCGTCTTACGAACCCCGTAACCCACACAAGGGACGGCTTAATTTGATTCGAACCGGATATATATCTGTCGAAACGTGCCAAACTGACGAAAATAGCAAAAGAGAAATCGGTAGTCAACCTTAAATGTTTGTTTTTTAAGTGTACTACCTATTTACCGTATATTTATACCGTTATATTTTATACAACTTTGCCGATTTTTAATAAGTTAAGATCCATATAGCCAACATACTTGACACTACAGATTTTTTAAACATTTACTCATTCGATAGACGCTACTCCAAAATTATTTTACTGATCCGCCAATATTCCAGATATCGATCAATACTTCCCTTAAACAACTCGTTTACTTTCCCCTCACTTCTGAGTACGAAGTTAGTAACATTAATATTTAAGCAGGGAAAGATATGGAGATCGTAGGGTAACCACCTGTAGATGTGACCTCCTTAGCATGATGCCCAAAGAGTATTGAAGTCCAGAGGAGTCGCAGGGAGATTTAGTTTGTGCCTAACTCATTTTTAGGTTAGAAATTTGCGGGGAAACTTGAAAAGAATATTATTTTCATATTCTATAATACTCTTCATATTGTTAATAGTATTATAGATTATTTGATCGGAAATTACTTAAGTGTTTTCGGAAAATTATATGTGATAATTACCTAGATATAAGATATGAAATGCCCAACAAAATGTGCGCCTTTCAAATGTGAATTGTTGATAGAGTGGTAACGGTGGCTTCAATATTTTTTTATCGACACCACGCTATTTATTAAGCCTATTTTATAACATTTATTCTAATTATCATCATACTATATTTTGTTCTTACGTTCACCGTTCTTTCAAAGAACAGTCCCTTCTGTACCTTCCCCCGTCTATCCCCCCCGTTGCCTAGCAACGGGGAGACAGCCACGGTATTCCGAGCACGTAACGCCTCGTATCCACTGGAAGCGGTGTCTCCACATCGACTATGACTATGTTAGCTCGAGACATTTACTACATTTACCAAGTGCGAGGTGCGGTAGGTAGGTAAGATAGGTGGTTTGTACGTAATGAGAAGGGTTTCGTGGGTAGGTGCTTGTGGTTGTTTATGGAAGCTGATATTGGGATTTTGGAATTCATTTTTTGGCGAATATTTTGGTCCTTCGATTTGGGACGAGCGGGGTGTGTGAGCTGAATTTTAGGTACAGATTAGGTTCCTTTAGTGTTCGTTTACAAGTGTTTTCGTTATTGATCTAATCTGTTGGAAGTGTTTTATCTCAGGCTGTCATCGTATTCTGGTAGACGAAAGGCCTAATGCTTGTACCTAATTTCTCTATATAACGAATGGGGATACCTACATACTTTCAAAATACACGAATTTAATATCTATTATGAAGGTAGTATGTATTAGAATTCTTGACAATAATCTCTTCTCAGCAGACCTTTCACGTCGAGGCGAAGTAGCGCGAAAAAAGTTTTGACGTGCAAAAGAATTTACTAAGTGAATAAATTGGACAAAACACATAAAAAATAGATATTTTGTATCACAGCAACAGTCTCAGAATTAAATATACCTACTGCCAAAGATTTTCAACTCGGCAACAAAGTCAAATAACAACAATGTCCTCTATGATGTATTTACCATCGATTAAGGACCATCCCTAGTGCATTCCAATTTCCAGGGAACGGCAATTTCATATTCACGGACAAACGGTGCTACTCCGACAAAATCAATTCACACTTCGCGGAAAACCGAAATACATTTATCATATTACGGACAACGCTCGCCTACTGAATTTTAAATAAAAATAAATCCATTCGTATAACACGGGCCGTGTACAGACATGTATAAAAACACATTCAAATATGAACTCTACCGCTTTGACATTAGATCGAGGTGTGAATGTTATTGGTCGTGACTGTACAATATGCCGTTATTTCCTGCGAGTATTAAAGGAGCATGCGATTATGAGCCTTGTGGGGTTGTGATAGGGTTGATATTGATTGTGGGGGTGTTTGTGACGATTCGTATTGGGGTGGGGTGTTATGAGAGTGAGGGTATCACGGCGTATTGGTATCTCGCATAGATTGTGTATCGGCAGGTTTGGTCTAATTGATAGGAGGAAGCGGGTACTATTTGAGTCTAATTTAGTTTTTTCAGTTCTGTTTATTAACCGTTGAGAACGTGACTTTTAAAGCCTGACCATAGAACAAACAAAAGTTAATTTTAATACAAAGTTTTAGTTATTGATCTATAAAAAATATTTTTGGTTATCCATACATTTTGTATGAAATCCTTAACAATTATGACTCATCATTACACTGCCCCATTAGGATCTCTGATTTCCTGACGAAGTGTCTTTTCACGAAACGTACATATAAATTCTACACTACTACGTTAATTCCTCAAGAATGTCGTATTCTATACGCCATACGCTCTGCACTCTAGGGGGAGTGTGGGTCGTGTTGTGTGACGTCATGCAACATATCGGAATTGATTCGCGGCAATTGTGTTTGCAGCCAAGGCGTACATTGCGCGCTAAACGAGGACGATGGCTTTGCTATTTACTCGAAGAAAGCGTTGGATGTTTCATTTTAATGATTATCATTATCAGCATAATAATAGTACGCTATCTAAATTAGGACATATATTATTTTTTGTCTCAATTTAGATTCTTCTCTGATCTGAAGTTTGTTAAATACCCGACTGTTTTAAGACTATGGCGGCATAACTTACGATAGCTAGGTACGCGGGATATACATAATATATTATATTTCATAAGTGAGTGCGCAAGCACAAGTGAGTGCACTTTACTCTATTCCCTTTACTCTCAAAGCTCGGTGGGAGAGCAATCTCGTCACGAGCTTAACGTGCCTTCTGAATCACGGGGGAGCTCGAGATGATTTTCTTCGGCCACCCATCCGTTGATTGGCTTTGCGAAAGTTGCTTTACTTTGTAATCGCTGGCCGAGCCTGCTAACCACTGCGCCATCGAGCTCATTAAAAATTTCACACACAACATCACATTAATTGATCCGTATCTGAAAAGCAATCACGTAAAAAAATAATAATAAAATACTGTACATGTACATTTATGTGTTGTTTACAACGATGTACATAATATACCTACAAACGTGAAAGCCTACGATGATAGAAGTAAGAAACTGGAGAAACGAAACAAATCCACCCGCGTTAACCCTTAGGGTCCCCGCACAGGGACCAACAATTAATAACGCCGCGTATGAATTGTTAAATATTTGCACTTACTAAACTTAACTTACAGCTTGAAAAAAAAATGGATGCTAAGGAACGGATGGACATAATTAATTACTTAAATATTTCGAACTAAAATGCCGATGTTCATCACACAAACATTTGCATTAGCGGGATTCGAACCCGCGTCCCCTTGTTTTTTGTGACCATCTATCTTCTCAATAGACCAGTGGTTCTTAACCTTTTAGGCAAGAGGGACCAGTTGACCAATTATCTGTCTTGGCAAGGACCATCGACTTGGTTTACTGTTATTAAATGTACTTAAGTGTAATGTAAATAAATATTATTAGACGTCTCTTATTTGCATTTGTTCCAAGGACCACTAGTGGTCCACGGACCATATGTGAAACCACTGAACTAGACCAATGGGCCTGCTGTTCTCAGTTTAATAGCCGTCAAACCCTACAAATTCGAATGTATTCGTCTTTTCGTGTCTGCGACCCGTGTGCAGCGACCTTTCCGGGATCGAATTACAATATCAAGTCTCGGAAGGAGCGATCCCGGGCGACAAGCGGGAGTCGGTGCCGGGATTATTGGAAAGCCATTTGCGGCGGGCCCGGGGTGGCGGGGTAAGGCTGCCGTCGGAATAACAGCGGGCGGTTGAGCGGTGGCAGGAGCGATTTGCATTTGAGCGATGTTATTCGTTAAGGATTCTCCTCCTTAAAATATTACATCGCTACAAAAATTGTCATGGCAAGAAGCTTATTACCTATACGAATTGGGAATGCATTAAAATTTTCTTTTATACTTTTAGTAATGGATATTATCTATTAGCAAAAAAATTAACGCTCGACAGTTCTGGTTAGTCTAGGGGTTTTGAAAAAAGTGTGTAGACTAAAATAGACTACTTGGTGTTTAGTGGGTAATCGTGTGTATCCCACGCTCCTCCTTGTGATTTGATCATAACACCATTAACAGAGTAGAAAAATCTAGACCTGTTGTGGAAAATATTTCCCGCTATAATTAGAGCCGCGTCTTTTCCTCGGCTTCGCTCGGCAGAGTAATAGACAAGGCTCCTGCCTTTTCTTGGCCTTGGATTGGTCGTTGTCGGTTTTTGTCGCGCGGCCAACAACGCAGCCTAATTGCCGTCGCTTTGATTGCGCAGGCCGTGTTAAAAACACTTCTGCAGAAAGTCTATTAATGACTGTTTGTTTTAACGCCAAGGTTTTTAGAAATACCCCTTTTAGAATCTGGAGGCTTGAACACTCCTTTTCTTACACATACCACCTTGACCCGACAAGTGGGAGTTTCCACCCGGAGTTTCCGTCCGCGTTATAAAATAAAATAAAATAATGTTGTTTAATAAAAACAAATCATTCTCTAATAAGTTTATGAGTATCGCTCCTGTCGGTGAAGCACTTTCCATTCTTCTCTGGACTCTTTCAGGATTTAAACAGGCCATAAAAAGAAACTAGGATTAATTTTGTGTTCAATGGTTTCGTACATACTTTTGCGTTTTGTCGGTTTTTGTTCTTACCAAGATAAAATTACATTTGTTACGTTTGGTTCCTGCACAGGTGAAATACATCCAAATAACTTCCATCAATAAAATATTCAATCTCGCGGAGGATTATTGAAAAACAATGACATCCGCGCATACGTACGAGTATATTTCCAATTTGGTTAAAAATTCACGTGAAAACGTTCATGGTATACGTTTGGTATTTCATATTCGACGGGAATGAGAATCACCGTTTTTTTCTCCAACAAACTACTGTCTAGAAGTATTGATTGTTTTTAGTGATGTTCCGGATATCCGTATCCGTGGATATCCGCCGGGTAAAAATCCGTATTCCTAGCCGTCTCTATTACATAGTATTCGCCAGGCGCCTCTTAGGCACTAGAACCACTCCTTCTCACCACATAGGTGATTTTAAGAAACCCGCAGAGTTTTAGCACATAGGTAGTGGGACGTTATCCCAAGCCCTACACACGACTGTAGGCCCAGCTAACCTGCAGTTATTGCACAAATGCGTTTCCCTGTGAATAAAAAGGCTGATGTTGATGAAACTATGTTCTTCCTCCTTGAGCCCTACCTAGTCTTTATTACTGTAGTTCGTGATCATTGCATGGAAAGAAACGTACAACAATTTTCTTGGTAAGTTTGTTGGACACCATTTTAAATAACTAGTACATACATGTGTATAAGGAGATTTAGACTAAAAGTAAAAAAAAAACATCCCGCATAAAGTAAGATTTAGTCGTAATAGTGGAAGAGCGGGGCGCTGAGTCCGATCAATGGCTGTTTATACCGGTAATACCGAACCCGGGTGGGCACAGTGAATGTGTAGGCAGTGAAACAGCTGTGTACGAGATTTTATGAATCTATACCAATTAATAAAGCGGGAGAGTCAGGTTCGCAGGTCCGACTGATTCGAATCGAAAAATCTTACATAAAACGGCTTTTTTGACGCATTCACTACATACAGTCTTATTATCAACCCAAGGTTATGTCATAATAACTGGGAAAGATAAAATGTGATGAGATCACAATACAGCGGATCAATAATTTATTTTATAGAGTATTTAAAATAACATAAAAGACGTAATTATTTTTATGCTCCTGCTGCTCTTAAAATCTCGAACTCTTTTCTCAAATCTGTAGTGTTAGTACTTAGGTCTTTAAACATAATTTCCTCACGGCTATTCCCTGCACTGTGCAAATCCCGTAGTAAAAGTTTCCCCACAGCGTCGACACAACAAAATAACATAATACCGGGGATCTGCCGTGAGTACTCCGCGCGAGACGCCGGGAATACTGAGAGGGGCCTGTGCCGTGTTCACTCGACTTGACATAGCCGAGTCAAGTCGAGTGGAGTCGAGTCGAGTGGAGTGGAGTCGAGTCGACCTTCGACAAAATAACATAATACCGGGGATCTGCCGTGAGTACTCCGCGCGAGACGCCGGGAATACTGAGAGGGGCCTGTGCCGTGTTCACTCGACTTGACTTAGCCGAGTCAAGTCGAGTGTAGTGGAGTCAAGTCTAGACGACCTAATCGACGCCAGTACGAAATACTTTAAGTTTATTAGTACGTTCAAATAGGGCTTCGTCCCGTCTCTCATTAGTGAGGTTTTCAAGTGCGGCAATCGAGCAGCGGTAGCAGAGCTCCTTAGCTGAGTCGTCACTTGAGCGTTACTTTAGCGACTAAAAAACTATAACTTAACCAGCGGCCGCCCACGACTTCGTTCCCGTGGATTTCCGCACACATAGTGTTATATTTATAGCTTTAAACCTTTCGCTCCAAATGGTTTATCCAACACAAAAAGATTGACAAAAAGAAGGCGGGACTGTTCGTTAAACGGTCTTATTTGAAACCCCAATTAAGTTAAAGGCAACTTGCAATACATACTTGGCTGGCTGGAAAGACTTTGCAACCAAGATAAGTTATCAAAGTGAACTGTGCTTCACCGCAATATGGCCGGTGTATTTGTATGAAAGGGCGGGATCACCCACGTCCAAGTTTTATTTGGCGGCCCGCCAGATATTTCTGCGTTCGGTATTCCTGTGTCTTTAGTCTGTCTGGGATGGTTGCAGGGTAGTTTGAATAGGATTTCCCCGGAGCGTTTTTGGCGCAAATAGGTCTGTTTATTGTACGTTCATTACGTCTGTTCGTATGCTGAATCTTTTCGGGTTTCGCGTGTTGTGGGTAGAGAATGTATTTTGTCTCTGTTTGTGTTCTGGTTATCATAAAAGGTATTATTAATTGGCTTATTTGGATCTAAACATCATTGGCTTTAAAAGTGCGTTTAAAACGAAGAATGTATCCGTTTAGTTTACGTATACCATAGTCATAACTAGTAAGGGCCTTTTTGACCATCTTGAAGGGCATATCAATTTCATTCGTCATCTTTTGTCACAGCATACAGCTCCAGCGTCTGATCCTTATATATTGAAATATTTTTGGCAAATAAAATTTAGGAATTCAACTTATATTGGATTTAGTTGCAACTTAGCTACGTGAGAGACGAACTTCTTAGCTACCCATGGATTCGCCGTGCGGGTGCCGGGTCCATCGCGTGGAACAGAGAGGAATGTCAGTCGGCGCCTGGGACTTTCGACCCAGCGTGTCGGTTTAAGGGGCCCCTTTATAGTATACTAACGATCACCTTCACCGATGACATTCCTCTCTATTAACATTAATTAATCCACGTAAACCATCTTCTCAATATTATAACAAGGATCCTACAGATCCTACCATCGCTTGTTCTAGTGATTTCACGACAGCACAAAGGCTAGAGCACAATAGTCGCAATACCTCCCGCATGTCTTGAAGCTTAATGGCGCCGCGTCACGAGGCGCCGTTTGTACCGGCTTAACTTCAAAGCCGGTTAGAGTTCCAACTGTAATATTCTATAAAAACTGAATATTCTGTCCTTCGGATATGTTGGTGGTTTATTGTGGGTTATTTGTATTATTTTCACTGGTGTTAACGTAACTGCTTCCTTCTACCAATAAAACTATTATAATTTGTCATTTTTACACCTAGAATACATGAATCAAACATTGTGAGAAAAGACACTAATAATTTAAAATGGCGCCCAACTTGGGGTTACTTTCAAATAGTCTATAAACTCTACAGCGTTTCTGATCTCACGACAGCACAAAGGCTAGAGCACAATAGTCGCAATACCTCCCGCATGTCTCGAAGCTTAATGGCGCCGCGTCACGAGGCGCTGTTTGTACCGGCTTAACTTCAAAGCTGTGTGCGGTTGCTGTTATAGTTGCAGTTTTATCTGAGTCATTTGAATGTTCGGTCCTTAAATTTGTTGGGTTTATTGTGTATTCACACTAGAGTATGTCTTTTAGATATTTTTACGTCTTATAGATTTTCCCATTTTATAACGAAGAATAACACAATGTGCAATAATAAGACACCAAATTATTTTAATTGTCGCCCAACGTGGGGCAGGATTCTAGTGACTCTACAATCACTGTATCTAGTTATTTTGCGACAGCACAATAGACGCAATACCTCCCGCATGTCTCGAAGCTTAATAGCGCCGCGTCACGAGGCGCCGTTTGTACCGGCTTAACTTCAAAGCTGTGTACGGTTGCAGTTATACATAGTTGCAGTTTCATTTAAGTCCTTTGTATATTTGTTTGTTGTTTAATATGTTGGGTTTAACGTGGGTTTTAACTAGATTTTACGTTTTTATAGATAACAGTTATGCCATTTTATAATTTAGAATAACACGTTGTGCCATTGCACAACATGTATTATTTACATTATCATTGTAACACACCAAATTATTTTAATTGGCGCCCAACGTGGGGTGAACAACAAGTTGGTAGACAAGGATTCTAGTGACTCTACAATCGCTGTATCTAGTTATTTCGCGACAGCACAATAGACGCAATACCTCCTGCATTTCTCGACGGTTAATAGCGCCGCGTCACGAGGCGCTGTTTGTACCGGCTTAACTTCAAAGCCGGTTACAGTTGCAGTTCCAACTGAGACCTTTGAATATTCTTTCCACCAGATATTATTATATTGTTGATTTATTGTGCGCAGTTTTCCATATTTCTCTTAGTGTTGACGTCTTAAAAAGCTTCATATATTGTATGTGCGTACTGTATGTGTTATATAAGTATGACCAAAGAAATCAAAGATATAAATCTCTTCAGGAACATTGACTCTTCATTCTTTAGAAAGTTCTGTAAGGTACATTAATTTCATCATGAACTTTGACACTTCAATCTTAAGAAAGTTGTTAAATGCAATCTGCTTACTATAAAACCGAGAGTAACAAAAACCCCACAATTAAATCCGATGACGTTTTCCCAACAAAAGCGTCCCTTAAAACCCTTTTAGAGCACGCCGCATCATTACTGGTGCCGTATCAAAGAGCGTGGAGTGTCCCTCGAGCGAGGGCGGGAAACAAAGCGGCGCTCGACAGGGATAGACCGAGAGCTGGTGCAAAAATAACGCTTAGACTCAGGATTTCAATTACTCCAATTGTCACCCGAGGATGTTATATTTAACCCATGTCAATCAAATAAGTCTTCCGCGCCGAAAGTTGCTGTGGTAGATCGGGGTTTTTTTTGTAAACCTTTATAGTTTCAAAAACATCTTTGCACAAGGTGTTGTTAATCCCCGGCTAAATAACCAGGATTTTTTTCTGTAAATAATTTAATATTGTAGATTGGCTATAATCTGAAAATATGTATTTTTTAATCCGGTTGATTTTGCACCGTGGTCAGCTATTTCGGTAGTTCTGTGTTAGGGTAAAAAGAGAGAGGTATATTTCATGAGTGTTACTGTGAGACTCTAATTGATTTAGGAAAATTTTGCGTTTAAAAGACAAGTTTTCATCTACCTCAATAACCTAACCGAACAATTCGCGCGAGCTCTCGGACTAGTATCGTGTCGCTAGAGGCCTAGAGGGCTGCGGAGGGCGCTCCGGCCGGAGTGCCGGCACAATGGGACTTTTAGCGCGCGACGGGCGATAGCCGACCGCTGACACGGCGCTTTTGTTGCCCTCCGCCGGCTAAACAAGTTAGTGTTGTTGCGGTTGAGGATAGTGGCGAGCGGAAATTGAAACGGTCAAGAATGACTCTTTGAGATTGATATTGTGGCGGAATTACGGCTAAAATAGTTTGGAAAGTATTTGCTAATTAATTGTTCTAACACCACGTTGGGCGCCAAACTAAAACTATTTCATGTTGGACACTTTTTGGTGCTTAATTGCTTGAAAAAAGAGTACAGTTACGCATAAAGTTTTTTTTAAGGTATTTGTAATCTCGATGGGCGCTCAAACTTCAACGCAGATATTATTCATTATTTTCGGAAATGCGTACAATCGGAACGGAATAATAATAAAATCAGTCATAAGCAGAACCTACGAGGCTGCAACTCGGCAATATTGTCATTTTGACAGATGAGTCGTTGCAGAGTGGCGGTACAAACAAGTCAAGCGCGTGCATTAGTACGACAAATACCCCTAGTCGCTATACGACTAGGGGTACCTCTAGAGGTAGAAACCGCGCGTGCGCAAAACGAGCAGCGGTAAAGCTTCGGTGTTGTTTTAGCGGGTAAAATTGTCGAGAAAGACTGGTGATACATTTTTCTAACACCATGTTGGGCGCCAAGTCAAAAATGTTTTTTTTAAAAGTAACTTCATTATGTACTTCAATAAAATTAATATTATCAAATGGACTTAATATTCAGGTATTCAGTTTATCATGAATATGAATATGAACTGCGTATACATATTACACAGACACTAGAACGGAATAATAATAAAAACGCGCCTGCAATATTGTCCTTGTGACGGCTGAGCCGGGGCCGGGGCAGAGTGGCGGTGCAAACAAGTCAAGCGCGTGCATTAGTACGACAAATAGGTACCCCTACAGTCGGTATACGCCGCGCGTGCGCAGTTAGAACGGCGGTAAGGCTGTGGTGTTTTTGTAGCGGGGCGGAGAAGAAATACTTTGTTTGGATATACGAGTGTATCAGTCTTATGTACGTCCATAATTCTATTTCATACTTAAGCTGATCGGATGTTAATGTACACATCTTTCATAATGTTTTCAGTTAAAAGTTGTTTAAATAGATAAAGAGCCTATCTCCATGTGCCAATATTTATTTAAAAGGCACTGGTAGGCATAAGGGTGAGACTTCACTAAAGCGAGGATGAGCGTGCGGAGCGGAGATGTGTCGTAAGCAGCCAATAGGATTTCATTTCTCGATTTTGAGCCAAAGCCGGTTGTGCTTACGACACATATCCGCTCCGCTCGCACATCTCCGCTTTGGTGGTGTCCCTGCCTAAGAAACATTATCTTTAGCACAGTGTTGTCAGTTGTTAATTACTCCGTCTGAACCGAGACCCCGCCCTCCGCATTGTTCGCGGGCGAAACACTTAAATATAACGTATTCGTTGTAACGCGAGTTTCACGCGTGCACGCGCTCGGTGGTAATGTGTTCACTAGGGATGGGAAAAGGTCGATTAGGATCAGATACTATAAATAAATAAAGGTTGTACTACATTACATATTTTTTTCTGGGCTAGTTCTCGTCTCCTTCTAGAGTGAGATCAAGAGCTAGACCATTACTAATAAAAAATGATTTGCCACAGTAATATCTCCATCAAAAAAATTGTGGTATAATGTCCTCTTAGTCGTGGCTACAGGGATTTTTAATGATTCGGTTATGAATGATACCATTATGAATGATAAAATCAACTAACTAACTTCGCCGCATAAAATATGTCATTGAATCTTTGGCTATATTCTGTGTACTGTATTACAATACCGAATTACAGCAGAACTAAGCTGTATCTTTACACACATTAGAATACGTTTAATCGTCAAAAAGCCAGTCTTCATCGATTAAACGAACTTTCATTCATTTATCGTATAAATATCTACAATTCAGAGACCCGCACGTCCCTAGTACGGACATTAGCACTCGCGCCAACATCGCACCCCTCGCGGGAATATCGAGCTCGCGACAAAATGATAAGTATGTACGATGTAGCACTGTAGCCGTGAAGGAATAACTTGAAAATGAGAGAATGATTACAAGTGACAAAGTTTGTAGGTCGGGACATGCCATGAGAGTTCTAATTAGTGTATATTTAATTGACATCAATTTTTGTATACGGTTTTTGATAGAATGTCATCATCTAGTGTCGAGTAGTTAATTGTATGTGGTACAAACCACTTGGTCGCATACATTTGTACGAATTTATTCATTTCAACTAGTAGAACTGAATTTACCCCAAAACGTTCAGCTGATAAAATTACTGTATAATGATTTTTCTTTTCTATCATGATCAATTAATTAAAATTTTGTACGAAATTGCAAACGCCCGCTTTCTGTTTAACATTTCAAAATGTAATGTTAGCACAAAAGCCTCAAGAGCAATTCGATCAAGAACTAATTAATAGCGAGTGCTTATAATTCTGACATCTGGCCCAGGAGCGCCGGATGAGCCGACGAATCGTAACGCGAGCGATACCTTAATGGGCCCGTTCCATTAGCGAGCCGTATCCAATGTTGCGAGGGGCGTGGGTGGCAAGTTGGGAACCGGTGTAGGCTTACCGCGGATGTGCGATTAGTCGCGGAGTGAGTTGCGACTTTTTGCGGTTGTCATACGAGGTAGCTCAGCGGGCGGGTAATAGGAGCCCCACGTTGGGCGCCAATTTTGGGATAGTGATTTTGTTTGCTCGGTGACATTTTTAAAACACTTTACATTAGCGAAAACTACAGCTTTATCTGCTACTTAGCGTAAAAAAGAATTTGTTTATTTCGGCCCCTATTTTGGAATCAATATATTTTATTTGTGGTTTATTTGTATGACGATTAATTTTAACAGCTTTCATGTGTATATCGGAATCAACGACAAAATCGAACAAACAAACCTACGTGCCCTAACGCACTTCGAAGCGTTTAAAAATAGCAGGCACGTACTAATCTAAAAAAACCCAATGTATACCGACAGAGCGTCTGATACGTCGCGATGTGACTTTTGGCTGCTATTATCTCCCCCTGTACCATAAGGTTCAATTTCGCCTGACAGCGTCGGAAGCAGTACCTCTGCTAAACGGACGCGTGTCATACAACCGTTGATATACTAGCCTTATCCCGGTGTTGGATTATAGACCTTATTGTGTGGTGATAAGAGCGGGGTGGGGGCGGTGGTCGCGGTTAAATCGGGCGTCGGTATCAAGACGTTATTGCCGCGGTAGCCGGTTTTTACGAGCGCTTAATCTCCGGGGTCGGTTGTGTAGTGGTTGGTGCGTTTCCGTTGTCGGGGACGGTACGGGAACGGTTTTTCGTGGGGTGTGTTAGTCGGATTGTTATACCGTTTAAGTAACTTGTTATAACGAAGAATAGTTGTAAACGGTCTCTAAAGGAAACAAAAATGTTTGTCATAATTTAAATTTTTAGTTACTTTCTTACTTAAATGTTATGTAGGTATCATATGTTCCTATAATTTCTGCTTAGCATTAGTGTCGCTCGGAGTAGGATTCGAATAAGTTGCTAATTATTAAATGCTGGCCAAAAAACTCACTACAAGGGGATTAGCTTGCCCAGACGAATTTTTACCTTATGAGTATGTGTATTGTTCACTGTAATATATCCTGCGGACCTACCTGGCTGATCGTCAGATCGGCCGCCATGGCCGAATATCGGCCAGAGGGTATTATACCTCCTATAACGGACTTCACGTCCAACGTCGTTCGTTCCAAAACACAGTAACCGCGAAGCGTATTAGCGTCACGGTATATTGCGAACGCGCACCGCTACGGCGCATGCGCGGCGCCAATGCGGCCGGGAGGGCGCACGTACGACCGGCATTACCGCCCCGTGCCAACCACCCGGACACAGTGTAGAGAACGCCAGTGAGGGACATGTCAATAAAAGTAGAAATGTAAAGTATCAGCGTATTAATATCCCATCATCATCATCATCATCATTAACAGCCTATCGCAGTCCACTGCTGGACATAGGCCTCTCCTAAGGCTCTCCACTCAGCCCGATCCTCGGTGACTATTAATGTCCCACTGCAGGACAAAAGCCTCCAAAGAACCACGCGTGTTGGGCAACCTTGTCAGCCATATACCGTGACCACTATTCCATCGCGAAACGAGAAGTTAGGCAATTTACATATTTCTTTGCCTAACTATTAAGCGATGGAATGCGTTACCAGCATGGGTGTTTCCGCCATCCTATAACCTTGGTTCCTTCAAGAAAAGTGTGAAGAAGGATCTCGAAGGCCGGTATGTCGATGCCAGCGATTCTTAGATTTAAAAAATATGAGATCGAACATCGAACCCGAGTGAACTCAGTCTCTATGGGCGCTACTGTTTCGTTTAGCTTTGAGTTGTACCGTCACTTCTTTACGTAATCCATGGTTACCTCCGATGACCATACGATCAAATAGCCTTTCAGGATATAATATACAAAACGATATGACGCTACATCTTCACTGCTCCATCTACACTGTGAAGCAAAGCTTTCCACCCGACTGACAATCGCTTCTTTGCTCGCGCGACGCGATCACAAACATTTGCGAGACTCCCCGGTACTACATGTAGTGCTCTTCGCTAAGTGAACTCTTCTCGGTAGGTGAGAGTCGGTACTCTATCGCTTAGCGTTGAGTAATGGCGACGCTTCCTTCGTTGGTCAAGGGTCTAGTTTAATTGACTGTCTTTACGTGCAGCGATTTTGCTTTTATGCCATGGAGTATATTTGCTTCTTAGATGTAGCAAATTTGAGATGAGACATTAATTTGTTGTTGAAAAAAGTAGCGCGTAAGCTATTTTGACTATGTGTAGTACTCATTGCTTAGTGGGCTCTACGTCTCTGATGGTGCAAGCTAGTCTGTACTGTACATTGTCTCTTAGCGTTCAGTAATGTCTGGGCAGGGATCTCGTCCCATTGACTGTTCACTTGATTGTGTTAGTGGTAGTATATGCGGCGTCTTTACGCTATGTAATATTATGTTAGCTTCTACAGATGAAACGGATCGGAGACTTTGTTGTATCGCTGCGCCAACATAGTCAAAGATATAACAATATGCAATCACATACATGGATCTGATAACCAGTCGTATTGGGAACCTTGTCCTTTTTTAAATCGGTAAAGCAAAGTAGCATAAGCAGTTAAGCTGCGATTGCTTAAATCAAAGGAGATACCCCACAAACAAATAAATATCCAGATAAACCAAACTTTCAAAACCGGGAGGGGACCAAACCAATTACAACAGCTACCGGAGGAGTTAATCCTTACGGGTCAAACCCCACGCGTCGTCGGTTACCCCAAACAATACATCTATTGTGTCTCGTGTCACGGTATTTGAGAGGTTAAAGCCATTTGTAACTCTGTTGGCATTGAAGCTTCGTAAGAGCAAGCCCATCTGCCTCATATCACACCATCATTAGCCTGGTGCAGGCGACTGCTGGAGGAAGGCGTGTTCATGGACATCAACAATTGCACAAGGTTCGGAGATGCGTTGCCTGCCTTTAAAACCCCAAACCCTTCCCAACTGAGCTCCGGCGACCTTACTCACCAGCAGAAACATAGCACAATAGTTACAAAGTTCTATTTCACTCTCTGTCTTCTGTAAGGTGGAGGTACTTCCTCAGACGAGCAGCTCATTCGAGTGGAAGTTCCACTAAGCTCTCTTACAAGGGGGTATAACATAGGGTATCGCTGCTGCCTATTACCCCGCAAAGTCTATTCCTCGCTAGGACTTTTCTAGATTATTCTTCACGGCACAAATCACAAGAAATGTCAAATCAAATTAGAAGCGAGTCACAGCAGCCATCGAGAATATACAAGTCAATAATAAACCCAGTGTGGTGGCAGGAGTGAGAGATGTGTTTGTCTCTGAAAGCTGTACTTTATCCGCTGCTCTTCATCCCTAAATCCTCCCGTAAACATTTGGAATGGATTTAGGGACAAATATAGAGCGGTCCCGGCTCGGGTTTACGACCGATGCCAGAACAGCCGGCTAAATAAGAAAGTAGGGGGGACTCGGGCCGTCCATTCGAGTCGGCGGTGACCTCGATATCGAAGGGCCATTTTAAAGTATTGAGATTTAGTCTCCTTTACGTTTCTTCCTTACTTGATAAATCTTCGGAAGTTTTATGCACTGCCCAAAAAATCTGCAAGTTACGGAATCGAGTTGTCTACATAATTGCCATTGCCAGCTTTTTGTGATTCTGAAATGTTCGGAATTCACCAAAATTGCTTGTAAAAATTTAGAAAATAATCAGACATAAATAAAACTGAATGGAAATGAATAAACAATTGGAATAAATCACTGATCAGAAACCACAAAAAAGAGTACAAAATTATGGTTTCCAACTTCAGAAGTAAACCCTGCAGTACCTAATATGGCTGGCGAGCGCTGGCAGCGGCGGCGGGCTACCGTTTAGCGCGCACTCCCTTAATCTAATTATGCGGCGCTCATCTGATTACCCGCTCCTTCGCAATCAGGTTTTTTGGACTTTTTCCTGGCCCCTTCTTTCTCTAAGTAATCATTGCGTCAGCGGGATTAATTTGTATCACTGAAATTGAGAGCTGTTGACCGGCGTAAAGTGTTTGGGCAGAAGATGTCCTTTTGTCGACGCTAATGATTGGAGTGATGAGTTTTTGTGGCTGCTTTTGTCGTCGGCTTATGTTTGAAGTTAGCTATTGTGTAGTTTGAAAGGGTTTTCTTTGTCGTCAGTAATGACTGTCAAATTACTGTTCAAACTTCCGTAAATCAAACAGAATTAAGCTATTATTATGTATATAGGCTTGCTTTTATGTTTTATAGGTACTTACTTATATCCTAGTTCTTTTGATGATCGGTAGGTGTAGACCACTGTTTCTCATCAATATTCCATTCGCCTTTGACTCGTCTCGCCATATTTTGGCTACTTTCAAAACCGTAGCTATCGTCTGGTCTCGTGCGGAACAAAGAATGACGCGGTGACTCGTAAAAGAACATGATAGCCAAGAAGGCATGATATAAAAATAACGAAATAAAATTTGATTTACATGAGTATTTCTGTACCCAATAAAGTATATTCTATTCTATTCTATTATATATAAAAGTAACCGGTAGAGAGCCACGGACCAGCACTCCTATCGGTTACTATATGTAGTGCTACTTCACTACATAGTATAAAACAAAGTCGCTTTTTCTGTCCCTATGTGTGTTGTATGTCCCTATGAACGCTTAAATCTTTAAAACTACGCAACGGATTTTGATGCGGTTTTTTTTAATAGATAGAGTAACTCATGAGGAAGGTTTTTATGTATAATATCATCCATTAAATAGTGGACAAGTACCACGGGCGAAGCCGGGGCGGGCCGCTAGTACTACTATATGTATTGTATAGTGCTACGGGCGCGCATATTTGTCGCACGGTCGGCTAAGTGCGCGGCGACGGCGCTCGTCTGCTAATCACGAGGAAACTTTGCGCCCCCACGCCCCCTCTGCTAGGGCGGGGACGAGGACATATCGATGGAATGCAAGGAGTCGATTGTAAGGGTCGTTGGTCAACTTGCTTGTGGCATTCGGGAGTTCTGTCCTGTTAGTATGTTGATAAGATATGGACGTTATCAGCTTAGATTCTTGATTGGTATCAACTTCATTATTACTATTCGTAACATCGTATATTTTCACTTGTTGTTTTCTAATCATGACAACGTTTTACTGGCCGCCAATAATAGTTTTGTCGATAAACCGATACGTTTTTATCGACATCGATTCGTAGCCGGTGCCCGCCGGATAAATGATTCATGAACCTATGGGTGGAACTCTTTCATAGGTGAACCTTATCATCATCTACTTTTCATAAAATGAAAAGTATTTTAAGGTAGTCAATAGTAGATTTGACAAAATACCGATATATTTCTATCGATATCGATTAATCTCGCCGCCTCACAACGACGGAAGCTAGCAGCCAGCACTCCGTCAGTGTAGTCCCGTGAATAATTCCGGCCGGGCACAGTTGCTGCCAACTTTACGCCGGTGCCCGCCGGATAAATAATTCATGCACCTATGGGGGGACTCTTTCATAGGTGTACCTTATCATCATCTTTTTTACATAAAGTATTTAAAGATAACTAATAGTAGTTTTGTCAAAATACCGATATAATTCTATCGATATCGATTCGTCGCGCCGCCTCACAGCGACAGAAGCTAGCAGCCAGCACTCCTTCAGTGTAGTCCCGTGAATAATTCCGGCCGGGCACAGTTGCTGCCAACTTTACGCCGGTGCCCGCCGGATAAATAATTCATGCACCTATGGGTGGAACTCTTTCATAGGTGAACCTTATCATCATCTACTTTTACATAAAGTATTTAAAGATAACTAATAGTAGTTTTGTCAAAATACCGATATAATTCTATCGATATCGATTCGTCGCGCCGCCTCACAGCGACAGAAGCTAGCAGCCAGCACTCCTTCAGTGTAGTCCCGTGAATAATTCCGGCCGGGCACAGTTGCTGCCAACTTTACGCCGGTGCCCGCCGGATAAATAATTCATGCACCTATGGGGGACTCTTTCATAGGTGTACCTAATCATCATCTTCTTTTCATAAAGTATTTTAAGGTAGTCAATAGTAGATTTGTTAAAATACCGATATATTTCTATCGATATCGATTCATCTCGCCGTTTCACAACGGCAGAAGCTAGCAGCCAGCACTCCGTCAGTGCAGTCCCGTGAATAATTCCGGCCGGGCACAGTTGCTGCCAACTTTACGCCGGTGCCCGCCGGATAAATAATTCATGCACCTATGGGGGGACTCTTTCATAGGTGTACCTTATCATCATCTACTTTTACATAAAGTATTTAAAGATAACTAATAGTAGTTTTGTCAAAATACCGATATAATTCTATCGATATCGATTAATCTCGCCGCCTCACAACGGCAGAAGCGAGCAGCCAGCACTCCGTCAGTGTAGTCCCGTGAATAATTCCGGCCGGGCACAGTTGCTGCCAACTTTACGCCGGTGCCCGCCGGATAAATAATTCATGCACCTATGGGGGGATACTTTCATCGGTGTACCTAATCATCATCGACTTCTCCATAAAGTATTGTAAGGTAGTCATTTGGTATTTTGTCAAAATACCATTATACTTCTATCGATATCGATTAATCTCGCCGCCTCACAACGACAGAAGCTAGCAGCCAGCACTCCGTCAGTGTAGTCCCGTGAATAATTCCGGCCGGGCACAGTTGCTGCCAACTTTACGCCGGTGCCCGCCGGATAAATAATTCATGCACCTATGGGGGGACTCTTTTATAGGTGTTTACGAATCGTTTGCTGTGTAAACGGATGGTCGCGACACCACTCGCGCGTTTCAATGGCCGAATCAATAAATCCACAAAGGTTTTAACTATAAATCTGACGGGTTGTTGTCTGTTGTCAGATATGGGAAGGGTTTTCGGTGAAATGTCGACGCCGAAATAAATATATTTATGGAGTCGGCTCGAAAAAATAATATGGAGTTGACTGGAATACGTAAATTGATTTTCAGTGAATTCTAGACAAAGTTTGTTCTCAGGTTAATTTAATATTAATTTCCTTCGTCCTTTAGTGATATATTGATGGAAGGTTTTACTCTGTTTTTAAGAACGACAATGTTGACAGAATTCCAAGTTAGTTTCAAAAACAGTCTGACTAATTTTAGTATTTAAACATGAACCAGTAGTCCATAATTGACTATTCAATTTAACGCAGGGACCCAAAATTTGTTTTGTTCTCTGCTAAATTTTAGTATTTGAACATCACAAGTCAATAATTGATGAACTTAGTAGGTGCCGCTATCCGAAATGTGTCTTATTCTCAGCTAATAAAGATCTTCATAAACCTCACAGATCAATATAACGCTAAAATATATCAGGCCATCAAACAGCCTGTATACAGGCAGAGTTTCCAGGCGCAGATGCTAACGATCCATCTCGCGTAATCATATTGAAGTACAGCCTCAGATATTCAGTTAGACGTGTAGCGCCCTCTCGTGGCGGGAGTATAAATCCAATCTCCATATAACATACGGCGTGGAGGGTGCGGCGCGGATAACAGTCGTACCCTCGACGACACTACTGGTATAATCACCTCGGTAGAATTAGGAATTTGTAGAGAGGACGGGGTTAAATATCCGGCTTGAAGGACCTAAATGTATTAGTGATTTAAATCGATTCTACGACATGAAATTGTAAATGTCAGATGTTACTTCTTTATAATGAAATTGCTTTTGGAAGCGTTGGCAGCTCATGTGAAATTGCACACTCCTGTGGCTCGAAGGACCATTAACGTGTACTTGAGTGTAGAAACTAATATTTTATTTTATTTTGTTACAGGTAAGCATCTTCAAACAGTTATTGGAACATTAACGGCAAACTTTGATTATCCAAGTAAGTAAGTAAGTAGGTACGTAGCAATAATACCAAACGTTACCAATTTCTTCTTGTATGATTACCATTGTAAAAATTGTTTACCGAAAGTTGTGTTCTTCTACTGTTTATTTACCAAAGGGTCTTTTTATTGACTAACTAAATTAATGATGAGGGAGGGGAGGCTTTTGGCCAGCAGTGGAATATTGAGAGCTGAGAGCTTTGAAAAAAAATCTGAATTAAAAGGATAAAACCCCAAATAAATCTCTGCCAGTTCTACAACATTGGTACGTGCACGCACATTGCAGGGCGCATGCGTAGAGCGCGGTGGTTCGCGCCGGCACGGGCGGAGTCACAGAACACATTCCGCCAAACATCCGACATGCTAGTGATGTGCGGTGTCGATGACGAGGGTCGGGTTATCGATAGTTTGATTATGAGTGTTTGATGTCGAGGGTTATGATGATGGCGGCGGATTTAAGGCCTGTTAATGAGTTGACATTTGATAAATTAGCTGGATGATTTTGAACCACTATTTGTTAATCTTTATATTTTGTGGTATATTCAACAAAAGTCGGAAGGTTTCAATTGAAAGTGATGAATTATTAAATAATGTGATTTACTATCTACAAAATACTTAACCATACTTTTCAGCCACGGTTTCTAAGCTTAATGTACAACACAAAAATTAAATAATAAAATCAATGACATTAAATGATCCGGTTAAGTACCTAATAGACCACATTGCAGAAAGTATATTAATGGACCAGTCAAACTTGATTGATAGTAAAATTAATCTATAGTCAGAAGTCAACTCGATAAAGAAATGAGCGCTAAATTGAGACACATTGCGCGGAAGTCATTAGCACATATCCGCTGAGCTCGTCCCTAACTCATTAATCACATTAGGGATGTCATTGCGACAAGATCGTGTCGATAGTGTCGAAATTATGACATTTGTACGTACTATTTTTGATCTATCTTTGATTTGTCAGATAACATAAATTTATAACACCTAAACTTTTGACGTGTTTTTGTGTAGTAGAAAAAACTATAAATAAAATGGCAATCTAAAGTACTTACTCGTATATTCTGTTAGTGATAGGTTTTTAATCAGCCGAATGTCAAAGATATCGGAAATAATCTTCTTCTATAGTATATTAATTAACAGTTCTAGCACACAATATTTTGAGAAAAACAAGACATGTTTCCTGATTTTTCTACCGATAAAACGCTCCTATTTAATAATTGACTCGATAAAGCGATCTCCAGTATAATTCTGAAGATTATAGAAAATCGCGCCTCGTGTATTCGAACGCTCTCAAGCAAACGTTGTTAACTAAAGCGATTTACTTATTGAAATTTTCCCGTATGCATGGAGTGGACTAAAATGTCACGTGACCCCGTGTGGGGGGGTGAAATGTAGATAGAGACATTGTTGCAAACAAAAGCCGGCGACGCTTCGGGTCCAATAGGAGCTAGTGATGCGATAAGATTGCCGATGTATCGACCCGCGTCGATGCGGGCCTCGTCCGGTGGAAGGCTTGTTTAATTAAACTCGCTAGTGATGTCATCTGTGAAATTGTCTATCGATACTGTCAATTTCTATTGTCTATCGATCAAAGAGAAGATTTTGCGAAATATAGACCTTAAGGGGATTTCGTGTTTGGGGCTGAAAGTTTGTTTGAAACTTTTATATTACAACTATTACAAGTGTAAATTTTTGCGTGGTGGTTCTTTTTAAGGTTCTTAAACCAAAGATTTAAATATGAATTTGTTAGAAATTAATTCCTCCAATCTGACAACGTGCCGATCGGAAGGCTAGAAGAGAAAAATAATTCAGTTTATGCTATTCATGAATAGGGCTTCATTAGTCCATAAAGTAAATTGATAGAATCACTACCGATGTCACATCAACTGTGGTATAGACTGAATAAATATTATTCCATCGACCTTATCACACACGGTGTTATACAAAAGGCCTCAGGTTGTAATAAAAGGGAAATACAATCCGTGTTTTCATTACAGGCTTGAATAGCCGTTTCCGTTAGAACTTACTGTTCCATGGGAGACAAACATTCCCAAAGATCACGCGTTTAAAACAAATAAGTATTATGACCTAACCAACGAAATGACTAAAAATGGTTATATAGCACGGTTGTATGCTGTGGAAGTGGGTGCGAGAGGTATACCAGCGAAATCTCTCTACAACCTACTGAAGGACTTAGGATTACCAAGATCTAATATTAGCTCGTTACTGGAAAGAGCAACTAAAGCCGCTTTACTCGGCTCATACCAAATATGGTTGGGAAGGGAGAGGAATGTCATCGGTGGAGGTGATCGTTAGTATACTATAAAGGGGCCCCTTAAACCTACACGCTGGGTCGCAAGTCCCAGGCGCCGACTGACATTCCTCTCTGTTCCACGCGATGGACCCGGCACCCGCACGGAGAATCCATGGATAGCTAAGAAGTTCGTCTCAAGGCCCGCCTAGCCGTGACCCCACTCGCTTTGAAATTGTGACCACTGCTTAGGCGGTGGTGAATTAATTATTAAAATGCTTATATTTCCCTTTTTTGAATCCAACAATTTTCCAAGAAAGAGGGTATAACGTATTCCGTTATAGCTCATTTAGCGGATTTCGCGATCCAATTAAGTGTTTTGTTTTGTTTTTATAGTTATTTCATTTGTGTGGAATTTTGTTGGAATCGTTTTTTTTTTAATTTATTAATTCAAAGTATACACAGTCTTACATACATCATATTTCTGAGCAACTGCGTAACAGTTTATCAGCAGACTTAGAAATTAGTAATTTATTGTATAAATGAAACCCCGCAGCTGGTTAGGGCTTACGTTTAGCATTGAACAAGATAATAACAAAAATATTCGCCTGTATTTAATAACAGCCGAGAATCGAAGAACTAAGTGAGATAATACCAAAAACACAAGCAGATTTGGTAGAGTTGATAGAAAGATTTTCCCGTATGAGAACTTTCCTTTATCCTGCGCGCCAGTCACCAAATAAGTTACTTATTAGGTATTCCGAAACACTTTATCCCATGGTATCAATCCAAAGTTTACTACGAAGTCCACTTTGAGCACCTGTTGATATTTGTGACAGGACTTGTTGATGAACCCAAGGATCAGGTCATTTGCTTTATGTGAGGATGCTCAAAAACTGGGAGTGTACTTAGGTCAGGTGCGCAATATACGGGTGCACAAAGTGGACCACCTCGACAGCCCTACGCCATATGCCGATACGTCTGAACGTAGATTAAAAATAAACAGCGCACGGCTCGCAATGAGTTTATGACGCTAATAAAACAACTCCGGCTGTTATTGCGCACTGCAAAGAGATCTTTCAGCCAGGACGGTATTTGAAGGTAATGGTGACTTTGATTTATAAATGTGTTTAGTTTCCCCAAGTCTTATATTTTTATTGGAGCAAACCAAGCTCGAAGATTGTACGGTACATACTTACATATTTTTTATTCACACAAATATACTTAGATACGTAGATACAACACCCAGACCAGGACAACTATTTTCATGCACACAAATGTTCGTCTTGTGCAGGGATCGAATGGTCTAAGTCAACTTATTAACCACTACACCAAGCCGGTCGTATAGGTAGTAGGTACCATATCCCTCCCATGCACGCTTTTTACGAAAAATGTACTTGCATCACTCGCTCGTCTGACCCAATTGGTCGCGAGGGAAACTATGTATTATTGATATTAAAGGCTAACTTGTAGTTTCAATACAAAGTATGAGCATTTAACCTATGACCTATGACATCGGCTATTGAAACGGATACCGCAAACTAATGGGTATAATATAAGTTTGTGTAGAAAGTAATCATCAACTTTAACAGTCCCAGTTTAAGTAGTCAACTATTAAAGTTTCAATACTGTATTTGTACTGCCTTCGCCCAGAAATATAATTCGGAGAGGGTAAATTATCGCTTCGTATCTCGGGAAAATCTCTTATATTATTGCATAATCAATTATGTGTTGCAAACCCGTCCACCACAGCTTTTAATATTTAATACGCAATTCCGTATTCGTCCTGCGGGTTTAAAATATAAGTGATATACGCGACCGCAGTGATGCAAGTAATCGCGTTACCGATGCACGCGCGGCCGGCGAATCTCATTTTTATTAGGGAAGCAATGTGGAAAGAGTGGAAATGACACTGCACCGTCGACTTCCGACCCCCACTCGCTTATACAGGTGTCTGCATCCACGCGCAAAGAAAAATATACCCTCAAGTGATAGAAATAAGGTTGATTTCACGATGCGCGGCTGGCAAAGCTTCGCGCGTGCGCGCAATGATGGACGCTCTTATTATGTCAGTCAGAAGCCGACCGCGTGTGAGGAATGACGTGTCGCGGCGCGCCGGTCGGAACTAGTGATGTGAAACGCATTTGTCGATTGTTTTGACGCTCGGATGTGAAGTGTTTGCGGTGCTGTGCATTCGTGAAGTGGATTGTTTATTCAATTACCGGAAATCGATGTGGAATTTACAGCGTTTATGTGGATGCGGATAAAATGTAAACCGGATTACAGAAGCATAGTAACGATGCTTTTTTAATTCATCAAAAGTTAAATTATTTAACAGTGTGTTACTGAGAAATTGAAATAATTAATTCACGTTATTGTAAAATAAGGGATTTCAACAATGATTCCTCATTATTTGTTTTAAAATTCGCGTAGATTGCAAACGAACGGATATTATTTGCGCGGCCGATACAATTTGCAGATGATAATTAAATTTGCGGGAGTAAGTGACCAAAGCGTCACTTTTAATTGGTAATTTTACTGATGAAACTGCGATTGTTTGAATTTTATTCCACAAAGGGGTGGTATTAAATGCGATGTTTTGATTGGTTATTTACACTAAAATACCGTAACAATGCTTTCCCAATTATTTTGTTTTCAACGATAAACCGGTTGTTGTGAAATCTGCCGCTTGTTGAGTTTTTTTAACAAGCATTCTTTTTAGACAAATAATTGATTGGTACTAATATAATTGGTCAAAATAGAAGAAACCTTGAATCCATGCTAGTGAACTAGTCAGATAATGATCAGTCCACAAATAGCTAAATGTATTCGAAGGGAAACAAAAATCATTTTTCCGAATGCGAATAAACCTTATTTTAAATATTATCAAATGTTCCTAGCACAAAGCTGAAAACTTATCGTATTCCTTTAAAATGGTGTGCTGAGCAAAGCTACTCTAACGCACCGCTACTTAATGTCATTAAACGATATTCATGTCCCACTAAGTAATGATGACTTAAAACTGTGGCAAAGTAAGCTTGTTGTCAAAACAGTCCCGTTAGTCCCGCGCTGACGGGTGACGTCACGGGCGCGTCGGAAGCGTATAATTCGTTCTAATTATACCGCTTAAAATCCCGTCCGCGCGTCTCTGTTAACCCGGGTTATCCGCCGCCCCCCGGGATGTAGGGTTGCTAGAACGCCGGGATTTCGGGTTATTATAATTAGCTTTGTACGTGATGAATGGAAGGTGGAAGGTGTGACCTGACTTTGGGGGTGTGAAGACTTTGTTTACACTTAAAGCTGAATGGACTGTTAATTACACAAGCAAATATTTTTTGTTTTAATATGTTCTGTAGCTCCTTTCAATGACACAGCAGAGCCTTGTCGGTCAGTGATAGTTGCAGTGCTTGCCAGATGTCAAAGTCGTTGCGGGTATCTTTTACCTCTTTTGTACACCTTGGTAATAATATGGTATTTTATTGACGCGCGGAGAACATAGTTGTCTTTTAAAAAAATGATTGGTAATTTAATAACTTTCGTTATATAGTTACACAGTCTTTTTTAAATCTGATAACATAGTCGCCTTTTAATACTGTCTGAACGTCTTTTGATGTAGTGGGGACATCGCTTTTTCGTTAAAAGTGCAATGATGAAATATTCGATCTGGTTACGAAGCCTTTTACACTGTGGTTGTGACATCCTTGAAGCCTAGCGCAGTCTTCGGGCAACTCGTCTGTTTGTAAATACGGCCGCGCGCGCCCTCAGCGCTTTCAGTGCTTCCCGGCAACTGCCATCACCGCTGTACCGCTTGATTGGACTGCGCCGAACTCGTTCCCGCACTGCTAAGCTTTCTTTGAATGCGATTGGTATTCGATGAAGCGCTTTTTGTGCTTTTTTCACTCGTTATAAGCTGCTCGTGTGTGGTCTAAAGCAGAAAAAAGCTCACGTTGATTAATTTATCACCTACAAACAAATCAATAATTTGAGGCAGATTGATAAAAATAGACCATATTATTAGTGCTGCAGTTGATAAATTCACAGTTGCGAAGGTTTATGTTTGCGTCCAGCCCTATCTTCCATTCGATAGCGCAAAGCGAAATGAAAGCCCGACCACACTAATACCCACTTTTAACCGCAGAACGGAATGAATTGGAATATTCAATCCGGCTTTTTACATTTTAACTTAAATGAATCTATCGAGCGCAGCGGCTGGAAGCGCTCGATGCTCCCGGGACGTCCGAAACGCGGTTTAATGGCTTTTTGTGCGTGCCCGCCGCGGCATGTTTGTTAATTTGCGACCGCGGGGGGAGGGGGGCGCGGGGGAGAGCGAGCGACCCCTCCTGGCGTACAGCGGAGGTAGTCCACTTTGAACATCCAATTTTGGAGCTCCCGTAACTTGAGCACCTGCTCAATTTGAGCACTGATTGATACTTTTGGTAAGCCTATTTGAGTCGCCAAGGATGGGCCTAGGAGAGGCCTATATCCAGCAATGGACTGCGAGAGGCTGTTGATGATAATGAGTGATGATGATATTTGTGGCAAGAATAGGTGTTCAAAGTAGAAAAAGCTAGGTGCGCAAGTTGCAGGTGCGCTAAAATTGGGTGGTCGAAGTGGATTACCTCGTACAAGGGGGGTCTGGCTGCGTGCTCGAGTGGCGAGCCTGTTGCGTCCAGGTAGCGCTGGTGTTCCGGCGGATTGCAATTTGTTTGCGACTGAATTTGCGGGTCGGTACTACGGTGCGGGTAGACGGTTGCATCAGAATGGAGTTTCTTTGTTTCGTAGATTGCATTTCCTGGTGTTGGTTTTCGTACGATGGGGAGGGTGGGCGAGTGATGGGTGTGCTTGTGATGTTGAAATCGGTGAAGGGATAGAACTTTTTCTCGAGAAACAACTCTCAATCGAAGAGTAGCTTCTTAGTCAGTCTTTTTGAAGCTCTCTAAGCGGTTGGCCTTCTGATTAACACTAAGGCTCGTATTAATAAATCTCACTGAACTTGGAGATCGAGCTTGAGTGCGAAGTATTTGTAATTCTCATATAAAACAGCACCTCAAGTTCGCGCTCATGTTCGATCTCAGAGTTGAGTGCGATTTATTAATACGAGCCTTAATTTCCCTAACTTAGGTGTCACAATCTCATTTTTTCGTATAATCAAGAGATAAAGTCCCGGAATGACGGAATATATGGCGGTGCTACTCTACGGCTTGTCAACAAATGCCCCAGTCGCCGGCATCTGCTGTTTTATTGACAGGAAATTAAAAATATCGTCTATTAGCTTTTCATTTTCTGCCGTTTGGTTTACAGCTAAATCCATTTGACGCAATTTTTTTACCGTTATCGTTAATATTATTCCCTGATATTCTTATTAAATTGTGGTGTGAATTTGTATTCTTTTAAACTAAACGCTCTACATTAGCGTAAGTAGGTACCTACAGACTAAACGAAATCATTTTAAAATGTGATTACATTTTCGTTTTCTAAAGGATTTGCATTGCCTGTTTTAATTGTATCCTGGTAGTACAAAATAGTTAAATAGACAACAGTTAAGCGTTTGATAGTATCTCTAGTGACTCATAGAGCACTGAACCTCTTAAGCCATCGTCGGTCCTTTTGAGTCATCGTTTTCCTTTTTATTCTATTCTTTGTCCTATGATTTCTCTTACTATATTTGGAAATATTTACTCACGCCTTTGTAATTTTATCTATGGCGCTCCGCAAGGGTCTGATTTCGGTCCGATACTTTTGTTATCGATCATGTAACAGTTTTATTAGCAATGTGATTGTTTTTTTAGCAATCGGTTTACATGAGAGTACATAAGATTTATTTTATTATTGATATAAGTAAAGCAAATATTGTTTTAAATCAAATCAATTCAAATAACTTTATTACGATTGTGAAAGTTAATAGAAATGGCTTTTGTTATACCAGGTTGAATAATCAGATTTGCAGAAACCCCTGCGTTATTAACTGAAGTGGAGTTTTATCGGAGGCTATTATGAAATCGTTAAAGCTCGGCTCGGTCGCCAAGGCTCCTCTCAGTGTTACTGTTGGCACAACATCGATCGCAACTCAGTCGTTTCTCTTATTGATTGACGACTCGCTTTAACGGGATATTAACAAGTCTTTTGAAATACATTGAGAACCTTTGAACTCTTCAGTTGGATTAGAACTTTAAGTAAAGAGCGGGCAACGATTCTTTCTTGCTCGGAGGCGAAGGAATCCGCAGGAGCCTTTTCTAAGCCCTAAACACTGCTGCATGTCTAACGCTCAAAGTTAGTCTACAGTAGTCATCTGCAAGTTTAAGATACTTTCCCCGTATGAACTGCACACTCAAGTGAAAAATTCCACAATGCACTTCTGTACAAATATTATCTGCTTGATAGCATTAATGTAACAAAGTGTCATTTCACCTAGTTCTATCGTAGCAGCCATAAGTACTACTACTTAGTAGTACTAGACATAAGGACTACATTCATAAGAAATACCCTGAAACCAGGAAACTGGCGTTATTTTGATTGTCGTGGCTTACCTACGTTAGTCACTGTGAAGCGACCTTCGCTTCACAATACAGGGATTATAATGATACAGGCAGGCGAATAGAACTATGGCAAGGGCTTTACTAACTAACGATTTAAATCTATCGTAGCAGCCGTATGCGTTGATCGATACGTAATTCCACTGCAATTTGTCGGCTTCAATCAGCCTTTGTCGTTACTCAGTGACAGGCCACTTTACATAATAGGCGCGGATGTCTAGGATTTACAAGAGAATTTCAATAAGGCGTTGAGTGTTATTTAACAATCAATAATTGGTTATACGTGATACGTTGATTGTGATGAAATTAATATCCTTGGACAATGTTCAAGGAAAGATTAATACCAACACGAAGTGTACATATTCAAGTACATAAATCGAACCCTTGGTCTTTTCTGTAAAGATTTACCAATCATGATCCGAAAAGTCCCAAGAATGTACGAGTATTTCTATTTGACCTTAAAGGCTTAAGTTTTACTATGAATTAGAAGAAAAGCTTTTCTAGCAAACTTCAAGATGTTGTTCTTCCTGGAAAAGCATTGACATGAAATCCTTGTTCCTCTTTCCAATTGAAAACTTGTATAAGACAGTCGTGTCTTCAGTTCTCATGTCGTCGAGAAAACATCAGTTTAACATTGTTTTGGTTTTTTAACAATTACATTTAAAAATGCAATAAGGTAGTTGTGAATGTAAATTAACATGATGCTTAATGTCAAACATCGCACACACGTTATACAAAGTTGTAGACTTAAAACGACAGAGAAAATATTCATGCGCATTCCGATGAAAAATCAGGTCAAGGTTCAGAGTGGCATAGCGTACTAAATTAAATTAATATGACTTTTTGACGCAGCGGTTAGGTATTTTACTGAAGACCACAGTGAAGTAGCAATTCATAACTGTTGTGCTATGTTTCTGTTGGTGATTGAGGTCACAAGAGCTCAGCTCGGAAAGTTCATGGGGTTTTAAAAGCAGGCAACGCCACTGAAACGTGAATAGGTGCTAGGCAATTTGTGTCTTTGGTATTTTTATCAATTATTTTTGTCTAAGGCACTGCAATGTTTGCTCAATTTGACTCTGAAAAAATCTTAAGCTCCTCACCCCGATGGTCTAGTGGTTTCAATACCCGGTCGTGGTCTCGAGGTCCTGGGTTCGATTCCCCGGTCAGACAAATTTTGTGTTGATTTTTCAAAACACTGCCCGGGTTTCTAATCGCCAGCCGGCATTTGGCAAGCGTGATGATTAAGCCAAAACCCATCTTTGTAACTAAATGATTTCAAATGACGGAGGCCTTTGCCCTGCAGTGAGACATAATAGGCTGATACTTTACTTTTACTTTAAAGCTCAACTCCTTAAAGCCGACCGCAGTCAAGTAATTCCAGCTCAGCCGATTATTCCGTGCAAACCTACGAGTATGCCCATAGCTGTCTCCCATTGAATTTATCCTTCCCGCGGGTTGACTGACCGGGGGAGTGAAGCAGAATGGGCAGCGCGCGACGCGGCGTTGAATCATGCGCGTTGGCACACGGCGTCGGATAGTGCGCATAGATGTCGATAGATGCGCGCGCGTCACTAGTTGTGACAATGAGGCCAGGGGTATACGCGCTGTCTTTTTTTCTTGGGTTGTTTGTGTTTGAGACATAGTTTTGATAATAGAATAGTATTAGCCTGACGATCCCACTGCAGGGTAAGGACCTCTATCATTTGAGATCATTTTACTGTTACAAATAAGTTGATCTTAATGACCCTGTAACATGTCCTTCCATATTGAGCTCTGGAGACCTTAAATTCTAAATGAAAAATAGGTAAATGAAGTGCTAGTTGGTAAGTAGCTACTTGTCTTAACTACCTAGCAGCTTATTCGAGTTTCCTCTAAGCACTTAATATCTTGCGTTGTGAGTTCAAAGCCATCCACGAAACAGGCCCAATGAAAGACTAATATTACTCAAAAAAATGCACTGTTAGAAATAGGATCAGATTGCACTTCTGTCCGATGCCGAATTATGTAGCTTTTAGCTTCCATCTATAAACATGTCATGTATAGTGATGCGTGAATGCATTCGAATGTCATATGTCGGTAAATTGTCGATAATGACAGACGTGCACCGGCCTCTCTTGTCGGTCGATTTGGTGATTAATGTCCGTGAATGCATCGGTGCAAATGCTACTACACTGCGGTAAAGAGTAGGCTTTGATCTGTCTGCGATAGAAGTAATGGTCGTGAAAATGAACAGGATTTGAGCCAATTTTCGTTTTTGTGATATAGCTCTAGACAAAAATATAAATGTCACGCGCGTCCAAACCATATGCAAACGTAAATGTAAATAGACTTACTCTACATAAAGCGTAAATAAGTCAAAAAATATTATAACTTGGTACTTAAAACGCGTGAATATATTTCGAAACCTTTTTACTTTAGGTCCATCCCAAATGAAAATAATAATAAAACAGACTAAAATGCATCCGCATACGTTATACAGTGAAATAGTGATGTACGTAGATCGCTAAGCTCGCGTCGTGCTGGTAAACTAGTGTTGTACTAATGTCGATGGGATCGATGACGTGCAGTGAAGCGGCAGTGCGGTCGCCGCCGCGGTCAGTGATGTGCAGTGGCGGTGTCGATGGATTAGTGATGTGCCCGCTGTAGTGATGGAATACCGGGGACCGAACCCGATGATGAGCGTCGGCTCGACGTTCTTCCCTCAACAAGGTAAATTAAAACGTTACAATATTTTTTACAAAACTACATTAGTTTAGTATATTTTTTTTATATTTTTTATGAACTCTCCCCGAAAAGATAGTAAGTAAAAGTTAGCTTTGAAACTGTAATAAACTACACAGTTTTTAAATATAATGGCCCGACTATGTAGGTAGATTGACCAAAAAGGTTAATAACTTGCAGACGTTACAAGCAATGATGACTTCAATTGTTATAAATATACTCATTTCCGACGAAAAGTCTGCATATATCCATTATATACAGCCTAAGCTAATACTTTAAAATCGAAATAAGCCAATACACAGTCAGGTTTATATCCATAACTCTTCTTAATGCATAAAGTGCAAGCTTAAAGCTTAATAAAATACTCAGGAGTCAAGTTATCACCTCTTAAATTTTTACACCTTTTGTGACGTAGCACTTATCGCTGGCTTGCTGAGCGAATGTACACTTTACGCGATGGTGATAAGGTTCAATCTGCGAGATTAGTGGCGCTAATGTGCCGGTGAAGTGCCTTAGGGCTGTCTTCTTGAAGTGGATCATCGGAGTGGACTTTTAAAACGCTATGAATAAGTATTGTTAGATGAATATGACTAAGAGACCTCACTTTCGGACGAATAAAGTTAATTTGTAAGTAGAAAATATACGTGTCAGAATTTGTGTAAATATGATATTGTCATGATAATTGTTCGTGAGCTGTAGCTTGATTTTACTTCATAAACATCTGAAACTTTTTTAAGTGACGGAATTTAGTGCTTACCTAAATTGAGTAAACATCAAGCGTAGGGCCAAAAGCGAAGCTTACGAGCGTGGCTTGATTGTCTGCCAAGTGCCAGCCCTATTCCCCCCCCCCCCACGCAACGGTCTATCAGGTTAATTGAGCGCGTCGCCGCGTGATGGATGCCGTGACGTCACGCGGCGGGGCGATTTAGATGCCAAGTATGTATGTATGTATACATGTACCTGATGGTAAGGTTCGGGATGACTATGTCTTTAACGTTGTGCAAGGAACACCCTGAGGGATTTGTGGGATGCCTATGTCCAGCAGTGGTTTTGCTGCTGGAACTGACGATGGAGAATACCCAGACCTTAGGACGATTTTTTTTGGGTAATTTAGTTGAAACAAAAAGCGTTTTCCTAATAGTAAATAGCAAATGACAACACTTTCCTAAGTGTTCACAAATTAAGGCATTTCAAAACTTTGCTTAAGTAATTCAGGTATCATAATTCATAGAAACTAAATACCAAAACTGATTTAGCTCACACCTTCAAAGTTCTTGAAGATCTTGTGTTAAAATTATGCTAATAGTTAACCTAAGAATAGGTATGTGAATAATTTTGTCATGGGTCCATGTTCATCCACTTAACAGTGAACTCAAGACTGTAACTTTGTAATTTATGTCTTTGAAGGCAGAAACTTTGAGCAATGTGTTAAGGAATCAAAGTCTGCTGTACCCACGAATATTGAAATTGAAATGTTCCACGACTCAATGAACTGAACAAATCGGAATGCAAATAGCAGCCACTGCCATCTGTTAAGCAATTAATGTACTGATCCGATTTGTACCACTGAATTTCATTATAAGGGTGACTGAAGGGAGACTGCACCTGTGTTCGCACACCTACTTGTGCTCTACAATATATCCTACGTGCCTGATGATGTACGATTGGCTGCGGCTATGATCCTGAATTGACTCCTTACCATTCACTTACAATCCTCTCCTTACAATCCTTACTTGACTCCGTAACCATTACAAGGGAAACCAGACCATTTGGATCATAATCGGAACCAACGGCTTAACGTACCTTCCGAAGCACGGAATTGTCATTCTTATCAGACAATCATTTGATTCAAGCCTGCAATGTCTTAACCAAACGGGAAAAACCAACAAAAATGGAAGTTTTTCCCGCGGGATTCGAACCCACGACCTCCGAGGTTTGAGCACAGCGTTCTAACCACAACACCGCGAAGGCAGTTGGGAGGGTATTGTTAAGCGTAATGGAACAACGGACATGTGTATCTCCGAACAAAGAGGGTTCTTTCTTCTCGTTTAAATAGGGCAAGAAAACCCATATGTTGTCCTACATTCAGCGGATGTGAGCGTCGGATGTGTCCTCGCGTTCTTGCAAGGAAGGATGTGCGGCTTATTCCCCGTGTTTGCTTCCCTTCAGGAAACCGAGGAGGTTAACGAATGATTGTACGATGTGGTGAGATTTGTTTCAGGGATGTTACGGAGCTTCGACTCCGACTCCGTTAAGTCGGAACTTCCGATTAATATTACACCTTCGGTTCCGACTTCGGTTCCGATACTTTTGAGTCGGAGGTTGAATCGGAGGTCGAAGCATAGTAAATATCGGCGACGGCCTGGGTAGACCGTTCTGAACAGGTTTATACATGTCGCGCGGACCTCCCCCGACTCCTGCTCGTGCGTTCTTTCGTCTTAGTGCAGGCGCTGGAATAAAAATGCTCATGGTGGGTTATCCCTAAGAGATGGACATATACCATGCTGGACTTTTTTGTAGAACATTTCAAGGTGGAAAATACTGTAGTACATTATTTTGGTCTATCTAGTAGGGTTTAGCCAGGGTTATTACAATATAAGCTCAAAAACCGTGCTTTTTCACGACATCACATTAGAAACCCCTAAAATTATCAGTGTTTCTCTACAATAGTATGCAAGTATTATACATGTAAACCTTTGTTATGAATTACTCTATCTATTAAAAAATACCGCATCAAAATCGGTGATGTATATACGAAAATACGACTAACAAAGCGACGGAATGGACGCAGAAACACACCAAATGCGTACGCGCCATGTGTTTTTGTATGGGCGAGGAGGGGATGTGAATGGAGGGGAAATGGACCATCAGACCCGGCGGCAAGATTGGTTTTCTCATTATTGAGGGTCTCAGGAATAAGAATCCGGTCATAGTTGCCGTCACTCGGTTTTTGCATACTCACATACCTCCAGCGCCTCCTCTATCTATTATTTTTTCACTTATTAGTTTGTTAACTACCTACGTGGTGTAGTGGTTAGAGCGCTGTGCTCAAAAACTACAAACTCGAAGGTCGTGGGTTCGAATCCCGCAGAGAACACTTTCACTTTCAGTTGGTTTTCCTAGTTTGGTTAGGACATTGCAGGCTTGAATCACCTGATTGTCCGATAAGAATGTTATTCCATGCTTCGGAAGCCTCGTTAAGCCGTTGGTCACGATTATGATCCAACTGGTCTGGTTTCTCTTGTGGTTACGGAGGTCAGACGACCGTCGCTCCATTGTAATAACCAGGCTTGTCAATTCAGGTTCATAGTCGCAGCGTACCCTGGGCTCCAAGGCAATGGCCGAGGATGCAACCGGGAGAGGCGCTAGGATGATGACGATGAGTTTGTTACTCACGCGACACGTTCTCAAGGTTATTTATCGTGTCCACCGGGCTCCGTGGCTAGTGAACAACTGTTTAGTGGAGCTGGTCTTATCTACAACTCGTTAAGAAATAGATTGGACGAAGACAAAACTTCGAAACTTTTGTTCGTGAAGTATGTATACTTCACGAAAGAAGAGTTCCAAAAGAAGTGTACTTCTTTTGGAGTCGATAAAATTTATTAATTATTTTGTCCTTAAATAAAATATCTCTCTCCTGCCACTACTTCTGACCCTGCCTCCGACTCCGGTTCCGACTCCGACTCCGGTTCCGACTCCGACTCCGACTCCGAAAAATACAATCAAAAAACTCCGACTCCGACTCCGATTCCGATATGACACCTCCGTTACATCCCTAATTTGTTTGCTGTTGTGCAATCAATGAAATGTGTGCAATCAAAAAAAAATTACGTAATAATACAATAGTATTTTCTTCTTAGCCGCATCTCGGCTGCGAGTAGGGCAAGATGATATCTCGATATATTGAATTGTTACTCCGACTAGGGTCCTTTTTCTCCGATAAAATGCAATTGCTAGCTGTGCAATCTTCTTTCACATCGATACTTGTACGGATTGTAGTGGATATAGACTCTTGTTTTTCCTTCCATATTTTATTCTGAATTATTTGTTTCCACCTTACCCACATGGTCCTTCGAGCCGGCTACATAGTATCCGTGTCGAATTCACAGTCACGCTG
The DNA here is from genome assembly GCA_958496325.1 of Nomophila noctuella. Taxonomy (NCBI): domain Eukaryota; kingdom Metazoa; phylum Arthropoda; class Insecta; order Lepidoptera; family Crambidae; genus Nomophila; species Nomophila noctuella. The sequence continues at coordinate 10,768,885 of OY292503.1, read as the reverse complement.
AATTTATCTGGCCCACGCATGTTAATCTATTACCAGCGTTCCACCGTTAGGCTAATAATACATAAACAAAAGCTCGTTTGTCGGCGGCGACAAATTCGCTCGTCTCCCGCGTATTAATTGCGTCGCCGGCGGAATAACAATGAGGGGATTGTTTTCCAATTATGTCCCGCGCTGTCCCGGGGCTGGGTGGCGCGTTGTCGCCCTTGTCGCGTGCGCGCGCAGCGAGTGACGAGATGGCTGGAGTCGTGTGGTCCAAGGGAAGGGAAGGATCGCTGTCCAAGTGGAGGAGCGGGTAGTGGTGAAGATTGAAAGCTCATAACAAGTTTGGTAATCAAAAACATGTCCTTGGAAGAATCAGTTGATTTCCGATAATATTGGTTTGTTCCTAAGGCGGAAACGGGGTGTGATTAAATTCAATAGAATAATAGTCATAAAAATTACCACTATCGTCTTTTGACTTTTCTATCGATTGCCGTTAGAGATAACTCGGAAAGAATGCCATACTCAAACGAAGGCAATTTTTAGTTTATTAAACAATAGGGACAAGTTGACATTTATGTACTTCTACCGATTTGTTGATCTAGCTCGGGGCGAGGTCCTTACTTTAGGTACGTAGTCGTGTATATTCTAAGTCGCGGCGGAAACTCTGCTAGCGCGATGTAGGTTTAGTATTGAAATATCGCAGGTAGCGTTTCAGCGCCATAAGTTGAGTAACACAACGGAACTTCTTTGTGGAGAATGTAAGATAGGTGTCGCCACATGTATTGTACATACTTAGTATGACCGCCACGCTGCCTCTTGTCCCTTGGGAAGGCAGCAGCGGAAAGTGGCGGTCGGGAGGCGCTCGGAAGCGTCCGGTCTCGCGCCGCCAATTACAGCCCGCCGCATTATTTATAGCCGATAATGTTGCCAATTTCCCAGAGATGTTTATCGGAAACGGAGAAATTCTTTATAGCCGTTTTATTTATTACTCTTTAGCAAACAACCCCATCTGCGGATGACAATAAATTTCGACGAAGACCCCCGAGGAAAGTAGATCACGTGGGTTTATCTTGTTATGAGTGTTATTAGGAGCGTTTTAACGACCTCTTGGGATATGTTGTGTTGCGATAAGCATTTTGGTTCTAAAGTTCAAAACGTTCTCACATGTTTGTTAATATGCCTTCGTATTCGCTTCGTCCATTTTGCTCGAAATGAGTTTATTCGACGGGTCTGCCACCCAAAATGGGCACTCACTTAAAAATGTACATGACTTGATTTATACACCATTTAACAGCAGTTTCAGATTGATTAAATATCTGATAAGTAATGCAAACTGTAGATATTTTCAATACCCGGATTTTCCCATATAGATAAACTTGAATTAAGATTGCGGCCTTCGGTAGTGTAACTTTCGCACAAAATCTGAGATAGATTAATCGAAAGACGTTTGTATATGCAGACTAAAAGGAGTTCCAATCCATGATTCGTTGAATGGTAATGTATTTTTAAGCTCTGAGCCGTTCTCAGGTCGATTGCGTACGCCGGGAATCGGGAATAGGGTGCCAGTAGGGAATATTGTGGATGGATACTCCACTGGGTTCCAAGGGATTTGAATCTATAGGTAATAATAATAATATAATAAAGATGCAGAGTTTGTTTGTTTGAACGCGGTAATCTCAGGAATGTCTGCTTCGAATTGTTTTTTTTGTGTTAGGTAGTCCATTTGTCGAGGAAGGCTTTGAGCCAGAGGACTTATAACATTTTTTGTGCAAAACCCGAAACCCACGCGGACGGACTCGCGGGCGGCTACTAGTATCAGAGTAAGTTGTTTTTATGTTGCTGCAGTTAGCATACATCCTATTGGATCAGTTGCATATGGAAGATATAATTGACGTTGTTTGATTTGATATTCATCTCTACTATTTGAAATGTAACGGTTGGTCGTCGTAAGGGCCTGACATTAATGTCTAAAAGCATTGTGGCTTATGGCTTAGAGACTTAGAGCGTTATTTGTAAGGTTTCATGTTTATCATTTTGTTATTTTATCTCTATTTTTTTACGAGGCTCTATTTTAGGCGTGAGAGCTCTGTATAACGTGCACCAGTATTTAAACATCTTTTCGCTCATCATCCCGTCCCTAACTAGAACCACAGAATACTCACCATTCCAGAACAACAAGTTAACACATTCCCGCCAACATCCCCAACGCTTATGGTCACCCGATCTCCACCTCGGGATAACCGTATAAAATAGCACGGATGTCCTTATCCCGCGGATCGTCGGGGCGGTGTAAAAAATACTTCCCCGTCGCCCCCGCGTTCCCTCTGCCCCCACTTCACGGTCGCCCCCTCGCTAAGTGGGCGGGCGGGGTGAAACGGGCCACTAAATGGGCGAGTCGAGTGAACGTAGCACAGGGTTGATGTACGTTTCGGATCTTGATTCGGGACACTTTTGCTTGCCTGTTGGAGAATGGTGGAATGTAATCGGAATTCGAATCGTTGGGGTTTTAAATATAGTTTTTGCTATGCGGGTTTGATACGAGTTTAGAACCTCATTATCGTTTTCCTAATTATTCCAACTCAAGGGGGGTAGAACGCAATGGCAAACCACTCCATAATAAAATTAACAACAGAATTGTTGTGTATTTCATTTTCATAAAATGATCACCACCCAGTAATGAGGAATAAATTCTCAAAGAGAATGAGGGGTTTATTTCAAAATATATAAAATATCACTTCTTTAGTATTTTTTATCCGACTGCTAGTTTCTATGGGTTCTTTGGGGATATTGGATGACCAATTTGTCTTCCAATCTTGTGTCCATTAAAAAATGCGGCTGTAGTCCTTCATGTCAATCTCTATCAATGAATATTGACCTCTCGTTGTTTTATTAAAACAGCTTCCAGAAATCATTCAGATAAAATATATTCTCCCAGGCAGCCCTAATGTAAAGGACTCCGGCAGAAGTTTGCCGCGACGCAAGCTTGTTAGTCACATCTCGGGACGTTTTTTTTTTGTCTCGCTCTCTCGCGAAGAGCGGGAATAAATAATTTGCTCGTTCCGCCGCTGAGCGTCGCTAATGCGCGATAGATTGCCTGTTGGAAATGCGGGTAGTTTGAGTTTTTATGAACGGTTGAACTGGGATTAGCGGGTGGTGGAATTATAAGTTTGGTGTTATTTCCGTGGTTTGGTTTTAAGGTTTGGTAGAAGGTAAAAAATACTTATAAATACATAGGTAAATAAAGGTATTAAACATTTGTGTCGAAGAACAAATCTTTCAGTTAGATCTGCTGTGTATTAGATTCATTCTTATAATATTAAAAGACCTGGTGTATAAGTTTATTCTCGTGGTACTCAAGGGTGTAGGATCGATACAAAATGCGCAATCGAGTTCATAAACATTTGCTTTATACTTTCATATAGAACAGTCCTATGCATATAATTATATAAAAATCAACTACCACTTAACCGTAATATAATCAAATCAAACATGAATAATCCACAAAGGAAACGTATAATATATCCGTGTTTATAAACCGTGCTGTTAAAATAAGTAATTGGCACGAGGCCCCGAGGCGTTTCAATAATTAACCTCTGTTGTGTACCCACATTACTCATTTACGACCTGACACAGTCCGTGCGAGGGCAGTGAAGCGACTCCGTGAGAGCTTGTATGTGTGATGTCAAGTTTTGGTTAAGGGAACTTACGAAGCTATGTTTGTTTTGAACAACAAATAAAAGATTGAATCAAACATATACAACATGTGCTAAAACATTTTGTCCTGACTGAGGTCGATGTAAATGCATGAAGGCATTTTCCTAATCATTCCTTTTAAGGTCAATATGTGCTCTATTCATCAAGAAAACTATATTATCCAGAAATCAAGATTAAAGTGCCTTAAACATTACATTGACACCTTGGTCTCTGACAGGATCCAATAAATAACTAATCTTTGTCGACATCCGCGGTGAGTACCGTGGGATTGGATACACTAGCCGACAACTTTGACACTTTTTTTTTGCTCTGAAACCAAACTTGTTTTTTTATGTTGCTTTGATATGGTACATATATAATCTAAATATAAAAAAAATTTGCTAGGTCCAGGTTAAGAGAAAAATATAAGAAAAGTTTTTGTAAAAAATGTTTTAAATATTACCAATCTTTACCCTATAATTTATATTATTTTGTACTTTTTCGAACTTCTGCTGTATTGTTATTCAGGATTATCACGTAAACATGTCCAGCAATAGACTGCTAGCATGCTAGGAGTCCACTTGCCTTGATACCTTTTCACCATATTCAAAATATCTTGATGAAATCTCTCCCCATGTTCATCACTAACTGCACCGAAATGGGAGGAATTCTCTTTTGGTAAATCAAGGTCACGAATCAGACCATTTAGTTCACTTTGAGTTATCAGATGTGGCACTGTTTTTGACCTTGTTGGTGGCTCATAGTCATTGTCGACAAAATCAGCGTGATCGGAAGCACAACATCAACGTGACTTTCTAAGCCATGACCACCACATGAAGTTGTCGGTTCGTCAGAAGTTGAAGTCGTTGGAGTTTGTAGGGTATCCGGTTTTGACATAGACAATACATTGGGGTATTTTATAATATATATAAACTTCGACTTCATTCCAGTAATGTTAGTTTGACAAAAATAACAATCATTTACATGATTCTTTTGTTCTCGCCATATAGGTGGCATAGTAAACGGCAATGGTATGTGACTGAGTACCTTGAAGCCATCCTGCGAGGTACCTTGAACATCTTGAACACAATAAACTCGGACACCAAGGTTTATTTAGACTTTCTTCAGCGCCAAATCCAAAGTGCAAACGATACGATTTCAACAGTTGTGGCGAAAACTTGAGCGTGGATTAAAGTCTCCCCACCCAAAACAAATTAAATCTGGCGAATTTTTACACTTCCTAGGCATTGTCTTAAACAATTTAATGCAAAAACATGGAAAAAAATTGATATGTGCACGAGTTAACGACGTAAATGAAAAGTGTCAAAATATATCACTAATTGACGGTAGTTTTACCTAACCAAAACAAAAGCTGACGTAGTCATTAATCAGAATGTGGGTAGTTTAATTCAGAACACCTATAGAAGGAATAAATAACAATTAGTTTCGATATGTGATAAGTTAATGAGAAGAAAACAATTTTTAAAGTGGTCAAGTGGTCGTTTATTGGTAATTTTTAAAAAAAAATCATATTTTTGTAATCGGACCTGAGGATTTTTTTTTATTATTTTTCTAAGGATATACTTACTAATAGGAACCAAAATATATAAGTTTTATTTCAGAGCAAAAACCATTGTCGGCTAGTGATATCGCACTCAGTGGCGTAACGACGTTCATTCCAGACCGGCACAGTGAAGTGAAGGACAGTAAAATCAAGCCCTATGAAATAATCTGTAAGTTACTGGTATGGTTTGTAACTGGTATGTTTCGTACTGTGGATTTTCTTAATTAAATGTAGAGCTTCTGCTCGGAGTATCGTTGATAAATAATGTTCAGAAACGAATCGCCACTTATGTTTTGTTCATCGATTTCAATCTTTGGCAATATTTCATAAACCATGCCTTTGTTGCGGTAGATACTACTTTGTAAATAGTTTGGCCAACCACTTAAGGGTAAAAAAACAGAGCCAAGAAGATCAATATTTAGCAACGACATATGCTTAATGACACTAGTATTATTTAACGGGACTTAACGCGATATTAATTATGTAGTATATGTATACTACTTACTGCTTGACGTTTGCGACCACGGCTGTTGTAACGCAGCCGAAAGTCCCGTTAAATAATACTAGTGTCATTATGCAACGCGAAAGTCTAAAATCCGACATATGCTTAGTTGTGGAATTTTCTTTGACGCAATAATGTAACCTTATTATGCTCTCAATGTACTTTATGTATTTTATCTATGTCACCGAATGAACGTTTTTTCTTTCTTCATTAACCTTACACCGAATACATACTTATTAGCTACACCTTCTCCCTAAAACCACTCCGACGATAATGTAAGTAATCAAAGTTACTCCAACTCTCGGTCGGTGAATTAGTCTAACACATTCACTGGTAATTGTGTTACAACAAGACGCTAGACGGCCGCAGTCTTGGAAACTTACAGCGTCACTGACAGTGAGAAGACTTCGTCTTGTCTCGAAATTACGAACCTGTTTTGAATAATGTAGTTATTGTACTGTGGTCTGAGAGAAGCAGCTTTATGGAAGAAGCGGGCAAGAGGACAGGAGAGATGGCTCTGAGCCTCTGAGGCAATGGTCAAGGAAACACCGGGACTAGCGCTAGATTAAGATGGAGGTTGAAGTAAAACATCGAGAATAAACCTGCACATTATAAGATTATTAGGTAGCAATCTTTTAATGTGCAGGTGTGTAAAAGAAAAGTGGAGACTTCAATGAAATGGAAAACCATATCATTGTGTGTGATCGACATTTTCCATCACTTTCATTTCATATCAATAATCACGGTCCTCAGTATGGAGGAATGTGTATTTAATTAAACTCATTTTTCTTACCGAGGGTTAGGACTTAGGCTAAGGACTCACGAAGCGTTTTTCTCCCGCGCCCGCCGCGATTGCGGGCCCGCAGCCTTTGTAGAATACAGATATTTATGTAAAAAATTAAAGCACATCTCACGACGCGTTTTACGCCCGCGGCGTGTGCGGTTGCTTGCGGGTCCCGCTGCACCGGCGGTCATCTTCTACCGGCGGGCGCGGTTCGCGGTCCCGCAACCGCGGCGGGTTGCTCCCGCGCTTTCTGCGATCGGTTGGCGGGCGACGTGAAGTAAGTATAACGCAACAGCTCGTTTCTGGTGTGTGTCCATGGCGATCTGGAGCTCAACTGATCGTTTAACCGCCCATCTTGCAACCGCTCGTCTTGCGATAATCAACCGCCAAGTTTGCGAGCGATAATCGCAACCGCGACGGCTACTGCGTAACCGCAAAATTACGCGGTCTCGTGAGTTTTGAAATAAAAACTCTATTCCGCCACCGCGGCGGGCGCGGGTGAAAAACGCTTCGTGAGTCCTTAGCCTTAGAGCAAAAATGCTCCGAAAGCATGTTTTAGGCTAAGGACTCACGAAGCGTTTTTCACCCGCGCCCGCCGCGGTGGCGGAATAGAGTTTTTATTTCAAAACTCACGAGACCGCGTAATTTTGCGGTTACGCAGCCGTCGCGGTTGCGATTATCGCTCGCAAACTTGGCGGTTGATTATCGCAAGACGAGCGGTTGCAAGACGGGCGGTTAAACGATCAGTTGAGCTCCAGACCGCCATGGACACACACCAGAAACGAGCTGTTGCGTTACTTACTTCACAGAAGACTTAAAAAAAGAAGGCCTACAAGGTTCTGGATACATCCACAGATTGCGGAATTGCGGTCGCCCGCCAACCGATCACAGAAAGCGCGGGAGCAACCCGCCGCGGTTGCGGGACCGCGAACCGCGCCCGCCGGTAGAAGATGACCGCCGGTGCAGCGGGACCCGCAAGCAACCGCACACGCCGCGGGCGTAAAACGCGTCGTGAGATGTGCTTTAATTTTTTACATAAATATCTGTATTCTACAAAGGCTGCGGGCCCGCAACCGCGGCGGGCGCGGGTGAAAAACGCTTCGTGAGTCCTTAGCCTTATTGCCGCTTTTCTGCCATAAAACAAAAAGAGGTCGGACATTGTAATGTAGCCAATTACCGCCAAAGCCGGAAAGCCTGTTTTGGCGTATTGCCAAAAAAGTTCGAAAACGTTAAGGTTCTGTATTTATACGAGTATACAGGGTGGAATCTTGAAATGGGTTTTGTTGGGCAGGTACATTAACCGTTACAGTTACAAGAAAACGTCGTTAGGCAACCATCCCTAACTTTTTGAGATATTATGACCTACATTCACAGATTTTGGAAAAAAGTTACAGTCAGCAAAAAAAGTGCTGAAATTGCCAAAATTTTTTTTTCATGCCAATCGATCCTATTTCATGTAAGGATCAAATGACTCTATGAGACCATTTGAGGTTTGAGTACTAGAAATGTCAGAAATCGCAAAAAACTTTTCCCATACATTTTGTACTAAGAATTCCAAAAAAATTTTTTCGTGCCATTCGATCCTGTTTCATGTATGAATCAATTCTTTGTATCAGACCATTTAAGGTTTGACTACTAGAAATGTGAGAAATAGGTTTCGAAAATTTTCAGTACCAAATGTATGGGAATAGTATTTTTGCGATATTTGCCATTTCCAGTACTCAAACCTTAAATGGTCTGATACAAAGTTTTGATTCATACATGAAACAGGATCGAATGGCACGAAAAATTTTTTTTGGATTTTTTAGTACAAAATGTATGGGAAAAGTTTTTTGCTATTTCTGACATTGCTAGTACTCAAACCTCAAATGGTCCCATAGAGTCCTTTGATCCTTAAATGAAATAGGATCGATTGGCATGAAAAAAATATTTTGCCCGTTTTAGCACTTTTCTTGTATATACAAAGAGCTTACTTAACCGTAGTAAAAGCGTACATTCTTAAATTTATTTACTTCCTTAGTTATTAAATCGTATAGTAATCAGCATGTGAGATTCTTCACTGTCACGGAATCTTTATTGTGCCCAAAGTTTAATTAAAAGTTGACGAGACAACGCCGGCTGTCGCTAGGATTATCGCTTCCAAATCCTCGCCCAAATTGATCCCGGGAAACATATCAAAATACGCCTTACCGCCCTCGGAATACGACCCCCGGCCGGGAGACGCGCCCGCAAAAATCGACTTTACCATCAGCGCCGCAAATCACGTATTACCTCAACAAACACCCGCTGAATCTCCGAGAAATCCGTGTCGTAGTAAATTACACTTTATATTAAAGCGTGGAAAAGCCACTTTTCCTCTTCACGGGAGGGCGGAGACCGAAACGTGAAGCGCCCAAATGGAAATTGATTCACTGCGAACCGTAAGGTCTCAAGTGGCTCGGGAGCCGTCCAGCTTGGGTAGAGCTCTCGCCCGATGGCTGTCCCACCCGCCGTAGTCTGTGACCTCGGTACTTGCGGGGGGATAGGGAGGTCTAGTTATACAGGTGATTGTTCGTTTCGTGGAATACATGTTGCGTTGTAGCCCCGAGGAGTTCAGTGCTCCCGAAGTGGCGAGGGTGTACGATTACGAACAGTAATCGCCTTGATCCCAATGAAGTTGGTAACAGAGTGCCGTGCCCCGCGGAGAGAAGTAATAACCGCAGAGGGTTCCTCCGTTTATTGTGATTTATTGCCTAATTATACGACTGTTTGCTGACTCTGTGTGGTTTCGGTGGAAGGCGGAGGGCACGTTAATGAATATTTGTTGCTTGCGTAATCAGTTACGCTTGACGGGAGGGATCGTTTAGTTTTATATTACGTTTTTAGGATGATTTAAGATGCGTTAAGTGCGGTCGAGATCTGATTACAGGAACTCATTTGTTTTTGTTTTAACTTTTATCAAATGTTTGTGTCAGATGGCCCTTTATCAAAAGGCACAGCTACTGATTTGTTGACTATTGCTGCTCTCATAGGTAATGGATGACCTTTACTCTAGGTACGATCTTGTCAGATTGCTAGACCATGAGACTGACAGTAGATGCGCCAAAACCAAAAATGACCACGAAGATATAATTATATTATGTAGTTTTGCTGCTTCACAAACACTTTGCCAACAGTCGCGCCATATGTAGTAAGCAATCGATATCGCCGAGAGGGCTGCGGCGCGTAGGCACGACCTGCCAACAGGTGGTGAGGGCGACGCCCGCAGGATTGTGATGGCGCTCCGCAGAGGGCGCCCGGCGGCTCCGGTACGAGTTGGAGGAGTTAGCGAATTGAGGGTCATTTGAACTAACTTACTGATGACGCTCCGCAGAGGGCGCCCGCAGGCTCTGGTACGAGTTACAGGATTTAGCGACTTCAGGGTCATTTGAACTAACTTACTGATGACGCTCCGCAGAGGGCGCCCGCAGGCTCTGGTACGAGTTACAGGATTTAGCGACTTCAGGGTCATTTGAACTAACTTACTGATGACGCTCCGCAGAGGACGCCCGCCGGCTCCGGGACGAATTAGAGGAGTTAGCGAATTGAGGGACATTTTAACTGATTAAAATGACATAGGAGTTGCAAGGTTTGTGGGTCCGATGTCCACTTTGCTTGTGTTTGATCCGATTTAATAGGAAGCTGCCTCATAGATTTGTGTGTCTATCCGCTGTATAACTAAAATTTAAACCGAAACTAACTAAAATCAATCTCAATATGCTAACACTCTGCTCAATTGAACTGTTTATTGACATTTCTGATTTTTCGGAATGGCTGGAAAACAATGAAAGACTTCTGTCGATATAAGATTTGAGACTGTCGCGTTGCATTTTAACAATGTTTTTATTTAACAGGATATTCATTACACATTTTGTTAATTGTCTTGCTAGTGGCATAAAACTGTGTAGTGAAAGTTCTGTCGATACTCCCCCGCTCCTGGTTTGTACCAAACCCTCATTGAAGGCGTTACTGCGCCGACTCGACATCGGTGCTTCAGGCGCCGCGGTCGCCACTAACAGGTTGCGTGCTACAACACCCACAATAGCTATGAGACAGACATAGGCCACAACGTTACTTAATGTTTAAGGCTCGTATTAATAAATCGCACTCAACTCCGAAATCGAACTTGAGCGCGGACTTTAGATGTTTTATATGAGAATGACATATCAATTTCGCTATCCATGGATTCTCCGTGCGGGTGCCGGGTCCATCGCGTGGAACTGAGAGGAATGTCAGTCGGCGCCTGGGACTTTCGACCAAGCGTGTAGGTTTATTAATAATAAATATGGGTGTAATTTATTAATATTAATAGTGATGCCTACATTATTGTAGGCATCTCATCTCTCATCATCATCACGTGCACACTTTACAAATGAATGAATTTGATAAATAATATTTCAAAACATCACATACATTGATCTGACTCCGTGTTATGTAGCTTAAGCATTTGTGTTACAGTGTAATATCATTATCAACAGAGGTATTACAAAGATACTTAAATAACCTTTATAAGTTTCCGCCAGACCTACAAAGGAGTAATTTTCCATGTAATACATTTCTGCTTTAAATAAAACTTAAAATAGCCGGAGGGTAAATTCACATTTTAAATATAACAACAAAAATAAAATAAAACATTGTGTACAAACTATTCTCAGTAACAGAAACAGTTTTTATTTATTTCATCACAACACGGCTGGCTGTGTCGTTTCGACGCGTGACTAAAACTATTTCCATAATTTTCGTCCGACACACGTGTTCCCACTCACGCGTCGAATTAATTTATTTGTATTTTTTAACGTTTTTTTATTTTTGGTCTTTTTTTATTACATTCGGTTCGGATAGAACGGCCGTGTAGGGTGGGATGCAGCTAAATATATCATAGGGAGGGTTGCTACTAATATACAAATACTTTGTTTTGTTACATTACTTACTTATTTATCAAATTGATAAAATTTCTGCTTGAAGGGCTACAAATTTTTAAGTGTTCTTTAAAATTAGATCAGTGGAATGTGTCTTTACCATGTCTTATTAACGATAAGAATGAAAATTACTTTGCTTGCGCGATGTAGCGATACACATTACACGGAATTGTCATTTACAGCAGATTAAGGGTGAGATTCCACCAAAACTAAGATGTGTGCTGAGGAGCGGAGATGTGTCGTAAGTAGCCAATAGGATATTGGCTTTAACACGTGATCAATCACAGCTTGAAATCCTATTTACTTACGACACAGCACGCATCTTAGCTTTGGTGGAGTCTCATCCTGACGCATGGCAGACAGTTTCTATACAGAAGTTATAAAAGTCGAGTTAAATCCTTACTTTTGACAACCTTACGGTAAAACTATCGATGTTCGTAAAGCACCGCTTTTCATGCGGTATTAATGTGGGGGATTGTTAGCGAGATCCTTGTTTACACTTAGGGTTTGCTTCCCGTCGCTTCGTTAAGATGGCGTGTTAATTATGCGTGTCATTTGCTCCTTAAATAGGTAGTGATTTGGCTGGTTTGTGCCAAAGAGATTTTAGAGATTGAGTGGAATGATGAAGCTATTTATATTGTTGTATTGTCCGAAAACAGTTTTGTTTTGAATACAGTAACGCGCCTATGATTTAGAAAGAATAATTGGTGATTCCGCGATTTGACAAGTCTGGTTATAACATTGAAGCGACTGCCATCAGACTTTAGAGTCCCCTTTAAGGGTTACAAACCAGATAGATTGTATTATCCACTCATAGATTTTCGGAAAATCCATCTCTACTACACTTCAATATTAGAACGAGCAGAGCATTTACCAGTTGCTTGGGTGGGTCGCCAAGGATCGAGCTAAATAGAGAGCCCTAGGAGAGGTCTATGTCCAGCAGTGGACTGCGATAGGCTGATGATGATGATAATTGAGAGAAATCCATCTCTACCATACTTCAAAATTAGAACGACCAGATAACAATAGCAGTGATTCTGATATGCAAGTCTGCAACAAAGTAGAGCCCGTCCTTAAAACCGAAGTTTCGCTTCGGCGTCGAAGTTTGAAGCGGAGCTGTCAATTAGTGGAGCAAACGCCCCTCGGGACTGACGAGGTGACGATCGGTAGCAGGGGTCGTGGGTTCAGGGAGGGAATCTCGGTAGCAGGTATACCTACTAATTGAATTAGCGTCGGTCATAGTTAAGGGTAGCCCCTTGTTGCAGTACAATTCGCGGTAGATGACCGAAAATAGTGAAGAAAGAAAATGCCTAAGACATTTTACTGTTTTAATGCTACCGAAGCCGTATTAGATATAAGCGGAGGTCAAGAGATTCCTTATTCTTGTGTGTCTTTATAATCCAGACACGTGCTTTCCACGTCTTTATTTATTTATCTGTGGACTATATTCGGTGAAACTTTGAATTTTATGAAAAAAAGCCATAACAAATATTTTAAAATGAGTGTGTTATAACTTCGGAAGTATAACTAACGCTTAAGTCGAATGCTGAGTTGGCAGCGCCCCACGTTGGGCGCCAGTCTCCAGGGCCCGTGGGGGACGCTCGGGGCCCCGGGCCCTCAATCGATGCCGGCAATTATTCCGGTCTGAGGGACTGATGCCAGACACAAAAGTCGCCTCTCACTCGGTGGAGAATCAATTTGTTAATTACGCTTAACGTCTAGGCCGTTTGGGGATGGTATGACTGACAATGCGATAATGGTACAATCAATTTTAGCTTGAAAAGTTATTGAATTTATAAGACGGTTATAATTCATACCATGAATTAATAGATTTCGAATGTCTGACAAAATCGTGCGTTGAAGGTAGTGATGTGTAAAAATTAGAAGGTGTAATGTTTAATTTTATTATTTAATAAATTGTGTTATGATTACTAACGCTATCAAATTAATTAATTTAAAAAAATGGTAGCTGTCCGGTTAACACAGGATAAATGGTCACATCGAACATGGTCGTTATTTCAAAATGAATGCAGAAAATAAACGTTGACATTTAAATCATTAATTGAGTCGTAGTTAACAAGATATTTTGCTTTGTTACAGGTAAATATCCCAGCTGCGGTGATAATCAGATATAGTATGGAGTTGGTATGTTAATGCATGCATAAGTGTATTTTGATAATTGGGGCGTCGATATTACTCGTACGTAAATATTTTTACGAATTTATGATAAAATTTGTGTCCCGTGCAGTCACAAATTGAAGTGTTATATTTATCAGCTTGTAATTACTCTCACATACATGTTATTTATTTTAAATTATTCTGTGATCAATTTCTATTAGTAGGTACTCTATTTCGTCAGAATTTGGTAACCCAATGGCGCTGATTTTTAAGTTTGCATGTGGTTCAAAAATGCTAATCGTAGGTTTAAGTATCTTTACTATTAGAGTGGTCTATATTCTCTTATGTCAACCAAAGTGGCATACAAAAACGTTCCCGCGCCCCTAAATCGAAATGCATCACCAATATGGTTCGTATCAAAGAGCGTAGAACTCGGTATAAATAACGTTGACACGGTGAGTCACGCGTCGCGGGTCAGCGCGGCGGCGAGTCGGCGGCCGCGACCCGAGCAATTGCGCTTAACTGCGTTACGAGTTGCGTGTGTGCAGGGGTACCACGGCACGAAGAGGGATATTCTCCTAAGTAGCTTCTGTGTTAAAGCATCATCTTCGGTAGGTTCACTCTTGTATCAGCTTGTTCCTTCGGACAGTATCCGGGGAACAGCTGCACCTACGCATTGTTGACTACCAAGATGTTTCAAAACGGCTTGATCCTCCGGCGCTGAGTAGGGAAGTTCGCTTTGCATGCTTTGGCCTACGTCTCACATCTTTTCGCCATCGTTAACCGCAACAACACTTCCACGGTAATCGTTTAGGTGACTGGCAGTCCTTTATTGTGCATTTCTTGAGTAACTTCCTGCCTATCTCAACAAGTTCTCCAATCTAGGGCGATATGAGAATGCTCATATAGGCCCCGTCTATCGCAGCAGCCCTGGGCATGTTCTCAATTAGCGTGGATCAGGAGAGCGCGGGTCGCCGGAGTCAATTGGGAGTAGCGAGTCGCAACTCTGTTACATGTCTCACAACATGCTGTTGCTCAACTTTTGACGGGCCCGTTGGTCTAGTGATCGGAGCTACAAAACCAAGAGTTGCGGGTTTGAATCCCGCTAGGGGCAAATGTTTGTGTGATGAACGTCGGCATTTGTGCTCGAGTCATGGATGTTTAAAAAAGTATTTAAGTTTTTCTCTTCGTTCACTAGCTTCCATAGCTTCCAAAGCTCGAAGCTTCACAAACTTCGGGCTTAGCTGGGGCTAGGCAATCGGTGTGTAAGTCCAAAGTATTTATTTATGGACTATGCTTTCATTTTGCGTTCACAGTGTGAGCACAAAGTAATGATTTTTGTAATTTCACCTTTTAAGGATTAAGATTGGCGCAGAGATGTAAGTTTACATGAAACTCTATCAATTTTAATGATAAATAAAAGCAAATTGGTATTTTTCGATTTGGTTGATGAAATGAAAATAGTTAAAAGGCTGTAGAGATTATACGATACGTTTTGCCCGGCAGCGGTATCCCGTGGATAATTTTCTACTATGACGCGAGCGAAACCACGTGCATTTCATTGCGGAAAGATCTACTCATGCACATAGATCTACGAAAATCTTAATTATTTATCATAACACACAGTAACAGTCGTGTCTGTATGTTCGTGCGTGAGTCAAGTGAGGTCAAGTGATGGGTCGCCGACGGTTCACCGTCGTAATGGGAGGAATAGATCAATTGGACGAGGGCTCAACACTAATCTGCCGCCCGCTAGTACTTGTGCGGTGTCGCCGTTGCGTTAACCTTATTTAGCGGTGGCTTTACAAGGTCTATTCCTGTCCTGTTTGAGGACACTGTAACAAATTATGAATGCCTTGGATTAACACTCCAATTGCCTAGCCCCAATCTAATCTCAACGCCTCGATGGACTTGTGGATTAAGAACTGGACCGTGGTTTCGAGGCCTTGAGTTCGATTCCTGTGACGGGCAAATTGTGTAAATTTTTCGACCACAATTCCGGATTTGGCAAGCTTTGTGATTAAGCCAAAACACATTTTTGTAACGAAAACATGATTTCAAATGATGGAGCATTTTACCCTGCAGTGGGACATTAAAAGGCTGATACTTTTTTTAACTGAGCTTTTGCTATGGATGCCAGGGAACGGAAAGACATACTTAAATACTTTTATAAACATCCATGACTCGTACTCGTTGGCATAAGTGGCCACTACGGATTAGTATTTATTCCATTGAGAGTAACCTAACACTGGAAACCATCACTCAATGTTCTTCCTATAGGTTGATCATCGTTCGTACCTTTATTCATTCATGCGTATTGATCTCTCACATCCTCTGAAACACCCTCATTAATTTTAAAATGAAAAACAAAGTAACAAAGTACAATGCAACCCTCATTCAATCGATCAACCCTCACTCTTCCGAAGTGTTTCAAAAAATATCAACAAAAAAACAAATTGTGTTGTCGCGCTCCGAGGGCCGGGAGGAAGCGGGTGATTTGTCAGCTCCGGGGGGGCGAAGGCCGAAGGGCGCAGCCCCCGTGACACGGTAGTTGGCAATGGGGACTTTTGTATTATTATTCACACATCATTGCCACATTTTAATCATACTAACATTATAAATGTGAACGTTTGGTTGTTTGGATGTTTGTCCGTTATTCACGCTGAAATTATACAGCGGATTTTGATAGAAGTTTGGTATATTGGCAGGGTATTAGCTGACTTAGGTGATAAGATACTTTTTATCCTGATTAAACGGGATGATGAAACAGGATTCTTAATATAGTGAGCAAAGCCGCTGGTAAAAACTTTTGAGTGAACATGTGTGAGTTTCTGTCTTCATTCAAAATCATGTGTAGATTAGATTAATAGACCTGATTCAGCGAAATTACTCTCAAATTTTAGCTAGTAGCAAGCAATCCAAGTGGTAGCTTGCCCGATCAGGTGACACAATCGCTCGTGTTTTGTAATAAAAAAAGAAAACATTAGGTGGAAGTTAAAATTAGATACTATAGAATTGTCAAAGTATATAAATATGCAAGTAATACGCAATGTTATCAGAGCCATTCTGGCATGTAAAAATAAGTTACTGTATCACGAAATACTCTTTATTTTGTTACAGAAACTATATCGACTCCCTATTCTCTTGCCCTAAAGCTTTCACTTCGCGATCCGTTCGACACCCTCGTGTTGTTATTAAAACGATGACGCGTCAAACGCTACGTCACCGGCAGTTTGTTGTTTTTTGTAAAATGCCTACGCGTTGGTAAGGCCGTGACTGCATATGGGCGGGGCGGTAGAATAATTATTTTATTAAACCTAGCGGCCGCCTCCGACTTCGTCCACGTGGATTTCGGTTTCCGGGCACA
Source organism: Nomophila noctuella (assembly GCA_958496325.1). NCBI lineage: Eukaryota > Metazoa > Arthropoda > Insecta > Lepidoptera > Crambidae > Nomophila > Nomophila noctuella. Next base: position 10,751,938 of record OY292503.1, on the reverse strand, counting down.
TAGTGTTATACTATAGCGTAATGCCTTCCTCGACAAATGGAATATCCAACAGAACATATTTTCTTAATTCGAACCAGTAGTTTCTTAGGCGCGTTCAAATAATCAAACTCTGCTGCTTTATTATGTTAGTGCAGATGATTAAAATTACAAAAAAAAAACAAAAAAATTGTTTAGTGTCATCCTCATTTTCGAATAAAGTTTGCATGTTTGATTCTCTCTCAATAAAGCGAAGCCTACTGTTACAAAATCATTTAACAGCTAAATACAGGATTTATGTTAGAAGGCTTTGGTGAAACTGGTTAATAATTTTCAATGTAGAGAGCATTGAGTAATTTTACACCAATCAGACATCTTGACGGGACTCCAGCACATTATTAACACTTTAGAGAATCACAGTTTCACCTAATGACTCAGCAAAATAAGAATACACCCCGCTCGCATTCGACCGCGGGTTTACAACCGTCGGGTCCGCGTCGAAGCCGCGGGAACCTTTCATGTTTAACTAAGTGTGAACGTAATTGCCGGGGGTGCGACTGTACGCCGTACGCGCCGCCCCGGAAGCGGCTGCTATTAAATATGGTTTTATTATAATATACGTTGTACAACATATGGTCGTTTTCGATTTGACGCTGACTCTGACATGTGTTGAGGGGTTTTGGTTGTTTGGCGTTACCGTTTTGGTTATACAAATCTGTTATAAGGTAAGGTAAGGCTAGCTTTGTGATCAAAATGTTAGCCCTTAGGCGAAAAATAATCAAAATTTCTATGATTCACATATGATTAGGGAAAGTTTTTGTAAGTATTTTCTATATTAAGTTTCATAACGTTATTACGAACATGGACTAATCACTAAATGAATAAAGTCCGTGTCTTGTTTGATTACGTGGGGTCGAAGGAGACGGCTGCACAGATTCCCGATAAGCGCGTGATATACCGGTACCGGCCGTTACGCAAGCCGCGCCAGGTCATTAATCGAGGGTAATTAGCCATGATCGAGCGTCTGGGGCGAGGGTGACCGTTTGACAAGCGTGGAGCGGAGCTTCTGACTTGTCACTTAGTTCGGAATGGCTTGATGTCCTCGTCTTTTGTGTCAGATTGTGTGGTCCTTCGAGCCAGATACGAATTGTTACACGAGGGAAATATTTTGTCTTGAATTAGTGATGGTATTTCCTTATTTAACTTTCAGAAAGTTATACTAAATTTGAGCTAAATAATGTATCTTGGATTGCTTAAGAACACGGGATCAAAGGCACACATTCACTATAAGCGCGTGATATACCGGCACCGGCCGTTACGCAAGCCGCGTCAGGTCGTTAATCGAGGGTAATTAACCGTGATCGAGCGTCTGTGGGGTGAGGGTGACCGTTTGACAAGCGTGAAGCGGAGCTTCTGACTTGTCACTTGGTTTGGAATGCCTTGCCTTTGCCTTAGAGAGAGATCTCATCAGTTAAACGAAGTTTATCATAATTGAGTTTTGGAGGTGACTTGATCTATTGGTTATTAAAACCAGATTATTTGGTCCGCCAAGCAGAATGATTTAGTCCTTTAAGCCGGATGATTTGGTCCTTCAAGCCGGATGATTTGGTCCTTCAAGCCGGATGATTTGGTCCTTCAAGCCGGATGATTTGGTCCTTCGAGCCGGATGATTTGGTCCATCGAGCCGCTAGATGTAATATTCGATATTTTTTCTAGATCTAGGTGGCACGTTATTTTAACCACATTTCTCCTTGTCCGCAGGTGTGAGCGCAAATAAAATAGCTAAGCGGACTGAGCTGGCGCCCAACAAGGGGGGTCCGTTCGCGGCGGCGCTGCGCACGCTGGCCAAGAACGCGGGGCCCGACGCCAAGGACGGTGAGTCGCACCACGCCAACGCACTAGCTCTTGTGGCCACGGATGATGGGGGAAGGAGATAATTCAGAAACTTTGTAACTATTGGCAAGCGGCCGCCCGCGACTAGGGCTGCGTGGATTTCGGTGCACGCACACATAGTGTTAGAGCTTAAAAACTTCCTCGACAAATGGACTAGCCAACACAAAAGAAATATGTTAGTCGAACTAGTATTTCCTGAGATAAGCACGTTCAAAAAAACAAATTCTTCAGCCGTATAATACTAGTACTAGTACTAGTAAAGTAGACTGAAAAATCATCTCTGAAGCCTACATGAATGCAGTTTTGTTTGATGACAGTTAAAATTTTGAAAGAAAAGATTAGCTTTTGTTTTTTTAACCAGATTCTTTAATCCCCATTTGAGAGAGGCCTATGTCAAATAGTGGAATGAAACAAGTTATTAATGGGAACCTATAAATCTTTCTCGATGATGTCATGGGGAAACACGCCTTTCAAAGTAAAAATAGCTTTACAATATCGTCAGGAAGATATCTTTTTATAAAAAGAAAATTTTGGAAATTTCTTCTGTAGATGCACTTTTCATTAATAATTTATTTCGTCGCAAGTGTTAGAATTTAAACTATTTAAACGTTTGAAATAAAAATAAAGGCATAATCAAAACTTAAGCTGTCTATTAATCTATATCTATCAGGTATCTACTAGGCAAGCGTGCTCCATCTTAGGCCTCATCTACACTTTCCATCAGGTGTGATCGAGGTCAAATGCAAACCTAACTTAAATAAAAAAAAAAACTGTTTAGAATAACGCAAATTGCAAATTACAAAAAATATTGAAAACTTTTTCTGTATTTCTGACAGAAACACCTTCCTCCATCATTCGTGACAATATCTCCTGTTTATTATTTTTATTTATTTCCTTATTTCCGAACGTAGCGTTTTAACCACCAACACTTGTTGGGTTGCAATCGTCCATACAATTTTGCCAACAATTTGTTGAATACTATGTTAAGAATATGTAGATGATATTAATTTTTTGTGATGATTGACCAAAGTGTATCTAAATTCGCTTTAGTCAATCTGTAATCGTTTGTAGAACACGTTACTTTTAAAATAATCTAGGAATGTATCACACGAATTTGTAGTTGTAACCCATTGTTAGCTATTTGACTTGGAGTTTCGATAAAAAATATGTAATTTCTGTCATAGCCAAAACGAAAAAATACTGTACGAATATGTTTTGTAGTACTTACATACTGAGGAACCAGTTTTTACTATGTTGTCCGGTTCGAAGGATCATGTTATTTGGTTCAAAGGACCATGTTATCTGGTTCGAAGGACCATGTTATCTGGTTCGAAGGACCATGTTATCTGGTTCGAAGGACCATATAATCTGGTTCGAAGGATCATGTTATCTGGTTCAAAGGACCACGTCTGGTTCGTAAGGACTGTGTTGAGTGTGAAAGTGTGCAGGCACCGCGAGCGGGACGCCGGAGGCCAGCAAGGACAAGCCCCCGCCCACGCCGACGAAGAGAGCCTCCCCGCACCATCTGCCGTCAAGCGGATTTCAGCCTTATAGACCAGATGATAGGTTAGTATTTGGTTTGTTGTTAGAAAATAACATTTTGCATGACGGATTAAAAATTCTTTGAAACTGTTGTGAACAATTTGAGACGGTACTGAGATTCTCGGTGTGCCTTACACATTTAATATTTTATAGAAACATCAAAAAACATTTAAGTTTCATATTTTGCAATATTATATATTTTTTGTATGACCGTGAGTGGCATTTGCTCTTAACTATTGTACACTTTATATGTATATATACTCGTATTATTAAGTCTAATTTAATCAAATAATAATTACTTAATGCCTCTGAAAAGCCATTAGTGTTTACACGTTCTATTTTTTTTATATGAGCGCGTAAAATGTTTAAAATTACTAATCTATAAAATAGAAAAATGTTTACAATTGGTAGTCGCATTAAATATTCACTGTTTAGCCAGTTTCTTAAAAGTTCTCTTGAATAAAATGTAAAGGTATTAATTTTGCAACGTGGCATCTGTTTTTGCCTCGTTTCTGTCATTTCTCGTAGGCTACCCAAGATGCCATTTTCATCTTCATCCCGCATACGAACTATCTGTGTGAGTCGGATGGAGATATAAGTCGCTACGAATTATCGTCAAAGTGGCATCTTGGCTAGCATATTAGGATAGTAAAAGACACGGTGAACAGGCGCCAAGTTGTGTTGACCGAGTGGTAATGTGAGAGTCTCGTGTTGCAGCCGGCTGTCTCACCCGGCGGCGGCGTCGTTCCCGCTGCTGGAGCCGGCGGCGTACTCGCCGTACGCGCACCCCAGCCTCTACTCCAGCGCGGCGCTGCAGTACAGGTCAGTACATTCACGCTCGATGGCAAAGGGGCCAACAAGTTAAGCAACTTTTGCAGGGCGGATCCAGGCTTAGTCTCGGCCAAGTCAGTAAAAATAAAATACATAGTTATGTTCAATAAGTGGTCCATCAAAATCTTGGCACCAGCTCGATGGGGGTTGTCCCCATGACCCCCTCTGGATCCACCCTTGTTTCGCGGAGACCACTCATCGGATGGGCGGCCGAAAAATTTCATCTCGAGATCCTCCGTGCTTCGGAAGGCACGACGTTAAGCCGTTGGTCCTGCGCCTGATCTCTCTGCGCTCGTGTCAGATTGCTGTTCCACCTAACTAAGGGAATGTGGACTTCTCTGCTAGTGCACTCACTTGTGCAATATAATATATCCTGCGTGCCTGGCTAATCGTATGATCGGCTGCCATGGCTCTAAAACGGCCGAAGGGTTACCACAGAGATAATAAACAAGTAGAGTAGCTGTAGGGGCGTAGCATAACAGACGAACTTCGCGGTAACACAATCACCATCACCAATGGTGACTTTGGGCATGACCAATTTCTAGAAATAGTCTGCAATGGGCTGGTCATGATGTAGACTCGAAAATGTAAACAACATTGTATTCCGTCCCCCAGGTTAGCAGCGGAGGAGCAGATGTACCTGGAGCGCGTGTTCCGCAGCGGCGTGGGCGTGGGCTGGCTGCCGCCGTACGCGCTGTACCCGCCGCTGGCGCCGCCGCTGCCGCTCGTGCCGCACGCCGCGCACCACGCGCACCCGCACGCGCACGCGCACGCGCACGCGCAGCACGCCATGCACGACCGCGACCGCGAGGAGAGGGAGAAGGAGATCGCCGCGCAGAGGGAGCGCGAGCGGGAGAGGGAGCGCGAGAGGGAGAGGGAGCGGTGAGTTGCTGTTGAGCTGGTGGGGCTTGTATGGTGTCTGTCGGATCACAATTGACCTGTTACATGTTCATGTATTCATGGATTTAATGAATTAAAAAAGGTTTCGATAAAATAAATGAGTTTCGGAAAAATAAATGATTTTGGGAAAAAGTAGGTTAGTCACAAAAAAATAACTTGTGTTCCACAAATTTATATTTTTTGTACAATAAATGCAGCACGAAATTGGATTTAAACATTTTTCACGTCATATTGAATACCGAATATAACATCCAAGCCACTTGGGCTCGTATTAATAAATCGCTCTCAACTCGGAGATCGATCTTGAGAGTGAACTAGAGATGCTGTGTTATATTACAATAGCATTTCGAGTTCGCTCTCAAGATAAATCTCAGATTTGAGACTGATTTAGTACAAGCCTAAATATGCTTCGTGTGCGCCATGTTCGTCACTCACGGAGATTCCTCCTCTTCGGTTCCAGGGAACGCGAGCGAGAACAACGGGAGAAGGAGCAGCGCGAGCGGGAGCGCGCGCAGCGGGAGAAGGACGCGCGCGCGCGCGAGGCTCTGCGCGACGAGCAGCGGGCGCTAGCGGCGCTGAGCTCGCACCACCTGCACCACGCGCACGCGCACGCGCACGCGCACCACGCCGTGTACGGCCTGCCGCGCCCGCTGCTGCCGCCGCCGCTGCTGTACCGGCCCTACCGGCCGTACGCGCCGCCGCAGTCGCCCGCGCCGCCGCCCGCCGCGCCGCAGCCGCCGCCCGCCGCCTACGACCCGCCGCCCGCGCGACACGCCCAGCACCTCCAGGATCCGCCCGTCTCATCGCAGCAGGTCGGTATTCTCCAGCAGCGTGCAGCCAGATCTATATTATCCATATCGTTGAAATGAACATTTCGTGAAATGGCCTAATCAGTTTGATCAGATCGTGAAATCTTCTACATTTCTTTTGGACAGAAGACTTCTATGATTGATGTAGGTTACGGTCATATTTTTTTGTAAACCCTTTAAAACTTTCTCTATTATTGGGTGGATGCAATAATTATTATTTTGAAATGTAGATGATTCTACGATCTGGTCAAAGATAAGTAGTGAGTTAAGATTTGGCCATTTCATGAAATGTTCATTTCAACGTTATGGCCACGACATAAACTTTAAACATATTTATTGAATAAATTATAGTTGTAACATATATAACATATTTCGTGCTTACAAAGATCAGATAAATAAAATCATAATAATTCCAGTCGTCGTCCGCGCCGTCGCCGTCGATCACCTCGCAAGCAGCAGCCGCAGCGCCCCCCGCGCCCGCGCCCGCCGCGCCGCACGCCGCGCCGCACGCCGCGTCCCACGCCGCGGGCGCCGCGCACGCGCCGCGCGACTCGCCGGACGACGCGCGAGGTGAGGAGCCCGCGCCGCCCGCGCCCGCGCCCGCGCCGCAGCCCGTCTGACCGCGCGACGCGCAGGACACGCCCCGCCCGCCCCGCGACCGGTGACAAGCGCCGGCACCGCGCTGAGGAACTGTTTCATTCACTCAGGTTGTTGCGTTTACACTAGTACGTTAACGTACTGAAGCCTAACACGTGTAATAATATACTTGCAAACAAATAAAGAAAATTTTGATTTTTGATCCGCGCCCGATGTTCCGGACTTTGGTATTTCGTTCTTTAAACTTTAAAGGAGAGGCCCAAGACTTGTAATAATCTACTTCTAAACGTATAAAGAACATTTTGATTTTTGATCCGCGCCCGAACGTCTAAACAATGGTATTTCGTTTGTCGTAATGTGTCGCTCCGTAGTAGGAGCTGTATTCCGTTTTCCCTGATACCCAACATTGTGTATTTATAATGGGAGACGTGGATGCATACCACGAGCTCCGCATCCGGACGACATAAAGTTTTAAATATTTAGTACGAACGCAATTCTACTTGAAGTTTAGTTTTGAGTTTGTACTGTTCAGTCTGTTAGTTTACATGTTATCGTCGTTCTGTTTGTATGAGAAACCGCTGGGACTACCCTTCCTTATAATGAATGTACTAATGTAATCGCATATATGGCTTACACTGAATGAATGAAACGCCAAAGCACTGAACTTCTGAACTTGAACGTTCCCATACATTCAGTATGTTTAACTAGTAATATCCAACGCGATATACTCGTATTGAATGAATGGAATCTGTAACAAATATATGTCTGAAATGAGCCAGTGTTGTCACTTTGTCTGAAAATGTATAACTGCCAATATGTACTTAAACTTTACTTGTGTATTCTAAATTCTACACTATATTTCGATTTGCTAGATGATATCTTGGGCAAAAACCGTGGACGATTTGGTCTGTAATTTTATTGCAATACAAAATTCTGAGCTATAAAGTGACTTAAAAACAAATAACCCCTTTAAAAGTTTCAAATTCTTGAATAATAAATAAATAATAATAGAACTTACGTTTATTCAGTTTTTCGAAAAATTAAATGTCTTGCGAAAAAATAAATGAGTTTTGAAAATATGAAAATTTAAAACCATGTGATCATAATCAACAAATTACAAAGTTATTTGTAGATGAAATCGCCGCGGCAAAAATATGGTAGTGATATTATTTTCAGAAAGTAAAATCGCAACACTGTTCGGTACCATCTTAGACGGATTACCTACAAAGAGTTTGTATAAAAATGTAAATTGTAGTTTGTTTCACTTAAGTTGGCTTAAACGAATATAGTTAGAAGAACTATGAGTTCTTACAATTTTTCTAAATGAAAATAAATAATATGATTTATACATGTTTCATATTGCCTAATTTCTCCTTTCGTGAAACAAATTATTATCTGCCTAAACCTTACAAAAAACTTTATAATTAAACAAGCACACGATATTTTCAATATACCATGTATCCCAAATGATATGATTTTATTTTAATATGGTTGAAACAAAGCGTACACTTGTACAGTCAAACAAATAATTTGATTATTCAATTTATAACATATACGCCAATCTTACTGAATAATAAGATCACTATTGAATTGAACTTGTTGAATTTACATAAACGGATGCCATTTTCTCTTAGTGTACTTGTACATAAGAATTGACATAAAAAGTTGATGTCATTTAACCCTTCAGTTGCTTTAGCACTGATCAGTGTTCTAGTATGAAACTGCGGTAACACTGATCAGTGTTCAGATGACCTGTGACACTTTCAACTCTATTTTGAAACATATACACTTGAAATACGGTCTTAAACTCGCGCTATGTTGCCGCAGACGACGGGTACAGATTTACGCACCCTTCCCGCATACGAAAGGTTAAAATCTAGTCTCTAGATAGTTAGTTATCTAGGATATACCATTGATACCACATATATTTCTACTCACAATTGTCTTGCTGTTCAAAGTTCATACTAATAATGAAAAAAATGATGTTTCAACAAGTATAATAAATTCTTCTAATGAAAAGCATTAATTATTTCAGAGTTAATTTAATCGCTCGAAGATAGTAGTTAAAAAATTGACCTTTTGCTTTTAAAGAAGTTTTGATAAAACCAATTTATTATGGAACATCCATATTGTATAAATTGACGGCGTATTTAATTACGCGAAATATTTGTCAAGTATCAAAAGATACCAAATGTTATTTTGTTTTATATACAAATTGAATGGTATTAACTAGATTTGCTAAGCTGTGTTCAATTGTTAGTATCAAAGTATGTTAAGTTTTTAATAATTACAATTATTTTAATAATTAATAATATTTTGATACTAATAATGGTTTAACGATTATTTTTGTCTGTGATAAAATATCAATGACAAAATAAGGAAAAGCTTGAGATTAGTACAAATAAACAGTTCCAACATTATTTCAAAAATATCGTTGGGAATGTATTTTTTCAATGACTTCTTATTGATTAAATATTGTGTACTGCTGGCATGTAAAGCAAGTAATATCAAATGGTATTATAAATTGAAAAATTAGTAACAAGTCTGCACGTTAATAATATGTGGCAAAGTGTTATTGTTTATTAGTTTGACTGTACCTGGCATAAATATGCGAACTGTACTTTGATGTTTTATTTCTTCAAATTTGTAAAGTCAGCCTAAGTTTTGTGCAAGGTTATTTACGAGGGAAGTTTTTCAAGGGATTTATAGTTTCAAATAATAATATCTTGTTGAATTCAATATTAATTTCATCCCTTGAAATAGTTGTATCTCGTATATTGCATAAATTTTACATGAACATCGCTCCCTCTCTAACGTTATAATGTGTAAAAGAGAAGGGAAATAATTTATATCGAATCGACTGTATGTTCCTACTGTATTCTAATTTGCTTTGTTAACCACAGAACAAGAGTAGTTCAGTAAGTTTATTCTGCACGGAGATATCTTATGCGAAACTTGTCTAGGAATACATTGTATGCTAAATGAAACTCAATATTTGTGCAATGAAATAGTTATTAGCTTTTTTTTTTTGTTAAGATGATGACATTTAGAAATGGATGATTTAATTTGTGTAGTGTGTTTATTATATTGCCGTGTAAGTATTGTTATGTTTATATCTTGTGATTTTTTTATTAAGTTTTCCCTAATAGGGCATGTAAAGCCGTTGGTCCTATGCCTGATCTCTCTACGGTCGTGTCTTAACAAACTATGAGAATGATGGAATTGAGAGTGCACCTGTACTTGCGCATTCATTTGTGCACTATTGACTATAAAGTTGATTATAAAATTAGGTCAGGAAGATATTTTGTCCTTAGTTAGTCCATTATTTAACCGGGTAATAGCAAATATGTGTTGTATGAAACAATTTTTTATTATGTTTAAGTAGTATAACAATTTGACATATTTTCATTTCACCAAGACTGCATTATTTGTTATTAAACAGAACTTCTCAGATATGTTTTTATTGGATAAATAAAGTCTGATGTTGTGTATTAGTGATTCGGTTCAATGTACATGTTAGGTTTGTCTGACGATCCACCTCACTTATGAGGTGGAGATTACAATAAATATCATTGCGTTGATTGAAGTTACTGATCAACTCTTGTACTGTGGCCTAACACTGCAATCTGAATAAGATCAGACACCAAATGTAGTGTAAACTCGACCGATCAAAATATGTAAACTGCCTGGTGCAGGATTGTAGATAGGTGACGATGATATTTAATGAAAAAATATATAGTTTAGGTGTAAAACAAATGTGACAGGTCGTCAGACGCAATTTTGTGGCGTCGCTGAAGCGACAAACTGTACACAGTTGCGACTTGCGACGCTGGTAGACAGGCCGGCCGCTTGTACCGCGCTCCGCTGGGCCGTCGACGAATTTAATTGGCGCCTAAGGAAGATATGTGATAATGGTATTTGATGGACGGGTGAAACGGGACTAGTAGAAGCGACATTTCATTGTGTTTGGATATTATTTAGTGATGCACTGACATGTGTGCAGATAAATTTTACCGGTTAAATGTCGGTAGTTAGTATTTTTACCGGTATATACCGATATATTGATGATTGATTAAACTGGAGTGATATCGGTAGTTACAGTATTCGCAAGCACACCTCGCGAGAATGCGATTGTGCTTTCGCCGAAAATAAATAATGTGTATTTCAATAGAGATTCATCAATTTGCTTTGGTTTTACAATGGAAATCGCTTCTACTAGTGCCGTAGCCGTGGTGATATAAGCGCAGTGGAGTGCGTACAAGGGCCGGCCGCGGCACCCGCCCGGGGAAACTTAGATAAGCTTTAAGATACGTGCAATCAGCTTCGCCACTGCATTTGTGATAAGTCTTACTTGCAGTATTCGCGCCTCGGCCGGGCGCCCGACGATAGGGCGTGCGATACCGCTGTTTTGGACCGGTTTTATTGTCGATATTTTTAATTCGAATCATTATTTTACCGGTAGTTTCAATAGTTGGCAGTGAAAATGGAAATCTAAAGATTTGATTGTACAAAAAATGTGTATTGTACAAAACTTGAAGGGATTTGATTGTAAACTTTAAAATGTGTGATTGGGGCTTATTGTAAAAATAACATGTAAATAAGCTTTAAGCACACAGTTTTCTGCAGGAATAATTTATTTAATGTAATACCCACATGTGGCTAGATGTATCTGTTTCTTAAGATCTCTGCCGGTAATATAGGACTTAACCGGTTCTTCACAAAATACCGGTGTAGCATGCCCTACCCACCGCGAATAATTCGAACATGTGTATAAAACAAGAAAAAAAACGAAATTTTATAACAACAAAAAAAACCTCTTTATACGTTAACTTAGATAGTTATTATTAATTTCTAGCTTTTAATAGGTGTTCAATATTTTTCATGTTTTCATTCGAGTTCTTTTTCTTTACGCGAGCAGCATTTAAATGGGCAGCGGCCCGAAGTGTCAGTGTAAATATTATATTTAATAGTTAGATACGATATGGACAATACCTAACAAGTGAAAAGGAAAATGATGATTTTATTGAAATACACATTCAATGGAATTAACTCGTTTGCATGCGTCGCCTTCGAGTGATGTGCAACGGTGTTGCCGGTTAGTGTTGGGACGGCCGGTTTATCGATATCGGTATTTTTTGACGTCTTTTTATACTAAGTCTCAGTCTTAGTATAAAAATGAGTTTAATTTTAAATCGTCATGTAATATTGACTTGTCCGTTCTCTGCATAACATTTTTTGCATTCACCGGACATATCGATATTAGTGATGTGCTAACCGGTTCACCGGTAATACCGGCAACGCTAGTGCACGCCCCTCGCGGGTGGTAGTGATTTTATTTTATGTTTCACCCTCCCCGCCGCTTCAGCCAGCATGTAGTTAGTTTGTGTACTGTGTGCTGTTCCACAGGTATTTGTGCACGATGGAGGATTTATTAAGATTATAGGTAGTGGAGAAATAGTTGCTAAAGTAATTTGGATCTTATGACAATGTAATACAGATGAAATCGACTGAATGACCTTACCCAGGAAAAGCCAATTTGTAGACTATTAAGTCTCGGAAATTTCTATAGGTCAATGTTTTACGACGACGGTATTACTACACCCGGGTTCGACTCCCGTATCCGATAGAAAACATTCATAATAATTGCTAATCTGTTTCAAAATTGCGGACATAGTTAAAGGAGACCGAATTGGTTTCAAACATTCTTGCTTGGGACTTTATTTAGCGAGATGAAAATGGTGTGAAATTGTAGGTTCAGCCAAAATACGGGTTACATTATAGTGTCTTCTAATAAATTTAAGTCATGCAAGATGACTTAAATAATTTATTATACTGAGTAGCTCATAGGATCACGATAGGGAAATGTATTTTTGCCCGTATTATACTTAAACTAGCGGCCGCCCGCGACTCCGTCCGCGTGGATTTCTTTTTTTCGAAATAAAAAGTAGCCTATGTTCTGTCTCAGGGTCTAAAGATTGTCTGTACCAAATTTCATCAAAATCGGTTGCGAGGTTTAAGCGGGAAAGCGTAACAGACAGACAGACAGACAGAGTTACTTTCGCATTTATAATATTAGTTGGGATTCTCAAATAGTAAATTTCTACCTACTTTAATATACTATTTACACAGAATTAACGTCTAAACAATAGGCACGGTGCAGAGAGACGAACTTCTTAGCTATCCATGGATTCTCCGTGCGGGTGCCGGGTCCATCGCGTGGAACAGAGAGGAATGTCAGTCGGCGCCTGGGACTTGCGACCCAGCGTGTAGGTTTAAGGGGCCCCTTTATAGTATACTAACGATCACCTTCACCGATGACATTCCTCTCCCTTCCCAACCATATTTGGTATGAGCCGAGTAAAGCGGCTTTAGTTGCTCTTTCCAGTAACGAGCTAATATTAGATCTTGGTAATCCTAAGTCCTTCAGTAGGTTGTAGAGAGATTTCGCTGGTATACCTCTCGCACCCACTTCCACAGCATACAACCGTGCTATATAACCATTTTTAGTCATCTCGTTGGTTAGGTCATAATACTTATTTGTTTTAAACGCGTGATCTTTGGGAATGTTTGTCTCCCATGGAACAGTAAGTTCCACCAACAGTACGCGCTTAAGTTTTCTAGAATAAACGAAAAGGTCTGGTCTAGACGACGATAACACAATGTCTTCTGGAATAGTGTAGTGCTTTTCATACGTGTCCATCATGATCTATATCTATAGAGGGCGCTAAAATCCCGATTTTTTTTTCTGTGGTTTGACAGTAAAATTTGACATTTAGCGTGAAAGTTTCGAATATGAGTCACTAGATGGCAGAATAAGGCACCGTGTTTTTCCGTGGTTTGACAGTAGAATTACCGACATTGAGACGAACCGAGGTTTGAATATGAGTCACGAGATGGCAGAGTCATCGCTACGCACCAAAGATCTCTACGCACGGTGCCTATACTACAACTACTACTAATACGACGATTATAAACGACACTAGCGCCTCAAGTGTCGAATTTCAATTTGAATATCTGTTCCTACAATAGACATTTTACTCAGGTCAATGAAATATTTTACAGTTAAAATAGTATGCAACAAGTTTTCCATAGAAATCTACAAATTAATATAAAATTAAATCTGAGATATGATTTTTAAACTAACATAAACTGATAGTAAGTAGTTGATAAAGACTCAAATCTTGAGCACTCCATAGATCTATGATCCTCTATGATCTAATCAAAATATTCTGTCAACGCGACAGAACAAGCCCAAACCAAACAAATCACAACAAGTATCGCAAATTCGCAACAAAAACTGCAACCATACTGCATCTCAAAGTACAGAAATGCCGAATGGCCCGGCCCATACCAGAGATAAATCTTCGAGACATATCCAAGCTCAGTGAGGACGAAATCAAGCCTAGAGAAAACAAATCTTACTTCGAACTAGTTGTTGAGAGAATATCTAATCATAAATCTAGCAGGCGTCTCGTATTTGGGGCACTTTCTGGTTGGCTATCAGGTATCACCGTTATAAGAGTGGGGAAAGTGGCTGCCTTTGGCCTAGGAGGGGGAGTGATTCTTCTCCATTTTGCGAGTGAATACGGCTATATTCACGTAAACTGGGAGCGGGTGAGGGAATCCGTGGACCGCAGCCAAGCTTGGATGGAGAATGTGGTGAACTTCGTGAGGAAACACAGCTGCTTCTCCGTTGGTTTTGTTGGAGGATTCTTCTTGGGGGTCGCTTCTACGTGATATTAGTGGATATACAATAGTTAGTGATAGTTGTAAAGGGTGTATTTTAATGTATTTTATGAAAATGTTTTAAAAAGGAAAGACTGCCTAATGATGTGTTTGACTTGTCACCATCACACCATCAAGGTGAATTTAGGATTGAATATGTGCTTTACATAGAACGAGTGGGTTCGAACCCTACTTAGGTCACATGTTCGTTAGATTTTCTCATCTTTGGTATCTAACCCGCGTAGGTAAATAAAAGAATACTAAATAATAATGGCAAATTTGCTGGCCATTCGAAATAAAACTGTAAAGAATGGACGAAGGTCTACTGTTGCACAAGGTATCTAAAAAAATGACAAATCTGTTGGGCGTCGGTTCAATTCCTGCCTTGGGTAAAGCTGATGTAGGATTATTTGCCATCATCATTTGGTCGACAATTTATAACCGAACCTGTCTTACATTCTGCGACGCATTATACCTTTCTGGCGACTACTACCTTCTAACGTAGAGAGGCAGAGTTTAGTCGAAGTTCCACTCGAATGAGCCGCTCTTCTGAAAAGTACTTCCACCTTACAGAAGAAGACCACAGTGAAATAGCCCTTCGTAACTGTTTTGCTATATTCCTGCTGGTAAGTAAGGTAGCCAGCGATCAGGTGACCCTATGGTTCGTCTGCCACCCTTTAAAATAAAAATCCATGAACTTGGAAACACCCATTATACTTATGAAATATGGAGGAAGTGCTTGCGACTTGATTGGTTGGATCGTAAGTATAAAATTAATATCAATCACAAGGTGCCAAGGAAACTCGCTATGCAAACAAAACTATTATATAAGTCAGGTTCGACTCCTGAGCAGGTTGACGTGAGAAATGTTTTTGATTCGAATTGGATTAATCCGAAGACATGTCCCGTCGACGGCGCGTGGAGAAGAAACAAGTTTAGTGTAATAACGTCTAATAGCAAAGTCAATTCCTGTGCACAAAATAGTTCTATAAGAATGCGCTTGTTACTAAAATCGTAAGATTGGGTTCGAACCCCACTTAGGTCACACGTTCGTGCTTAACGTTCGTGTTCGTATGGAAATTACAAAATGTACTTTAAGAAAAACGCTATAAAAGCTATCGAACCAAAATATTGGCGCTTTATAAAAAGTCTACAACTTATTTAACCTACTTGATAAAATGAGGTAACTCATTTATACGTAAAGTACCTGCCTACCTATGTACATACCGATTTGTAGGTATATATTTATTATTTGCGCTGGAAAGACTTAGAAAAAAAATTGTCATGGATCATTCATGGATGTTATAAGTTGGTCTTAAGGGCCAAGCTTTACTCAAGCCAGGTATTGAATTAAAAACACCCTAATCACCTTGGATTACCTTAAAAAGTGCAATTCGTTTGTTACCAACGCATTAGCGTCAACAGATCTACACAAAAACTAATTCACTCGATTTCGAGATAAGTCGAGAAGTCGCTACCTACCTGCTTCTCGAACTTCTAAACCTGGGTATAAAGTCCTACATAATCCTACGTAGCCATAGAGCTAAAGGCCCACAGGTAAAAGCCTAGCTGTAGAAATAATGATGCTAGTACCTAATCAAGATGCAATTTAAGTTCTTTAGGATAGGTAAGTTTTAAGAGAAGTAGAGCTTAGTGGAACTTCCACTCGAATGAGCCACTCGCCTGGGGATGTACCTCCACCATACAGAAGACTACAGTGAAATAGCACTTCGTAACTGTTATGCTATGTTTATGCTGTTGAACAAGATTGCCAGAGCCCAGTTGGGGAGGGTTTGGTGTCCTAAAGACAGGCAACGCATCTGCGACCTTTGTGCGGTTGTTGATGTCCATGGGTAGCGGTGATCACTTACCATCGGGTGACGCCCTTGTTCGTTTGCCTCCCTATAATATAAAAAAGTAAAGAATGAAATGAAATAAAGCTTCTCCTAGTTCTACTATAAACTACACCAGTAGTTTGAACGTTTCCTAATCGATGTATTTTATAATCATAGCAATTAAGTACCTCTACCTACTTAAATGTTAAGCGTATATTAGAATTTTAGAGCTTATATCGTCCGCTTACGCTGTGCTTTTTATTATTTTGCATGATCCCATTTTAAACACAATAATTTTTTTTTTTTAATTTTCTTATAATATTCACACTGACGTAAACAATTTTATTACAGACTCGAAACAAAGATAACGTCATCATCATAATGAACTTCGAGACGGTTTATTGAAATAAGTAATCACTTTATTAGAATTTTAAACTAAAGCGTTCATGTTCGAATTATTGCACCAACAGTCAATTAAATATCCCATATGATACCCATAACAACGAGACTGAACCTAAACATCTTAAACAAATAAATAATTCAGTGTTTGTATGTCCACAGCTAGACCGGCCATGGCGACCACAGTGACAGCACCCCCAGAGCCGGCGGACCGGCCTCCGATGCCCCTTCAGCCCCTGCCACCCGAACCAAGCGTCTCCATACCACCTGAACCTTCCTCCTTCAAACCTGATGAACCCAGTTTATTCCCTGATAAACCCACATTCATACACCAACCAAAACCTCTCACTCATACTCAAATCTCTCCTTCGTCTATTCCCAACCCGAGCCCAAGCGTAACGGCGAAGGAACCAGGGTACCCCTATGGTGGTTACTTGTACTCCATTCCTGGATACTCCGCGTTTCAGCCTGTGTCGTACCCAGGAGTCATGCAGCCCCAACAAGCACCGATATTACCAAACGAAGCAACCACCAGCGAATACGGGCCCTATCCTCCGCTTCCTCCAGTGGAAAACACTGAAGGGAGACCAGAACTGCCTAAGCCAGTCACGGACACAGGCCAGTCTGAAACGCAGACTATGGCTCCGCCGCCAGCACCACAAACAATGCCACTACCTTTACCAAAGCCTCAAGAGTTTGAACTGCCGAAGCCCCAAACAGACTTTGAAGATCACTTTACGCCAGAAATAATACCAGCGAGCTCAAAACCAGATGTCACTCCAGGATCAGAGTGCAAAATGAGCATAACCTCCTTAACACAAGGTTCAGGAGCAACTGTCACGATACCTTCACAAATACCCAACAAGGACACAAAAATAAAACCCCCAGAGCGATTTAGCCTAAAAACTAGCATACCCATAAGTAAAATCGATTTGAAATGCGTCAACAACCCGCCAGACTCTGTGTTTCAAAATACATTGAATAAGAAAATGAATGTAAATCAGCCGTTTCAAAGTCAAAAGCCAGATGAAACTTCTCAAAGGCCGAGAGTAGAAATACAAAGCAACATTGTTATCAAAACTGCACAGGAAAATGAAAGCAAAGAAACAAAAGTCACTCCACCGAACAATAGCATAAGCACTTTAATAAACGCAGCGGAGGCGATAAACAAAAATGACAGCCAGTTTCGGAAGCCTGAGCCAAAACTTGATGTTCCTAATGACAGCAAAGATTCAACAATGAACCCAACATTTCCTCCGCCTGTCCCTAACCAACTACAGCGTCCTCTTTTCAACCCAATCAACGTTGATAGTAGCAAAGTTAACTTTGCTAATTCCAATAAACCACCAGACCAATTCAATGATCAGAAGAATCAAATACTTTTTATTCAGAATAAGAACAGTGCGAATTCTAAAATGTTGTTGACTATCCAGCAACAGAATCCGCAGGTGTTGCTCCAGAGAACGAATTTCGAGTCAAAAAACCTGCAAGCTCCTTCACGATTGTCAAACCAAAGTAAGAAATGCAAAGAGGAAGTTGTCAGTGAAAACGGAACTTCTTCCAAAGTCGTCGCATTGAAAAGAATGCACCAAGAAAATTGCGACGAGAATGACTTTGAGAATTTGATAACGGAGAACCAAATCTATGGTAACAAGATAGTCGTGAAGGAGAAGTCACAGGGCACGCAGCAGGAGCAAGACTTGAAGAATAAGACCAAAGTGGAGAAACCTATACAGAATGACGCCAAAAATGTTATTCTGCAGCCCAATTTTGTATATCTTAGCAATGTACAGTTTCCATCGAACTTAATGATGATTAAAAACAATGCGAAAATACCACAGACACCAGAATCGAATAACAAAGTGAATAAAATTACGCCAAATGAAAACAAAGTTGAATCTAACGCACCAACAAATGACGTAGACGCAAATCAACTTGCAATAAATAGGCCTCCAAAAGCTCAAAACGTGGCAGTCGCTAAGGAAATTCACGTTTTAAAATCAAGTAACAACGTATTACAAACATTATCGAATAAAAATACTAAAACTGACAGTAATATAGTGTTTCAAACGTCTAATCAGAAAGTAATTGTAAATCCTCAGATAGTTTATCAAATGCCAATGATTGTCGATTCTGATAACAAAACAAATCCGCAATATGTGAACAATAGAGAATTCACAAAATTCGTTTCTCAAAATAGCAAAGAATTTCCCAAACCGTTTGATCCACCAAAGCCAAAAGATAAATTGTTTATAGCATGTCCTTACCAAATGGATTCTAAGCTACAACCAAAGATAGTTATAACGAATATAAGACCTAAAAAAGTAGACGAAGTAAGTTCTTTAGACCTTTATGAGAAGAGAAGAAAACAGAGGCGCCTTAAATATCTTAGTAATAGAGATATTAAAGATCTCAAAAGTGACCTAAAAAGGCCGCAAGAGAAAGTGGAAAAACGTAATTGTATTATTACTCCGGATAAGATGCAGGTAGAAATTTGTAAGGAATTTGCAAATAGCAAAATTAATCTAGAAGACAGCAATGATGAGAGTGACAGTGATTATGGAGAAGACGAGTTGAAAGAATATAATGCAATCATAAAAGAGTTTGAAGAAAATAAAAGACCGAAGTTAGACGACAAGGGGAAAGCCGAATTTTTGTCTGGCTTCAGATTGGCTACACGTGAAAGCTACAAAGGTAAAGTTTAAGCATTAATTTTAGTCATGCTTAATTGTGATTTTAATTAAGTAACAAATGGTTTTGTGAATTTGTAACTTACTAGTGTACCCCTGATGCAAACAATTTTTAAGTCGTCCAAGAGTAAACTCGATTTTATACAATATGAGTACCAACCTATTTATGTAATTTCTCGTTGACTTATTCGAAATAGTAAAATTGATAATTTAGAAATTGTGCGAACAATCTCAAATACTCCCATTTGAAGACGTTAATCTAGAAGTAGACTGCATCATTCTGATACCGATAACTTGGAAATTAATCCTTTTAAACTATCAATTTCAGATAAAGAACTGGACAAGCAAGACCGCATCCTCCGGCGCGACCGAGTGGCCTCAGCGTACATCGCAGCGGGCCGCCTAGACTGGCTGACCAAGGAGACTAAACACCCAGACCCGCCCGAGGCAGACCCGCTGATGGCAGACGCTGCACCAGCGGCAGACGCGGAGGCGGAGAACGCGGCTGTGATGCAGAAGAAACAAGTGTTCCTAACGCAGTTGAGGCTGATGAGGGTGACGATGAAGTATAGAGAAAGTAAGTGATAGTGATAATTAAAGAAGGAATGTTAGGAGAATCAAAGGGTAAGGTACTAATTGAAATCCGTAGAGTTGATTCACATGTTCATTACAATAAAATAAAATATAAGAAGTCGTGTAAAAATTTTATATTTTCATTCTAGTTTTATTTGACAATCCAGAAATGATAAGGTTATCTGATACTGAACTTTACAAAACTCAAAAGAAATCCATGTTGTAAACAATGATGAATTTCGGTCAAAATTTTAATTTTCACTGCTTTCACATCACCTCTTTCTACGATTCCAGGTTTCGAGTCAGCATGGAAAGTAATAGTGCGAGAGAGAAAGCGTCGCAACTGCGTCTTCCAAAAACCAGCTGACAAGCAACAAAAGCCCAACGTTGACTTCGAGACGAGCGGCCAACTCCAACTACTGACAGAGATCAAGAGATTCGTCAACGAAAACAACAACCTTATCAAGAAGCGATTAGACTCCACAACTACAGAAGGAGAAGGAGACAGCATCAAAATACTAGCGGAGAAGAACTTCTCCGAACTCAATAGGCTTTCCAAAATGGCTGACAGAAGCGTCAAGATCTTCAGCGGCCAGGAAACCAGAAAACGAGATCTAAACCCCGGATTTGACAGCGAAAATATCCAAGAGTATACAGACTTCCCGAATATTAAGATACCTAATATATCTAAGATAATTTCTCTTAAATCTAAGCAAGAAAGTACTGGTGCGGGAGCTAGTACACAAGCTACGTCTATGGACGAACCTCAGAGCTCAGCGGCTGGGTTCTATGAGGTAGTGTCCGACCCTGAGGGAAAAGTGAGGGACTTCTGCTGTCAAGTGGAAGAGGTGGCTCCGTGGCCCGGCGTAGAAGCAGCTATTAGAAGTTATAAGGAATATGATATAGGTAAGCAAGCTTTAAATGATATGGTAAAAAGTTAATTATTTATTAAACTTTTGCTACGAACTCCAATATTAAGCAACGGCTATCATCAAGATCCGATTCCACGTGAGACGTAGGAACGTTAAGTAAGATGGGGTTTGAAACTACTTATCCTTATTTATGGCATTGAGTAGACGATAACGAATCGCGATTTCATAGTGGTTGCTTAATTTATACAGATCTAATTCGTTCAACAATTTTAAGTTAAGGAACATTATGTACCTACAAAGGTACATGATTGGAAATAAGGTATTATTATACGTTTGTAATTATGCGTTTCCATGATATGAGTGGAAGAGGTGAATAACGCAATGACGAATGATAGGCCTGTATCACATGTTTCTACTGTGCCTGTATGGAGGAAGCTTACATATTGCGCCTACTCCAGATAAACTCACTTTGATTAAAGAATCAAAGAATTATTAACGAGCGTATCTAAAAATTATGCGGCGACAAAAACTGATAAACTAAGCAAATATTACTTCTTTAAATATAAAAATTAACCTACCTCCCTCTCACTTCCAGCGCGTCGGAAAGAGATCGCCGACTTGCACCGTCGCAACACCGCCCTCCGCGTGGAATGCGCCCACGTGACCCGCGGCGCGTCGCGCGACTCGGACCGTGCGCGCGCGCTGCTGGCCGAGCGGCGCCGCCTGGCGGGCGAGGAGGCGACTCTGCGCGCCTCGCTGCAGCGCCTCTGCGCCGCCATCGACGCTGTTAGGAACGCATAGCTCTCTGATTAATAATGACCTACCATAGATGCTCCAAGACACGTTGAGTGTCCCCACCACTTTGCACCTAATTAAGTCTGTTCCTCTCTCTTGTTTTTCTGTAAAGCACAGTGTATTTGTTGTCGAAACCAATATAAACTCGGAGGCGACTCTGCGCGCCTCGCTGCAGCGCCTCTGCGCCGCCATCGACGCTGTCAGGAACGCATAGCTCTTAGATTAATAATGACCTACCATAGATGCTCCAAGACACGTTGAGTGTCCCCACCACTTTGCACCTAATTAAGTCTGTTCCTCTCTCTTGTTTTTCTGTAAAGCACAGTGTATTTGTTGTCAAAACCAATATAAACTCGGAGGCGACTCTGCGCGCCTCGCTGCAGCGCCTCTGCGCCGCCATCGACGCTGTCAGGAACGCATAGCTCTTAGATTAATAATGACCTACCATAGATGCTCCAAGACACGTTGAGTGTCCCCACCACTTTGCACCTAATTAAGTCTGTTCCTCTCTCTTGTTTTTCTGTAAAGCACAGTGTATTTGTTGTCAAAACCAATATAAACTCGGAGGCGACTCTGCGCGCCTCGCTGCAGCGCCTCTGCGCCGCCATCGACGCTGTCAGGAACGCATAGCTCTTAGATTAATAATGACCTACCATAGATGCTCCAAGACTCGTTTGAGTGTCTCCACCAAAACGTCAAAAATTCACCTAACTTTGCACCTACGTGTGTTTCTACCTCAGACTTTCTCGTTGCAGCGCCTCTGCGCCGCCATCGAACGCCTAGCTCTCGAATCAACCCGTCCAGCTATGCAATTCACTAAACGACACTCGTTCGATGCGCTCACGGCGGTGTCAGCCGTTCGATGCTTTGGTATCGTGAAGCGTTGAAATAGTTCTTACAGAATACCAAAAGTACTGTCACCGATATCACAGCCGCTGCGACCAAGGCTTTTATGACATTTTCCCTAAGTAGGGCTGCCATCCGTCCGGGTTTCCCCGGATTTGTCCTAGTTTAGAGGGCGTCCGGGGTGCGTCCGGGCACAGTAAATACAGAAGTCCGGGGAAGGTTTTATAAGAAGACCGACCAAAAAAAAAAGAAAAAAAAAAGACGAACATAATCAACCGACTATTTTATGAAGGTGAAGCTATGATGTCCGGCTTTCGGACTCTACAATCCGGGGTGCTCTCGCCTCTTGTCCTGGTTTCCAAATTTTTGAGATGGCAACCCTATCCCTAAGTGAATCGCACCTCTGAGCTGGAGCTTCGATATTTCAAAATGCCGGTAGGGATAGCCGTTTGACAGCCCGCCTAAATAGTAGCGAGTGGGTTATGAACACCAAAGATATGTATGAACACACTGGTATTTAGTAATCGAGTACTACCCTAAAATCTACCGAACAAAGTGGCCCGGGCGAAGAGGCGCCCCTGTCGACTAGCTTTGAAGAACGCCATTAGATCTACCCTTACAAGAGACAAAACTTATTTGTGGCAACAAACTTATTTAAACAAATCTTAGAAATGTCTGAGTAGGTAGGCCTGGTTTCGCCAGAAATCGTATTTGGGAAATGTTCACGTTCACGGTGACAGTAATGAGTCATTAATTTCACCTTACCAGCTGTAATTTCAAAATAGGAATTACCGTACGACTTACATACCTACATACAGTACATGTCAAGGCAAATAAAATAATTTGTTTTTCATTTACGAACTTGTAGCAGACCCTACCTATCGTTACTTTGTACTTTTTTTTTCTTTTTAATTAAGATTATTAAGCCAACATTTTGTATGATGGTAGGTATGTTAAAATGTTTTTGTTCACGTATAAAGTTCGTGTTCTAATTATAGGTATTGTACAAGTTAATTGAAAACTTACCGATCGAGATCCCAATAATAATCTAGTCACTTGATTACACAGGAGTACTTTGCACAGATTTGATGGTAAAAGGAAAATATTATTATTCACATTGTAAATGAACCACAAAGTTTCAAAATCACAGATTACTATAAACTAGTCAGTTCAAAATTAACCTACGCAACGCCGCCATTTTCGAACTAAATTCTTTTTTTTAATTTGCGTTCCGAAACGCAATATTCGTGATAAAATGTTTTGTTGGAATTTAAGTTTAGAAATCACTTTTGATGCGTTTCAAACTATAATACAAAATTACGTGGTTTTGTTTGTAATTATTTGGTTAAAAACATTACATAGATTAAATGCACAGTCAAAAAGGTTCTTTCTGTAGAATTTTTAAAGCATTTAATAATTCTTTATATTATTTTATGTGTGTCAAGTCGTGCTTTACAACGTTGTTGTTTGTTAAAACTGTTTTTATAAATTAGTTAAAACCACAAAAATAATATTTTTCATTTGTATGTATATTAATAAAATAACTAGCTTACACTCTCAAAGGGTTTAGAATGTAGAAAAGCACATGCAATTAATTTGTAATATAATAAGTGTAACTAATAATTATTATTATTTTTAGGCAACCATAGAATAGTAACATAACTGTATAAACCTGTTTTATATGAATAAAAATACGGAAAATATGCATAAATTTTTTAATGTAATTAAATTTCGTACAAATGCTTTAGATAAAGTACATAACTATAACCTGAATATTGGAATGGACATTTGAGGTGAAATTATTTTAATACTAAATATTACCCATTATATAAACTGCCTCCGTGGTGTAGTGGTTAGAGCACTGTGCTCAAAAACTACGAACTCGGAGGTCGTGGGTTCGAATCCCGTGGGGAACACTTTCACTTTGTGTTGGTTTTCCCAGTTTGGTTAGGACATTGCAGGCTTGAATCACCTGATTGTCTGATAAGAATGATGATTCCGTGCTTCGGAAGGCACGTTAAGCCGTTGGTCCCGACTATGATCCAACTGGTCTGGTTTCCCTTGTGGTTACGGAGGTCAGACGACAGTCGCTCCATTGTAATAACCAGGCATGTCAATTCAGGATCATAGTCGCAGCGTACCCTGGGCTCCAAGGCAATGGCCGAGGATGCAACCGGGAGAGGCGCTAGGATGATGATGATTACCCATTATATTAACTTCAAAATAAGGAGGTTTACTGATAATGATTTTTTATTGTTGACTTAAGCTCTTAATTTGAATTAATGTTGCCAGTTACTTCTAGGTTTGAAAAACAATTAAAACATAAAAAAATAAAATAAAAGACATCCGTTTAAGAACAGTGTGCCCTATTTTTTTTATAAGTAATTCACAAAATTGGTCATCAAATATAATATTACAAGTAGCAAATAACTAGATATTAACACCAACAACAACTTTGTCATAATACTGCCATTATCTTCATACATAAATGTCGTTCTGCCACATCAATATGAAATAACCATAACTTAACACTGACTTCTTAACAGCACATGTAGAGTAAATCCAGCATCTACAGACATAAATTGTAAATTATAATTTTTCATTGATTTATTGTAAATTATAATGTAGGGTACTAGGTAGGTACAATATACGAAAACTCTTATATTCTTAAAACAACTGAAAAACACGAAAAGTGCATATTACATTTCATTGACGCAAAAACTTTTGAAAGCATGATATTATGAGAACTACACGTCATACAATTTAAAGGTTTTTACAGGTTTTTTTGTCATGAATTAAGCTGCTGACTGTACCTAATATATTTTTGTATTTTTTTTTTCGAATAAAATGTACAGTGCCTATGTTGAACTTGATTAACTATGAATTAAATTAGTGCAATATGGATATATTTTAGACGCAATACAATTATTGTAAAATAGAAAAAAATAAATTGATACTTAAATTTAAAAAAAAACTTGTTTATTTTATTGCAGTCAACTTGGAATTGATTTTTTGAGCCAGCACCATTCAATTTGAAGGCTTGATTTTTTAGAAAGATTCATTATCTTCGACCTCTGTTTCTTTCTTATCACATACTTACCTATCTTCCACCCTCTTAGAAATAAAATAAATATTCTAGATTAAAAACAAAGATATTACAATCAGCTTGTCTTCTCTAGGCAGCAAAGAGCTGTGCCGGCCACGATCAGGATAATACCAAGTATGGACCCTGGGAATAAATAAAAAAATATATTATTGCTCATATAGCGGAGGCGAAAAGAGATTCTGTAGTCCAGCTAAGATGATCTCTGTGACAGGTATACTTCTACGAAATTCATATACTTCTAAAACGAAATTAAACTTTTTTTCAAGGCAATCTCCATGAGGTGTTAACAGGACCTCTAGCGCGGCTAACACTTTAAGGCTCGTATTAATAAATCTTTCTCCAATCTGTGATCGATCTTGAGATGCTGTTCCAATATAAAACAGCATCTCAAGTTCGCTCTCAACATCGGTCTCAGAGTTGAGAGCGATTTATTCATACGAGCCTAAGTGCGACTAACTAGCCACTGTGCCACGGAGGCAAGCACTCTGATGTAGCTGAAAGTAATACTGGTATACGTACATTTATCAAGCGGCTCCTCAGCGCCCACAGCGGCTCCGACGACGGCGGTGAAGGCGAAGGCGAGGCTGTTGGCTGCCGGCACCGCAAGCGACAGCGGGGCGCGCTGCACCGCCGCCAGGTACGCCAGCGAGCCCGACTGGTTCACCAGCCACGGCAACACGTACTGACACACAGTGAGGGACTATGGGTGAAGGCTTGGCTGTTGGCGAGGCTGTTGGCGTGGCTGTTGGCTGCCGGCACCGCAAGCGACAGCGGGGCGCGCTGCACCGCCGCCAGGTACGCCAGCGAGCCCGACTGGTTCACCAGCCACGGCAACACGTACTGACACACAGTGAGGGACTATGGGTGAAGGCTTGGCTGTTGGCGAGGCTGTTGGCGTGGCTGTTGGCTGCCGGCACCGCAAGCGACAGCGGGGCGCGCTGCACCGCCGCCAGGTACGCCAACGAGCCCGACTGGTTCACCAGCCACGGCAACACGTACTGACACACAGTGATGGACTATGGGTGAAGGCGAGGCTGTTGGCTGCTGGCACCGCCGCGCGCCGCTAGGTTCGCCAGCGAGCCCGACTGGTTCACCAGCCACGGCAACACGTACTGACACACACAGTGAGGGACTATGGGTGAAGGCTTGGCTGTTGGCGAGGCTGTTGGCGGCCGGCACCGCCAGCGACAGCGGGGCGCGCTGCACGGCCGCCAGGTACGCCAGCGAGCCCGACTGGTTCACCAGCCACGGCAACACGTACTGACACACAGTGAGGGACTATGGGTGAAGGCGAGGCTGTTGGCGGCCGGCACCGCCAGCGACAGCGGGCCTCGCTGCACGGCCGCCAGGTACGCCAGAGAGCCCGACTGGTTCACCAGCCACGGCAACACGTACTAACCCATAGAGCAGTTAGGGTGTTACCACACCAATCGATCGATCGTCGATCGATGGTAGAATGGAATAGTCGACGTCGATCGATAGTTTCTACCAGACCAATCGATCGACTGTCGATCGACTGCATCGATCGATGGTAGAATGGAATAGTCGACGTCGATCGAGCTGTTTCACCAATCGATCAACGTCGACCGGTGCCATCGATCAGCAATCGATCGATTGGTTAGTCGACTGGTGTCCGTCGATGGCGTCGATCAATTAAAAGCTACCACACCAGTCGATCAACATCGACCGATGTCGACCGATGGCGTCTATCGACGATCACTCTTAGGTAAAGAGGCATGTATCCACCCAGGGCCCTGCGATATTGTAGACTATTTGGTTGCGTCTACTTATTTGAGTACACTGAGTGTCACTATCTATCTGACTGAGCGGATGATGCAATCGGGAGAAGCACTAAGATGAACGCCTTAATGGTCTAGTGGATTAAGTAGGTAGGTAGCGGGCCGTGGTCTCGAGGTCCGCTGGGTTCGATTCCTGTGTCCGGCAAAACATGTGTATATTTTCCTGAACACAGCCAGGGTTTGTGATCACCAATCCGCATTTGCCGCATGAAGCCAAAACCCATCGTTGTAAAGACAACATTATTTCAAACTAGCTTTTGCCCGCGACTTCGTTCGCGTGGACTCTATAGCCTATGTGTTATTCTGATGTATAAGCTATATTGTGGTAAAGTTTCATTCAAATCCATTTATGTAGTAGTTTTTACGTGAAAGAGTATCAAACATCCATACATCCATACTTACAAACTTTCGCCTTTATAATAGTAGTAGGATGATGGAGTCTTTGCCCTGCAGTGGGACATTAATAGGCTGACACTTTTACTAAGATGATGATGATGATCATTGATGGTTATAATATGGCTAGGGCTTGCAATTCGAATATTCGAATATTCGAATAATTCGAATATTCGACTCATTTTACTATTCGAATATTTATTGACGCGTTATTCGAATATTCGAATATTTTATGTCCTATTGGGATTAATTAGGAAATGCAATCTCGATAGTCGCAAATCTGAAAAAATAGCCTAGGTGTTTTTCGATATTCTATCTCGACGGTCTATTATCTCGCTATATGTGATATTGATCGAGATCTCGACAGTTTTGATCGAGATTATCGAGATTTTAGGACCGATATTAAATGACCCTAAGCAGATTAAACTTTAGCGACTTTAACTTCTTAAGTTTCATCAAAAATGAATGTGATTGATCTCGTAAATAATAATGTCTTCGTTTAATGTTATTTCACCCCTTACAACCCTTCATGGTAAAAAGACAATGCTGATTTTTGTAGGAGAGGTGGGGTTTTTTATTTTCGAGCGTCTATCAACCAAGCATGGAAATATGAGGGCATCACAAACGATACTTGCTTTGGCAGTATAGCTGTAAACTCAGTCCAAACTGAGTGTGACAGGTTTAGACTTTACACTTTAGGCCTACGCTTCATACATTTTTCGTCTATTGCGTCTATCGGCCAACTATGGAAATATATATTTTTGAGGTCATTACAAACGCTATTTCATTTGGTAGTATATCTGCATACTCAGTCTGAACTGAGTGAGACAGGGTTGGAACTTGCCCACAATATACCCTCGCTTCAATATTTTTTAATGGGAAGCTCGATAGCGCAGTGGTTAGCGCACTCGGCCTGCGGTTGCTAAAGTTAAGCAACGTTCGCAGGTGCCAGTCATCGGATGGGTGACCGAAAAATTTCATCTCGAGCTCCTACGTGCTTCGGAAGGCACGTCAAGCCGTTAGTCCTGCTCCTGATCTCTCTACGGTCGTGTCAGATTGCTGTCCTGTGATATGTCTCAGTTCGGACTGAGTTTATAGCTAAACTGTCTTTGCAAAACTTGTTTGTGATTATCTCTAGAATATGTTTTTCCCTGTTTGGTCGATGGACGCGAAATAATAAAGACGCCACCTTCCCTAGAAAAAATTAAGTAGCGAACGCCCAGTTTATGTGTAAATGATCTAACCTGTCTTACTCAGTAAGGACTGCGTTTACATCCATACTGCCTGTGCAAATATCGTTCACTGGGCTCTTAAGAATATATATTTCTATGTTTGGTTGATGGCCGCAGGAAAATAAAGGACACAACCTCCTATTAAAAAAAATATGGAAGCGAGGATACAAGTGTTTAAGTTTCTAGCCTGTCTTACTCAGTTCGGGCTGAGTTTGCAGATATACTCCCAAATCAAATAGCATTTTAATGACCTCAAAAATATATATTTTCATTTTTCATGATAGGTCGAAAGACGCGAGAAAAGAAAAGTATGCACTTTCCCATAGAAAATGTATGAACCGTAGACTTAAAGTGTAAAAGTTTAAACCTGTCTCACTCAGTTCGGACTGAGTTTACAGCTATACTGCCATAGCCAGTATCGTTTGTGATGGCCTCAAGACTAGATATTTCCATGTTTGGTTGGTGGACGCTTGAAAAAAAATTTCGAATAATATTCGAATATTCGAATATTCTTTCAAAAATATTCGAATTATTCGAATACCTGATTTCGTCGAATATTTGCAAGCCCTAAATATGGCACATACCCGCCAGTTTCCCAATAAGAACGAGACTTCGGCCCACGCTTGGCCTAACCGGGTCTTCGCCCTCACGTCCCGAAGGCCCTTGGTGCCCTGACGGATGAAGGGGTTGGTGCAGCCCCATAGAGCACCAGTTAGTACAAGAAGACCTGGAACAACGTCAGCCTGATACAGTCCATGGTTGGACGTAGGCCTACTCTAGGTGAAGGGTCACGGGGTAACCAGTCACCACACTTAGCACGAAGGTTGACAGCAGTATGGTGAACGGTAAATATATCAAACAACATCACATACATTGATCTGACTCCGTGTCAAGTAAATAATTATTGACCAAGTGGCACCGCAATTGTCATAGGCTTTATTTCAGAAAATAGTACAGAATTATGATCAATCCACCCAACAGTCTCTATTTACTGCCACTGCACATTCTAAGGCTAAAATAAAGTCTTTCTCCGCCCGATGAGCTTCCAACTCTGGCCGGTTCAGAAGTCTTTCACATACATTGATCTGGCTCCGTGTCAAGTAGCGCACTAGTGTTACAGATATCAGAATCAACCTTGGCATATCAATTTACTTAAATAGAAAATATATCTATAACACCAGACCAGGACAAACAGACATGTGCATGCACACAATATCTGTCCTGTGCGGGGATCGAACCCGCGACACCAAACGGCTCGGTTTGCGCTGCTCCTCGGAATGATTTTAAGCTTACAAACTCAGAAATCACATCTAGCATTTTTTTTATTATTTAAGGGAGAAACAAAGTCACTTTATCACTTGAAAGTAAGTGATCACCGCTGCCCGTGGACTCTTAGTGTAAAAACACAAAAGGCGGAAAAGACTCGACTCGATCAAAGTTCGGCGGCAATGCATTCTAAACAAAAAACGCGACGTAAGTTCAGCCCCAGTGTGTCATCCATTTAAAATACGTTGCAGGCGTTTCGGAAGCGTTTTCTTCATGTTTTCTTTACAAAGATGGGTAATTAATTAATTATTAAATTCATAAAACAAAGAAATAATAAAAAAAGGTCTTTATTAAAATATAATACCTACTCTCTATGTAGCACGTTTTCTATTTTATTCTATTACGTAAACATTTATAAAGGCAATTTGAAACAGTCAAATTAATAATACATTAAGTAAATTCTAAATATTTAAGCTAAAATACAACTTAAATATTTTTTGGTACAATGAAAATTTTGAGACCATGATTTCATGACTTCTGCTAGTATTTAATTTATAAATTGATATACAAAAAAAACATTGTATCAATTTATTAATATAAATATAATAATAATTTCAAAATAGTCAATTTTTTAAGCATAATATGTGTAAAGGGTGCCAGTAAAACAATACAGTTAAAGGTTTTCATTCCTTTTACTTAATATGTGTATAATATTATCATGGGCGTAGCCAGCTTTGGGCTCAGGGTGGGGCAGCAGTGAACCTACCCTCCGGGAGGCCCTCCGATTTTTTGAACCTTGAGCCGTTAATCAAATATTTTTTTTTGAGCAATAACTGATAGTATGATTGTTGATGTTGTTAGTTAGAGTTTGTAAAAAAACATTGTTGAATCAGACACCTTATAGGTCAGAGCCAGGGCCCAGGGTGGGGCAAGTGCCCCAGCTTGCCCCAGTGTGGCTACGCCCATGAATATTATGCCAATACATCATACACTTTATTTATTGCACCATAACTCTTAAAACTGAAGACTTATTTCGAATCCACATAATAAGGAAATGTCTTCTAGATTACAATTCTTTCTGCTACAGTATTATTTTTCACACAGCCAAAGTAAGCTTTACAAAAAATTTTGTCATGTCCCACTTGAATAATATAATATGTAGGTAACTGTAATATCATAAAAGCAATAAAAAGATACTATCAAAATTGCTTAGATACTAAAACAAATACGTATAACAAAATACAAACACACATATTATTACATTGCACAATCCTGTAAATAATATCTATCAACTTAAAAAAAATCTTATACAAAAATGTAATAAAGTAATAAAATTATTGTCATTTTATCCAATCATTGACCTAGCGGCACCCCAATCGTCATTGGCTTAATTTCAGAAAATAGTACAGAATTATGATCAATCCACTCTACAAAGTCTTTATTTACTGCCACCGCACATTCTAATGCTAAAATACAGTCATTCTCCGCCCGATGAGCTTCTAATGCTGGCCGGTTCAGAAGTCTTTCATAGATATTCTTCAACTTGTATGAATCATTTGACTTTGCACCCTGACTCCATGGAAACCTTCTTCTTCTTTTGTTTATTTTAGTATTAGCATACTTAGAAACCTTTTTTGGTGTTGTTTCATTAACTGATTTCATGTGTAATGTGTTTTCTAGCATATACAAATCAGTGCTAAGAAGTTCAGGTTTTTTCTCTTCACTTAAATTAATGTCAGCTATGCTGGACTTCTTTCTGAGCTCCAAAATGTCGAAGAACGCGTGGTAACAGTCAGCACAGAGTAAATCTTCAGAAAATGTTTGTTTTAAGTTTTCCACGTGCCGTTTTAATATTGGGAAGTCGAAATGCAGTCCGTTTTGGGCTACCAAACACACTGGTTTCGCTAGCACGTCGAGAAATGTGTTTATTAAGTTAAACACTTTGATGTTGAAGTCCGTTTCATGTTCTAGAAGATAGTTGCAGAGGCCAGTGACCTCAGTGGAGTCGGGGCAGACGAGTTTGCGCGGGTTGAGGCACAAAGTGAGCTTGTTCTGCACGCGAGGCGCGGCTCCCGGCCGGGTGTCAAGGACGTGCTCCCGCTTCACCGCCACCATGCTTAGTTCAGTGATTTTCGTCTTGTTCGACTCTTCTCTCGGCATCCCGGTTGTTTCGAGGTCGATGAACACGTAAGTCGCGACCGAGGACATGGTAACTTCACGGTTCAATGTACTAAAGATGTTTAATTTGGCTTGGCTTACCCAAAGATTCCAGCATAATTCCTTCCTGCTAGAACGTAATAATCCGTGCGTCTTGGAACTCAGCACTTCATTTCTCCATCAACAAATTATATAAGAAGATGGGTATAACAGTATAGTTTTACTGTCGATTCATAATACTTAACAATTTCCAGTGTAAAATAATAAAAAAAGCAAGTTGCAGAACGCTGTGTACTGAAACCTGAATGACACAAAAACACACACATACATGTCATGCATGATGTCATGTCATTCCGTATCTGACATGACATCTCTGATAAAAATGCGCGGGATTTGTTTTTTTTTATTTTTTATAAGCCATGGCTAGATAATTATTAGAGTTTTGTTTCTCAACATGTAGTGTAATGAGAAATTACCGTTTATAATACTTATTACTAAATTCCTCGAGGATCTTAATGGCAAAATCAAACTAAATCTTTGTTTTATTCACAGATTATGATTTGATTTTTTAGACTGGATTAAGTCCAAAACACGCCATCACTAAAAACGTCAACGTCATGTCGATTTGGAAGATATCAATTTTCTTCGGCGATCATTTTCATTTCAATGATGTAGTTTGCGCTCAGTTTGAACTTTGTGTTGCGCTGTTATTTCCTGCTATTTATTGAATCGAAAATAAGTACCATGGCGCGGCGATACCGCGACGCCGCTGCGAAGATGCAGCAAAGCGTCCAAAAACACCTGCAAGAGATGAAAGAACTGTCTTCGTCTGAAGATGAGGAGCCCTACGAGTCGAACGTGCTCGATGGAGTGTTCCAGAGCTACCGGCGCGGTGGCGGCGACACTCACCTGCTCGACCGGACACGGCACCTTCTAGAAGAAGCTATCAGCGTACGAGCGGTAACCTGCCTCATTTGCATCGCGTCCATCAAGCGAGCCGACGCGATCTGGACGTGCGACCACTGCTTCTCCTACTTCCATCTGCTTTGCATACAGAAATGGGGCAATGACAGCGTCAGCCTGCGCCAGGAAGAAGCTCAAGGCCCCATCGCTGTTGTAAAACCAAGGAAAGTCGAATGGTGCTGCCCTAAATGCCGATTTTCGTACACCAAAGATGAAATACCTCGGAGGTACCGGTGTTTTTGCAGTAAAACTGATGATCCTCCATACCATCCTTGGCTTATACCACATTCATGTGGAGAGGTGTGTGGGAAACCGCTCTCGACTGGAAATAATTGTAAGCACAAGTGTTTGCTTCTTTGCCACCCTGGGCCGTGTCCTCCATGCCCTCAAACTGTGAATGGTGCCTGCTACTGTGAGAAGGAAGTCAAGAAAGTACGCTGTAGTGCTGCAAAATGGTCATGCGGACAACCATGTAAAAAGTTACTGCTTTGTAAATCACACAAGTGTGAAAATGAGTGCCACAGCAGCGACTGCCCTCCCTGTGGCTACGTTAGTACACAATCATGTAACTGCGGTGCTGAGAAAACTAAACGGCCATGTAGTGATCCGGAATGGCAGTGCAAAAAGGTTTGCAACAAACCTTTCTCTTGTGGATATCATAAATGTGATGGAGTTTGTCATAAAGGAGATTGCGACTCATGCCCATACTCAGGTATGCGATCTTGCCCTTGTGGGGCAAACCGTCGATTTGTCCAATGTCCAGATATAATGGAAACTTGCCTTGGTACTTGCAACAAGAAACATGATGAATGTGAACATAATTGCCCTGAGAAGTGTCATAGGGGGTCCTGCCCTCCCTGCCAGGTGCTTATAGAAAAGAGTTGCTATTGCGGATCCCATTCTAGAATGCTGCCATGTAGTAAAGAATACAAGTGCGAGACCAAGTGCCGAGGCATCAGATCATGTGGAAAGCATGGCTGCAGTCGCAAGTGTTGTAATGGGAACTGTCCACCTTGTGAAAAGATATGTGACAAACCACTTCAGTGTGGACGTCACAAGTGCTCAATGGTGTGCCACAGAGGACCCTGCTACCCCTGTCCGAGAGAGTCCAAAGTGTCTTGTCGCTGCAAGGAAACGTACATCACAGTGCTATGTGGTAGGGAGAAGCAGAGTAAGCCTCCTAAATGCAGTCTCCCTTGCAAATTCAAATACAAATGTGGTCACATTGATGAAAACAAACACCACTGCCATTTCGGAGACTGTCCTCCGTGCAAAGCAATCTGCAAGAAGCCGTATGAAGACTGTATTCATTATTGCAAGTCCATTTGCCATGAATACGTTCCTGTTGTGTTTAAAGCTGTGGAAAAACCAGCGACACCATGGGAGATAGTTCCACCGCAGACTAAGATAATGACTTTAAAATGTCCACCGTGCGAGGTACTGGTCTCTATCCACTGCTTGGGCAGACATGAGGAGACCGATCAGCCTTGCCATTCTGCTAAACAGCAGTGCTGCGGCAGAAAATGCGGCCGCCCGCTCTCCTGCGGAAATCACACCTGCGCTTTACCCTGCCATATCATCATAGTTGATCCGAAATTCCCGAACGTGCCTTCTAATTGTAAGCCGTG
This sequence comes from Nomophila noctuella, assembly GCA_958496325.1. NCBI lineage: Eukaryota > Metazoa > Arthropoda > Insecta > Lepidoptera > Crambidae > Nomophila > Nomophila noctuella. The sequence goes on along the minus strand of OY292503.1, from coordinate 10,717,111 downwards.
CGATAGGGAGTGTCAAAGACCCCGTCCGCAGAGGTGCACCCACAAATGCTCAATCGGAGGATGCCATCCGGGCTACTGCCCACCTTGTGAGATCATGGAGCGAGTGCCTTGCCACTGCGGAGTCACCGAGCTGTATCTACGTTGTCGGGAGCTGTCTACTGTGACTGATGAAATGTTATCTTGTAAACAGCAATGTTCGAAGAATCTGGAGTGCGGCCATAGATGCAGGAACATATGCCATTCGGGACCATGTGCCACTGGACAAGTATGCACTAAGAAGACTAAAGTGCACTGCAAATGTGGAAATCTTAAGCGTGAATCTCCTTGTAATTTGGTTCGGAGTAAACAGGTGCTGGTTGCTTGCGATTCAAGCTGTGAGGCTAAGAAGGCTGCTATAAAATTGGAGAAAGAGAAAATGGAACAGAGACAGAGAGAGTTGGAAGAAGAAAAGAACCGGAAGGAGTTAGCAGAGTATGAGTGGAAGTTGAGTGGGAAGAAGAAGAAATATAAAGAAAAGAAGGTTGTAATGAATGAAGACAATAGAAGTATTTGGAAGAAGTACTGGATTCCTATTTTGTCTCTTTTGATTGGTGGTGTAGGTGCTCTCTACATGGTGTTAGATTTTTAACAATTATACATTTTAAATGTAAATTAATGGCTAATGGTTCTGTCTGTTGAATTAACATAGTGTTCAATTTACAATGGTTTAAAAACGATTCTATGTAAGATATAGCATCAGTAGCTTATTAATTCAATTGATATGTCAACTTCACTGCCAAATAGTCAATTGTAGATGTTAAAATAGATAATAATCAGGGTTTCAAAGGGGTAATTTATCATTGATAAATGTTGGGATGATTATTTTGAGCTTAATATATTCAGAGTTTAAATAAGAAAAGATAAGTTCTTCTTATCCATCCGCTAATCAACCAATATTTATCACAATAGTAATAAAAATGTAATTCTCTTGATGTTTTATAATAGGAAGTGAAATCATAATCTTGAATTAACTGTTTTACCGATATACTCTTCCAATGTATCTGAAATAATAATAGTGAACTCGAAGCAAGGTTGAAATACCTTCTTTTTAATCCATAGACTCCATTATATTATGATCTACATAAGTAAAGTAAATACATGTTTGATAATAAATGTTTAAGAAATTTACATTAATAGTAAATGTATGTGTTGGAATGTTTTGTTCCATAGTTTTGATGGTCCTATGGACACGTTCTTTCCTCAGATAAGTTTTTTTTTTAAAGGACCGGGCTTTTGAAGGGAAGTTATAACGAAATTTCAACGCTACTCTGTAGCTAGTCAGTGGAGTTTAAATAGGATTGAATTCTGATCTTATTGTCTTGTTTGTCAGAAGACCACAGTGAAGTAGCAATTTAACATTAAATACTCTAGAATAGGTATTTATTCCTATGGTAGGCATAGAATATAGGTATTGTCGGTAATATATTTTTAAGATAACATTGCTTTAAGTGATGTTGATAATTTCTAATTATTGGTTGTGATAAAATGGGACAAAACATTCCATCAATCGGACTTTTTAAGACTTAATATATGACTAAGGATTAATAAAAGTTATGATCATCAGCCTTCTGGTTAGGTAATTAATTAAACTCAGAGTTTCTTTTTTATTTTCCGTTGATTATTTTGTAAGGTATTTAAACAATATAATTAATAGTATAATATTCCGCTCATTTTGTAATTTCATTTAAAAGATAATGTTTAACTATCCAAGTATTATATTGTTTGGAAAAGTACCTCCTTAAAAGTCATGATTGATTCTCTGTTCGAGTCACATAGTAAAAAACAATTTCCATCAAAGATAATTAAACATTCACTCATTAAAATTTGTAATTTGAAAGAAAAATTTTAATTTTTAATTATTAATTTATGTCCTAGAAATGGTAGACTAAGGTATGTCCTCTTTCCAAAGTTTATACATTAAATGTTTTGAGATTTATTGGCGTGTTTTATAACTCCCTACGTAGGTAAATTAATGAAATAATAAATATTATTAAACATTTTAATTATAAATCAAATTACAGATTACTTCTATGACAAGACCACTCTCTTCCATATTGCCACAAAAGGCCAGTTTAGATAAATTATTATTAATAGATTACACACTCATCAATTTGCTCCAAAATCATTTTAGTGTGAACTTAAATGGTTAATACAAACATAGTCTTAGCTACATCGTTATAAAAATAAACTTACATGGGTAAAGGCGATAAAATAAGAGGTGACAGAGAATGAAAGGTAGTCTAACTTTTGAAAAGGTGGTTCAAAAATTCTTCCCTGCGTGACACCAGGATTTTTATGGTGTTAAGAAGTTATTTACTTAGATGTGGCAATTTAAATTACAAACCAATGAATATATTTGTAAATATTCTCATAAACTGTCACATGTACGGTCGAAACCAAAATTAAATGGTGTTTAAAACAGCATAATTGTATTGTTTCCCATCATTCATAAGTTATACTTCGTGATTTGAACATTACACTAATGTTTGTTCCCGACCGTAATACATACCATTATCTTGGATTAGTAGAAAATAAGCATTTGTTAATTATGAAAATATTAAAATTACAATGACTATTTATTTCCGAAAGGTAAGTCAATACTGCAATAACTTAGTATGAGAAAGTACCTACACTTTATTGAAAGCTTAGTGTAAATCCAAAATTCATACATAACATTACCCTAAGCAAAAACAGATAATATTGAAACCTTCCGGAAATATAAACATAATGGTAACATAATAAGTGGTGAATGGCACTTTAGAATGAACCACAAATTACAAGAATATATTTTTATCACACAGCACCAAGCAAACTTTCTTTTTGTACGTGAATTAAGTGATATTTCATCAAGGAAAATCTTAAATTTTAAAATCTTAAGTTTGTACAAAAAAGTTTTACCAATGAATATGAGGGTTAATAAAATGTTACCAGATGAATATATAGGTAAAACAAAGTTATGGTAAATTAAAATGTGGTTGTTTTGCGAAAATTCATAACGTTAAGTACACTTCCTTAGTTTTGCTGCTTGTGAAGGTAACACTAGGCATTTTTTAGTTATTTCTACTTTATGGAAGCCCTTTATAATTTAGACTCTATGTCTATACCTACAATAGAATTAAGACATCATGTTACTTGGAAAATATCACTCATTCAGCGAACTCTAGTGTTAATTTCTTGCTTTTTATTCTTACTGGACAATTTGAACCAGCCAGCCTTTTTGTTATTGTCTTTTGGCATTGATATGGACCGGGAAACCCTTTCTCTGTCGCTATCTCGACTAAGTATTTCATTGGACTGACTCTTCTTCGCATCCCTTCCCGTTTTCCTTGAAAGAGTACTGTGGTTTTGGTCTACTTCTTTCCTCTTGTCTGGTTTTCTGTATAGAGTTTGGCTGGAGCTAGTGAGTCTACTGCGATCTGCTGTCTGAGGTCTTCTAGTCAGCGTGGTCTGGCTGTATGATTTATTCTTCTGGAGAGGACCGGGTCTTTCGTCAACGCTCTTGGTCTTTTTGACGACTGGCTTGGTCTTCCTCGGTCTTTGGGCGTAGTGGACGTCGTGTTGGTCGCTGTAGTGTCTCGGGGTCCAGGGAGCGAAGATGCTGAAGCTCTTGGTGGTGCTGCGGACCTGCAGGTTGGAGGAGTTGACGGAGGAGACGTCATCGCGAGAACGGTTGCGCGTGATCCGCCCGGGGTCGGGGATGTCTCCGACTGAAACGTAAAAAGGTATTTTGCAAAATTTTTAGTGTCCGACCGAAGGTCTATTTTTGGCCGAAGCCGAAGCCGAAGCCGAATAATCGGCATTTGCCACGACCTTCGGCCGAAGCCGAAGCCGAAGCCGAAGGTTTATATTTTCTCAGGACTCAGTAATTAATTTTGCTCAATATGGTCTAAACAAGCTACAATTAATATTAAAAATTATTTCAAAACTTCAGTTTTGAAGGTTTACATTGACTCATACCTATAGAAGTTGATGATATATTTTGTGATTTGCCTACTGGTAAAAAATAATCATATCTTTATGTCTTTGTTTTACTCGAATGGGCCAAAACTAAACTAATAATAAAAAAAAACAAACACTTCTCAGTAAATAATTAAAGGTTGGTCAATTAAATGCACAGTTTAGAAACTATTAGAATACCTATTCAAAATAAATGTAACAATTACATTAGATAGTTCTATGAGGTAATGACAGTTTTGAAAACAAACTGAAATTTAATAAGCAACCCATATGCAATATAATTATTAAAATGTCAAAATATGTTTAAATTTGTGTCATCCATTAAGCAACTCGATGAAGGTCCTTGTATAGCGGGATCTTAGACTATAATGTATCACAATTTAATTGATATAGCGGCCCGTCACGCGGTTTCACCCGCGTCCCGGGGGAACTACTTCCCGTACCAGGATAAAATATAGCCTATTTTACTCTGGGTGAATGTAGCTGTCCAACAGTGAAAGAATTATTCAAATCTGCCAAGTAGTTTCGGAGCCTATTCAATTCATACAAACAAACAAACAAACAAAAAATCAAACCTTTCCTCTTTATAATATTTGTATAGATAAGCACAAATTCAAAACAAAACTCTCGTTTAGATACGAGCAATGTGATATTTAGACAGTGACTACCAGCCGCTTCATGACTTTCGTCACAGTTTGTTCAATGTCGTCGGTCGCTCGGACCTTCGGCGAAACATTCGGCTTCGGCCCAAAATCCGGCCGAAGCCGAAGGTTTCGCCGAAGGTGGATTTTTTGGCCGAAGGTGGCCGAAGCCGAAGCCGAAGCCGAAGCTTCGGTCGGACACTAAAAATTTTATATGTTTTAAATAAATAGTGCTTTTTGAGACATACGAGGGCTGCCTTTTAAGTTTTGTCGTTTGAAGAACAAAACAAAACTACAACATTTTTGTCGTTGTTATTATTTTAAAGAGCATTTATTACGTAGATAAATGCAGTTTTCCATTTTCTCGAATTAGTTTTTTCGGCACTTGCCTGAATTATCTGATAATAATAATGATTCTGTGCTTAGGAAGATGCATTAAACCATTGGTCCATGCTCCTGATCTCTCAACGATCGTGTCGGATTGATTGCTTTCCCACTGAACTATGATAGTGACGGAATAGGAGTGTGCACTTGCACTATAAATTATGGTACCTGGCTGATTGTAACTATCGTAAGATTGGCCACCATGGTCGAAAAACGGCCGGAAGGTATATTTATTATTATGATCTAAAAATGTCTGCTTCCTCTTGTATCAGTAACGAATGTTCGATGGTAGTCGCACAAACAAATGTAATAAACAGTCTTTATTTACCTGTGGTGGCGTGAAGGTAGACCACGCTTCGTTGTGATTGGTGACTGGAGTCTCCTTCTGTACTGCTTTCACCAGAGTTGTTGGCTGGTGTTCGGCGGCGGTGGTGTCTGGAATTAAAAAAATTAAAATAGCCGATATAGTTGATAATCGAAAATAAGTGAAAAAAGGGTTTAGTGAATCAATCGAAACATAGGTACTATTCTTTTACCTAAAAAAGTATCTCTTTGTGCTGAGTTTTCTAGTCAAATCGTTGGCCTACCGACTTTAAGTGAAATATGTTTTTAGTTTGTAGTAACAACAAAGATTTTACGACGTTGTATTTTGTCTTAATGAGCTTTCTTAAGCAGACAAGGCGCTTATTGTCGTAGCTACCATAAGGTGAGGGGGTAAATGTAAAATAAATAAATATCATAGAACATCACATACATTGATCAGAATCCGTTGTGTTACAGATATCAGAATGGTTTTGAAGCAGATCATCACTTTCTTAAATTTTCATCACGAAAAACTTGGTTCCTTTGGCAGCTAGGTCTAATAGTCAACTTCTTGACCACTAGGTTCTTTCGCATTTATAATACTAGCGGCCGTCCGCGTGGATTTCTTTTTTTCGAAATAAAAAGTAGCCTATGTTCTGTCTCAGGGTCTAAAGATTGTCTGTACCAAATTTCATCAAAATCGGTTGCGAGGTTTAAGCGGGAAAGCGTAACAGACAGACAGACAGACAGACAGAAAGACAGACAGACAGACAGACAGACAGAGTTACTTTCGCATTTATAATATTAGTTGGGATTAGTAGGGATATGTGTGTGAAGAGGCGGTTACCATGCCCCACATTGGTTGGCGTTTGCTTAGTCAACATCTGTCATCCTGTCAAGAGACGTATACTCACTTGCCATCCCTCGAGAGCTCCTGCTTGCTTCCCCTCAGTTCAGCGGAGCTGCCGCGCTCCTCCGTCCTCCTCCGAGGGTCAGGCTTGCCCTTCAGAGTCTTGGAGCTGCTGTGGCTCCGCGACCGGTCGTACGGGTTGATCGGCGGCTTGCCCACGCGCCTGTCAAGTTGGCTCTCCGTTTCTGAGTTGCTGATTTCTGGAAGTTTAGAAGATGAAGGTCATCATTATTATCGAAATAAAATACAAAAATAATTTATAATGATTATAATAAATTCCTAGGACTAAAACACCAATTGCCTAGCCTCAAACTAAGCTTGAAGCTTGTAGGTACCTAACCTAATATGGAAGCTAGAGGCTAGGGAACGGGAACGGGCACGGGAATCGAACACGCGACCCTTGGTTTTCTAGCCAGGGTATCTGAACACTATGTACGGTTGTTAATGTCCATGGGCAGCGGTGATCACTTACCTATCATCAGGTAGGTAACACTCTCAAGAGGGTCACCCGTTGGTAGGTGTAGATATAGATGTAGATGGAAGTAATTAGGTATTTATTCCTCGCCTTACTTAAACAAAAGTAAAAAAAGTAAACATACCAGAAATATTCCGTAAGTTCCTCTTGTAATATTGTTTCGTGCGAGGAGACTCGCTTTTCTCTTCTCTCTCTCTTAGGTTGGATAGAGAGTAGCTCTTGCTTGATAGGACGCTGTGGTCCACCTGCAACACGATAATATATTATATTGTATAGTATATTATGTACATATTATTATCTACTGGTAAAGAAGCATTAACATTTGAATTATTTATTTGTCTTTGTTTAAGTAGGTACTAGCGCGTAACGCCTACAAAAAAGTTTTAGCAAAACAAATGAAAATGTTATTGCCGTTTAAAATCTTGTTGTATTTCATAAAACAATCTTTCAGTTTCCTTCAATATTTCTAAAGCCTGCAGCTGTGTAGTGTATGAATAGACTTGGAATTTACTATGTTGTTTTTACCCGCGGCTTTCCCCGCATTATCAAAATTCCTGTTTTATCCCATGGGATGGTAAAATGATGGTAAAAACTGGTTCTTACTATTTTTTAACCTCTTACCTCGTCGATACCAGTACTAGAGTTCGAGATGGTCTTCCTAAGAGTCCCATGCGGTTTAGGGTTGCTCCGGGTCTTGGTGACCGCCTGCTTGACATTGGCATCGGACTCCTGATCCGTGTCTCCGAAGAAGCGGAGGTTCTTCGCTGGAGAGTTCAGCGGCTTGGACTTTGACCAGGGCTTGCGTGGTTCCTCTTCGGGAGGTGTTGGTTCCTTCTCAGTCTGGAATAGTTAATATAATGGTATAATTAGGCATAACTGACAAAAATGTTACTTACAAAAAAGACTTCTTAAATATTTTTCCTTTGTTTTTGGCATGATTTCATGCCAATAATAATCTTCGGAAGCCTTCAGAAGCACGTCAAGGCATCATCATTCTTATCGGACAATCAGATGATTCAAGCCTGGAATGTCCTTCCCAAACTGGAAAAACCAACACCAAGTAAAAGTTTTCTCTGCGGGATTCGAACCCACGACCTCAGAAGTTTGAGCACACCGCTCTTACCACTACACCACGGAGTCCCAATAACAAATAGGTAAGATGAAATGTAAAAATAATAACTTGACACAAAAAGTTAAGACTAAGCGAAATTTCGAATGGCGATACCAATGCAATGGATGGATCGGATACTATGTATAATGGTTTTAACTTGATGTAGTACGAACCTTGACATTCTTCCCTTTCTTCCTAGCCGTCAGCCTGTCCAGGGACTTGAACCAGTTGGAGCTGGAAGTGGGGGGCGCCGGCCTCCGCGGGGGGGAGGGTGTCGGGCTCGGGGTCGCCAGCCGCCTTCTATCCCGGTATCTTTCAGCCTGTGGATAGAAATGAGTGATGAGTAGCTGGTTCATCATTATCATCAGACTATCGCTGTCCACTACTGGATCCTATACAAGAGCTCCTTATAAATCTAGCTTGATCCTCAGCAACTGTAAAATGAAGTTGGCTAAGGGGTCAAATCAACGCAACTCAAAAAATCTTTATTATAAGTAATAAAAGCAATTGATTTATCGTCAGGATATAACAAAATGATGACTCTACTACCGATTCGGAAGGCATTTTCTGACAAGAAGAATCGGCAAGAAACTCGAGCTCTTTTGAAATGCCAAATTTTATTACATTTATTTATATATTTTTTTAAATTAATGACAAATAATAATTTTATAACATTATTGTTAAAAAGTACACCTAATAAAACCTAGCACTTAAAAATTCTTAAATAAATATACAAAAAAATTATATATAGTCACAGATACTTTATTTCTGGCTTATCACCAGCGAATTCGTCATCGTACCTACACAAACTACACGCAACGGTATCCCGAGGGTCAGTATCGGGGATACAAATGTACCTTACATAAGGTTAAAAGTGGGAAAGAATAAAATAAAAAATCTAACATTTCCTTTTTTAATATATTGCACGATACTAATGTTAACCCCACATGGTTTTTATAAATTGCCAGAGCCATAATCCGTTTGACCTGGATCGGATTGGATCCCACGATCCTTAGCGTACAGGGCAAGGCCAAAACCACAGAACAGATAAACAAAATGCGCAATCGATTGAGTTCGATTTTCAAATGCAATTATTAACATTGAAGTTTTTAAAACATCTTTTTACGAAATGTCACCTTTTGACATTGATTAATTTGGCTTGATTATATAATTATTTAATCAATTTCATTTTGATTGATTTTCTATACAACGATGACTTGAGCTTGAGATAGATGACTTGAACATCAAGGTTAAGCTTATCCATTAATTATTTTAGTTGTATCTTTTGTCTCATCATTACCTACATCCTTTGACAGATGGAATTCACGTGGCCCATGTAATAAGTTATGTTGTAAAATAGTAACAGCAGATGACTTCGACTACCTCCGTGGTGTAGTGGTTAGAGCGCTGTGCTTAAACATCGGAGGTCGTGGGTTCGAATCCCGCTGGGAACCCTTAAACTTTGTGTTGGTTTTGCCAGTTTGGTTAGGACATTGCAGGCTTGAATCACCTGATTGTCCGATAAGAATGATAATTTCGGGTTTCGGAAGGCAAAACGGCCTTCCGAAGCCGTTGGTCCCGACTATGATCCAAGTGGTCTTGTTTCCCTTGTTAGGGCTAAGGAGGTCTCAAATATGTAGGCAAGTAGGCATTCCTCCAGATGAGGGGTTATCGCCTTGGACACCACGTTGGGCAGGTTACCACTGTATGATTAACTATTGGGCTTCTAACTCGTTTTGTGGGCAGTCACTAACAATACCAGCGGGCATGAGAAAACTCCTCTGTATTCTACAACAATATGGCTTACAATTAATGAATTGAATTTAATTAAATTACATTGCAATCATTCAAATGCTATTCATAAACATCTCTTTCTTCTGATTGTATGCCGCCTCTCCAACGTCAATCTACAAGAATGGTTTCGATGACAAGTGTACAAAAAATCCGTCAATCTCGCCGCGGTTGTTTGGTTGCTCAGATTAATTAATATCAATAGATCCAACGAATAATTTTACAGTTAAGCTATCCTTTTTCTCTTTATTTTAAATCACTTGTGATAGAGCAAGATAGCAGACACACGTAACACGTATCGCGTGGCCCTCGTCTTCTGTTCAGAGAGTGAGTGAAACAGACTTAAGTGAAAAGTTAAGTGATTTTTTGACGCTTTGCTGGAGCGGAGACACTCAAAATCATATAGAGCATCATCATCATCATCATCATCCTAGCGCCTGTCCCGGTCGCATCCTCGGCCGTTGCCTCGGAGTCCAGGGTCCGCTTTCCTACTGCACCTACTCCACTTCGCACGGTCTTGGGCATCCTGGGTGGAAAGACCATTGGCACGCATGTCATCTTCAACGACGCCAAGCCAGCACTTCTTGGGCCTGCCCCTTCTTCCGGGACCCGGCGGTGGTGGCATGGTGAGACATTTGTTTCCCACGTAGCTGGCCGGTTTTCGTAAAACATGGCCGTACCAACGTAGGCGACACTCCTGCAGTTTATCTGCAATATCACGGACACGAAGGCTACCCCGGATGCGTGAGTTCTTAATGCGGTCTTTCCGCGTCACTCCACACATCCAGCGCAGCATCTTCATCTCCGTGACACGCAGCATCTGCTTGTGTCGCTCAAGTACAGGCCACGTTTCGCTGCCGTACAAAAGGACGGGCCTAATGATGGTCTTATAGACCTGTCCCTTCAACTTAACCGGCATTTTGGGGTCACAAATGACACCAGTCACCTCACGCCACTTGGCCCAGGCTGCTGAAATGCGGGCTTTGACGTCGCAATCGATGTCGCTGGACGCATGAAGTACAGATCCCAGGTATTTAAACTGGTCCGTACGCTCGACCAAGTCACCGTCTATGCGTACGGGTGGGGGATCTGTGTTGCAGGCCATGTATTCAGTCTTCGCCACGTTTAGTTTTAGACCGCCGTTCTCAAGTGCCACCTTCCACTTACCCGCTCGTCGCACCAGTCGTCCCCTGTCCGAATCCGTCAGCGCGATATCATCAGCATACATGAGCAGCCACGGGGGTTGCTCATGTGCGTCTATGATGCTGGTTGACAGTTCGTCTAATATCACGCTAAACAGGAGGGGCTAAGGACGGATCCTTGGTGGACTCCGACGGTAACGGGGAAAGGGTTGGTGTCACCAACAGCAGTCCTAACTATTGAATCGGAATCGTGGTACATGTCTCGGATGACGTCAATATAAGTTTCAGGCACCCTCTTGGACCTCAGTGCCCACCAGATCATCATGCGAGGAACACAGTCGAAGGCCTTCTGCATGTCCAGGAACAGGAAATGCAGAGGCGTGTTCTTCGTTCTGTATTTCTCCATGATCATCCTTAGGGCAAAAACAGGGTCCATGGTACCAAGACCAGGTCGAAACCCGTACTGACAGTCCGAGACAGTACACTCCTGTCGTAGCCGAGAGTCAACTATCCGCTCAAATAGCTTCATAGTGTGGGACATTACCTTTATACCGCGATAGCTTCCGCACTCCTGCACCGATCCCTTCCCTTTGAAGACTGGAGTTATGATACTCCGTCTCCACTGGCAAGGGATCCGCCCGGTGTAGAGTATGCGGTTATAAAGGTCGGTTAAGATGCCCACACCACGAGAACCCATCGCCTTCCAGGCTTCAATGGGGACTCCATCGGCACCGACTGCTTTCCGATTCTTCATGTGGCGAAGAGCTCTGAGGACTTCATCAGGCGTTATGGGTGGCACTAGTCCTTGATTCGGAGGGAGGTCCGGTGGCTGCACCTCCTTATGCTGCTCGTTGAGCAGCTCGTGGAAATACGAGCGCCATCTCTCCTTCACCGCGAGGTCCTCGCATAATAGGTTGCCACTAGGGTCCTTTACACAGCGGCACTTGGAAATATCCAGTGCAGCTTTGACCCTAGAACGAGCTACTCTGTACACAAGCTTCTGCCCCTCAGACGAGTCCAGCTTATCGTAGAGCGGTTGTAAGTGTTCTCGCCTGGCTCTGGCTACAGCTTGTTTAGCAGCGCGTTTTGCAGCCCCATATGCGTCGCGGTCTTCAGGAGATCTGGTCGCTTGCCACTTTAAGAAGGAGGCTTTCTTCTCCTTGATCTCCCTCTGGACTTCTGCGTTCCACCACCAAGTCTCCTTGTCACATTTGCGTCCACCCTTTGAGATCCCGAGCACCGCCTTTGCCGCAGTGGTGATTGCATCCTGAATCCCATCCCAGTGGTCTTGGACCGGTTTGCCATCAGCATCAGCACAGGTAACGCTTGTAGCCGAGGCAAACTCTTGAGACGTAGATTCGTTCAGCCGCCACCACCTGATCTGGCGTCGGCAACGCTCAAGGGGCTTCTCCTTGGGTCTTACGCAGAGATCCATGACAAGGAGTCGGTGTTGTGCAGTGAGACTCTCACCGGGTATGACCTTGCAGTTGGCTACTTTGCTGATGTGGTGCCTCCTAGTGAGCAGGTAATCGATTTGGGTAGCATGCCGCCCGCTCCTGTAGGTGATTAGGTGTTCGGTCTTCTTTTGGAAGAACGTGTTCACGATATAGAGCATCTATGGTATTCATTAATCTATGTTTGGTTGTTTCCGACCGAACGGAGCCGAATACCGCCGAACGACGATGACGATGACGACCCGTCATCGGCTGGAGTTCGTTCACTTCGCGCATCAATCACAGGTTTGGGGTTCAGTATCCAGATATACCTACAGTTGATTTGAGGTGGTTCATGATATGAATGATTTTTGGTTATGCTCTCCTATCCGACTTTTTCTTCAATTCTGTAGACTATTCATGGTCAACAATAAGTTGTCCACATAAGTACTGGACCCAGCTCATTATGACCCCATGAGACACCCCCAGGATGCCCCCCTGGATCCCCCCTTGCCTGGCTTTACAACTAAGGCCAATACCTACTACCTGAGAAAGAAATACAATTCGATTCGAAACGTGTGCACGTAAAGTACCTTTTCAGTTATCTCAGAAATTATAAGGAACCCTAAGGTTTCGCAGAGTTAAGCTAAATATATTTTTTGTTAAGCCAAAGTTAGTAATCAGTCAATATGTATAATTGACTCTACCTCAGTAAATTATTTGATTATGTTTACCATATTCGCGGTGTAAGTACAAAGTTACAAAACAGTTTACAGTCATATGGTCAGAAACGCTATTAAGTATAATTTTAATTTCATCTTAATTTAAGTTTTCGCAAATGAGAAATCCGCTAGATGGCAGTAGGTAGGCGTAGGGTCTAACTGGTATGTGATTGGTGAATTTTGACATGACATTGTCAGATATGTCTAAATTACAATGACACAGCAGTTAGACCTCACGCCTACGTATTGCCATCTAGCGGATGTTTCAATCGCAAACACCCTCATTAATTCATTTGACGACCCGCTTGGTGTAGTGGTCAAGGGTTGACTATTAGACGAAGAAGGTTCGAACCCCGCTAAGGAGCAAACATGCATCTATAGGACAAGCTTTGAGCTTAGTTTGGGGCTAGGCAATTGGTGGTCCAAGAAATTAATTAATTTACTAGCGGCTACCCGCGACTCGATCCGCGGGGATTTCGGTTTCAGCACACATAAGTGTGATATTACAGCTTAAAGCCTTCCTCGACAAATGGACTAGCCAAAACAAAAATATTATTTAGATTCGAACCAGTATTTCCCGAGATTAGCACGTTCAAACAAACAAACTTATCAGCTTTACTTAAGTATTATTTTCTGATATTTTCCACCATGTATGTAGTTGTTTTAAAAACTAAGTTGTTTTCAAAGAGTCGGTGTACTAATCTGACAGCAAAAGATCCAAAGAACTTGTAAGCTTGTTCTATTGTAATGCCTTATACGGAGTGCATTGACCTCCAGGCAGGATGTTAGATTAGACCATAAAGTTTTGCGACAGAATTCTAAAAATGGCGGAAAGATTCTTTAGTAATTACCGCGCAAAATTGTTCTTTAACACAAAGACATAAAAGTTAATCCGAAGTCCTTGGTTCTTGTAAATAATGTGACAGAAAAGTTTACCTTTTTTTGGTGTGACAGTAACAGACTGTCGTTTTTTGAGTGCCAAGATCCTTAAAGTTATTTGCTAAAATGTCATTATTATTGTCTTTAAAAGGTAAAACCTCATTTGATCTCGACACAGACATCTCGTGGTCATGGGTTTAATTTCCGGGTCAGCAAGGTTCTTGTCATAAGTACCAAAATTAAGAAAGCAACTGCATTTACAACTACATGAACTAATAAGTATTATTTTAATGGATAGACTGCTACTGCCCAGAAAAATAAAATGATGGACAAAATAAATATTTGTTCAATCCGCACTCAACACAAAGAAAATTATTACATTTTCTTTCATTTAAAAGAATGATAAACAAATATATATTAAACACATCCGAAGCTGGCTGTATATTTCAAAAATTAAAAATAAATTTTATCGAAACATCAAAACTTTTTGGAGAAATCCCGCCAAATTACACCATCTTGTTTCCACGAATGTCATAGGCAGTGACATTTGCCCATACAGCCTTGTGTTCGCTAATTTGTCTCCGTAAGTCATGTGTGACGTCATCGGATCCACTGCAAGGCGATCAGGTCGCCATATGGTACATGACCTTAGTAGTTCCCGTTTCGGAATAAGGCGATGTAAGCCGCTCACTTTGATATCTGTGTTTTCACTGGTTATTCTTAAGTAATTTTATTACAATTTATTTTTATAATCACAAAAGATCGGCCGCCTTATGGTAAAAGCGCCTCTTCACATGTGTAAGGTCGGCGGTTCAAATCCGGTCAGGCACGCACTTCTGTATTTATCAAAAGTCTATGTGCGTAATTCCATACCAGCTGTACGGTGAAGGAAATCATCGTGAGGAAACCTGCACACTACGAGTAAGTGTGTAAAATGGAGAAGGCAATGACGACCCTCAGTAATGAGGACTACGACTCAAGGTCAAGGATTTATATAATTGGCCATTGGCTGCCTATGAGACTGCCATACTTACGTTTTTTGTCAAAGACAGAAATATGAAAGACAGAAATATGATAGAAGCTTTGAGCTTTTAAAAGTTGTGACATTTTAATGTCCTTCATTTAGTAAGGTACAGGAGCTCAGCTGGGGAGGGTAGGTATGGTGTCTTAAAAGCAGGCAACGCATCTGCAACCCTTGTGCGGTTGTTGATATCCATGGACAGCGGTGATCACTTACCATCAGGTGACTCTCTTGTTCATTTGCCTCGATATATAAAAAAAACGCTAGTGTAGTGATAATGCCAAAGATTTTAAAAGGTAATATTAGCACGTCTACTCGATGGGATGACATCATGAGGTACCCGGTGTCACAGTGACTTTGAACCGTAGGTCGATGACCCGACGATCGGGCTTTCTGATAATGACGAAGATTTTAAAAGGGAATATTTTGAAGCAGTAAAGTAAAGCATCAGCCTATTAATGTCCCACTGCAAGGCAATAGCATCCATCATTTGGAATCATGTTTTCGTTACAAACATGGGTTTTGGCTTAATCAGCACGTTTGTCAAATGATTATCACAAAAGTCGGGTTGTGTTTAGAAAAATCAACACCAATTGGTACGGCACTGGACTGCGATAGGCTAGTTGGTGATGATGATGATAATGAACTTAAATTCTAAGGATGTGACGATTCTTAAGTGCTTTAGTATACCTATGCCTTTTTATATGAATTTATTTAATTTGAACTAAATTGTTAATATTGTTTCTCAACAAAAAATAATCTGTAAGTGAAACCGATTACTAAAAAACTGGCCAAGAGCGTGTCGGACACGCCCATGGAAGGGTTCCGTAGCTAAAAGATGGCCTGACCGCTTAAGACACCATTTAATAAGGGCAACTGCACCTCATAAGTTGGTCGAGTTGTATAAAAATAACTATGTATGATACAGAGTTTGCTATAGTTTTCGTTGAAAGAACTTACTTGGATGTATACAGGACATTTTTTTCAGAATTATTGTAATAGTATTTCAAAATTTAAAGGGGGGGGGGGGGGACGCTCTAATTTTAACTTTGTATTAATATATCTCGAGACTGGGGTGTTTGATCCACATGGTTTCAAGGCAAGTTTTATTGTATTTAAAAATACCTGTTTAACGATACCCCACACGATGGGGAAAGTCGATATTTTTTTTTCGAATTTACTTTTCGCTGTATGGGAGGGGTAAAAATAAGTATTTTTCGATTATTTTAAAAACCAATTCTTGAATTATCACTATGCATCTCTCCACCAATTTTCGTGGCAATCGGTTCAGAAACGGCGGAGAACGAGCCAGGACAGACAGACAGACAGACATGACGAAACTATAAGGGTTCCGTTTTTTGCCATTTGGCTACGGAACCCTAAAAAACCGTACATTTTTAATCGTTGACATAACTCACAAAGCAAAAAAACTACCTAAGCTCCGTTTCGTATCGGCATGGGAAATCACGAGCCTGTTTTGTTTTTATACTTTTGTTAAACACTTAATTAACACTTTTTTGTTACTATAATTGAATTGTTCCGATCATATCTTAACTTGTTTGTATGTGACAAGGTCATATAGTACGGATTTAAGTATGCTTGTATGTTTTTATGTTTGTTTAGCTGTTCATCTTCGAAATATTGAATATGCTTATGAATGGACCATGGGCTGAAGATTTTGTATTGTCAAAATAATTATTTCACAACATCACATCCGACTCCGTTATAAATAGCTTAAGCACTTGTGTTACAGACATCCGAATCAACAGTAGTATTACAAATAGACTTAAATAGATACATATAACACCCAGAGCAGGACAAACAGACATGTTCAAGCAACACAAATGTTTGTCCTGTGCGGGGATCGAACCCGCGTTTCTTGCGAAATAGGCAACATCTTGACCATTACACCAAGCGGGTCGACAGAATCGTGTGCTTTATCAACCTGTCTGACAGAAGATCACAGTAAAGTAGCACTTCGTTACTGTTGTGCTATGGTTCTGCTAGTAAGTCGCCAGAGCTCAGTTTCGAGAAGGGTATAGGGATTTTTAAGGGTGGCAACGCATCTGTGATCCTTAATACCCCTGTTGATTCTGATCTCTGTAACACAAGTGCCTTAGCTACTTAACACGGATTCAGATTAATTTATGTGTTGTTCTGTGGTGTTTAGAAAAAAAATACACTAGGTATATAGATTGTTGGCTGGTTAAAGGTCGTATTTGACAATAATCAACAGGTCGCCCTCGCATTTTCAAAATCCTCAGGTTAGGTAAACTCTGTGGGCGATGTATGGGCGGCATCGTATGTCTATATACTTATGTTTTAATATACTTATGGCTAACGGCATTGGCATAGCTTAACTAGTGGTATTTTATAATCGTTTTATGATGCGTAAGGTGTAAATATTTCGCCTTGAGACATACTTAAAAAGTAGAATTGTGCATACATTTGTTATGTAGGTAATAGGGACGCAAACGAACAAGAGGGTCACTTGATAGTAAGTGATCACCGCTGCCCATGGACATGAACAACCGCACAAGGGTCGCCGATGCGTTGCCTGCCTTTAAGACCGCCTACCCTCCCAAACTGAGCTCTGGCGACCTCACGTCTCTATAGGTCCGACTCAGGATTCCAACCTAGGACTTCTGGTCTATAGCGGTGATACAGCCTTAAGTGTGACCTACAAGTGCTACGGAGGCGTCCCCAATCACACATGTGATTACCAAACGATTGGTAGAAGTCAACAATCGAAAAAATACCGTCTTTTGTTTTAAAAACATGTACAATCATAAAAGGACGAAAACAAAGTCTGAGGGGGGGGGTCCTGTCATATCATAGATAAAAGTACAAGAAAGACAAAAAAAAACTTAACTACCCGCCCTTCACACCAAGTTGATATTTTTGTTCTCTAAGTCCACTTTATACGTAGTAGTACCTTAATGGTAAAAGTGAACGATTAGTAAAAGTTTTGGAAACTTTAACGATGATCCAACTTGTCCATCAGGGTGAATGTATGTCTGTGATTATCAAAGATTGGTAATTAAGAGCGTTGACGAAGCTGTTACGATGAGTAAGATTTACGATTTCCGAGACTTAATGGTCCACAATCACCGAATATTTACGCGTTCACTTTTATAAATTGACCAATTGGAACTCGCTTGACGCGGAAGAATTTGAACAAAGATCCGTCAGTCACATGGCTGCGGGCACAGTGTAGGAAGAAACAGTGAGGACCTTTAATTTTTTTCTTATCTATACTAATATAATATCGCTAAAGAGTTTGTATGATTACTAATTTTTAATATTTAAGATTTTTAATCTCAGGAACTACTGGTTCCACTATCAGTTCACTATCAGAAGTTACATATTAGTCCAAGAGGTCGCGGATTTGATCTCCGCACAGGACAAACATTTTGTATTCATGAATTTGTGTCTTGGTCTGGGTATCATATGTATGTATCTGTATATTTGTATGAATAAAAAGTATTTAAGTATATCTATCCGTTTCTTAACCTCCATAGTACAAGCTTCGAGTTTAGTTTGGGGCAAGCAAATTGTGTGTTAGACCAAGAATTTTTTTTTTCATAACATAGTGAGACCTATATCTCACTGTAGACAGCAACGAGTATTTGATTATAATGACGTCTTTTTTTCTGTAATTGTTTTTTACTGTACACAATTAGACTGTGCCATGCCCCGACTCTCGCCTTTACTGACCTATAGTAAAGGTCGCGACTCGCGCTTACCGAAGCAATATTGTGTATGTATCATTGCTCGCAGCCGTTCAGATATTCACTGCACTAAATATCCGTTAGTGGGTTAATCTCTTTGATACAGGAACAAATAAAACTGTTGCGTAATAGATAATATAATTAATCATTGTAGAAAGGAAGGCATTTTTTGTATAGAATTTGTAATTATTTTTGGCTATAAATTATGTATTTGCTATAATAATTGTGCATGTATGCAATTATGATTTGAAATACCCATACTAAGTGTTTAATATTCCTACACAAAGAAAAACAAAACTCACCAAAGCAGGAGAGTCCAAAGGCCCAGCTGTCCTCGACCTGGACTTCCTCAGGTCACTCTCCGCATCAGACGGACGGGAGTGGTGGTCGCTCTCTCTCTCCGAGGAGTTGTACCGCTTCTCCTCTCTCCGCGGTCGGCGACGGTCGTCCACCACCGTTCTTTCGTATCTGTTGAAGAATTTTAAGTTAAGTAAGTACTTGTGTAAACATATTGAAGGCTGCACGATAAAGGTCTCCATCAGTCATCTTACAATTCTGGATAAGGGATCCTAGCGCCTGGCCCGGTTGCATCCTTGGCCATTGCCTCGGAGCCCAGGGTACGCTGCAACTATGATCCTGAGTTTACCAGGCTGGTTATTACATTGGAGAGTCGTCTGATCTTCGTAACTCTTACAATGAGAATCAGACCATTTGTATCATAGTCGGGATCACCCGGCTTAATGTGCTTTCCGAAGCACAGAATCGTCATTTTTATCAGACAAACAAGTGTATCAAGCCAGCAATGTCCTAACTAACTACATACTTTCCTGATCTAATCCTCACCACCCATGGAAGTCGATCTCCCTATACTTACTGACTTGACTCTGATTAAGACTGCAAAGATTGCCCATGTCAATCATGAGGCTTGTACGAAAACTAAGGATTGAGTGCCCTGAAGAACGGGAAGGGTAAGAAGTGATAATTTTGCGAATATAGTCATTCATCAGCTACTGAACCTCACCTCCCATCGAAGTCGGTCTCCCTGTACTTCCTCTCGGGGCTGTCGGGGCTGCGGTGCCGGTGCAGCTCCTCACGGGAGGACCGGAGTCTCCTCTCATCCGCGTGGCAGGTGTAGTCCACCTTGCGAGCGATTATTATCTCGCTCGGTTCGGGGTCTGTGTATCTAGTGAGGAGATTGGGTTGGGTTAATAAGAATAGTAAGTAATATCCTTTGTTATAGTCCAACGCTAAATACATATAACTTTATTTCAAGGCAATAAGCTCCACTAGCTGTTTATATGATTTTCCAAAGGGTTCCTTATGCTTTAGAAATTCCTCTTAAACCGTCAACAGTAACCGGGATCATTTTAGGTGAAATAGTATATGTAAATAAAATTTAATATCGAGCCTTCAAGATATTAAAGTGTGCTTTATTTGTGTGTTAAAGAATTAACAATACTGCAAAGGAAAAATGTATAACAAATTTTAATAACGATTAATCAAGGAAGTTAAAATTATTTCCCAGAGCAGAAAAAAATAGTAAATTGTACCTCTACTCGTACATATTAGGTACACGAAATCGTAGTACATACATACATGTAATTATTCTGACTGTTTCCCACCAAAGTGTTTTCTTGTGTTTTGGCCGTTTTTGATGGTTTTCCCCACAGTTTTCCTAACATTAATGGAAGACATGTCACTTGTTAATTGTTATGTCCCTACTTCACATGCTTCCGGTAATATTTTATAACACTTTGGTACTAGTACATGTATTTACGTAGTATTACGTATCTATAATATCTATAAAACTCAAAGGTGACTGACTGACTGACATAGTGATCTATCAACGCACAGCCCAAACCACTGGACGGATCGGGCTGAAATTTGGCATGCAGGTAGATGTTATGACGTAGGCATCCGCTAAGAAAGGATTTTGAATAATTCAACCCCTAAAGGGGTAAAATAGGGGATGAACGTTAGTATGAAACTTTGTCAATTTTAAATCGATCGGGCTGAGACTTTGCATTCATAAAGAAACTATGACGTAAGCGTCGTCTAAGTAATGATATTGATAAATTTCAACCCCCGTGGGGGTAAAATAGGGGATGCACGTTTGTATGAAACTTTGTAATTTTTAACCGATCGGGTTGAGACTTTGCATGCATAAAGCTACTATAACGTAGGCATCGCCTAAGAAATGATATTTATAAATCCCAACCCCCAAGGGGGTAAAATAGGGGATGAACGTTAGTACGAAACTTTGTCATTTTTTAACCGATCGGGCTAAGACTTTGCATTCATATAGCTACTATGACATAGGCATCGCTTAAGAAATGATATTCATAAATTCCAATCCCCAAGGGGGTAAATTGGAGGTTGAATTTTTGTATGAAACTTTGTAATTTTTAACCGATCGGGCTGAGACTTTGCATTCATAAAGCTACTTTGACGTAGGCATCGCCTAAGAAATGATATTGATATGTTCCAACCCCCAAGGGGGTCAAACAGGGGAGTAACGTAAGTATGAAACTTTGTCATTTTTAACCAATCGGGCTGAGACTTTGCATTCATAAAGATAATATGACGTAAGGATCCCCTTAAAAGAATAACCGAAAATTCCACTTCTAAGGAGATAAAATAGATGGAAAAACCGAAATCCACGCGGACGAAGTCGCGGGCGTCCGCTAGTTTTTACATAAAAGAGGACTCCGACAAAACATTGAACTCGGAATTTCGAACTTTGGAACAAACATTGAAATGAATTGCTTTGCTAATGAAAGAAATAACGAATCTTTAAGTTTTAGCTCCCTTTTGCAGGTTTGTCTTTTTTGAAAAGTTTGTAATCAGTTACATTAAATTGGTTCCACGCAATCTTTAGCATACTGTCCGGATAAGAAAGAATTTGGTTAACATTATAAGTTAATCAAAGAAACAACATAATTATGAAGGTTTAAATATCTTTATATTGTTTGTGGTTTCTATGATTATTAAAAAATATTAAGAAGCGTCCATTCTTGAACGCACTATTGTCCATGGACTACAGTTGCCGCCTATTGAACGCCGTGTTTTGTTTCAAAAACATTTACAATTTATTACAGGACGAATAATAAAGCTAGTGCACATTAGTTGAGTGTAATTTCAAAGATAAAAAGACAATAAAAACACAAAATTATCCGGCCCCTTACTTACCTCAAAATTGACGAGTAAAGTTCTCGATGTCGACTCTATATGTAGAAGAAATATCTCTATGTTAACGTGTTAAGATCGCCAGGAATGAATTTCACGTCAATCATTAAATTCTAAAGTTTTTCTCGCAAGTGTACATGTAAGTCATGTAACCTACCTTCTATAGTCAGAGTCGTCAGCAGCAAGATGTTCAGGGCTCTTGAGCACCCGGGTGCGAGGCTTCGGCTGGACCACATCCTTCTCTTTCTTGCTCTTCTTGGAAGAGTCGCGAGAGAATAGCTGTTTCATCTGATGAAAAAATTACGGCTTTATCAATCCACCTTATTATCATAGTAATTGTAAGAGTCTTCTGTTAATAAGCCCTCAAAATCAGCCTAAACTTCACTGTAGTGTTATGTAAGGGCCTTCATTATTTGAAATCATGTTTTTCTTTACTTAGAAGTATCATAGATGCATCTTAATCACCATGCTTGTCAAATGCGGATTGGTGACCCGGGCTGAGTTTGTAAAAACCGTGACCCGGGAATCGAACCCAGGACCTCGAGACCACGCCTGATAATTAAAATGCTTGACAACGGCGTCATTATCAGTAACAAACCTTAAGTTGTGTAGATAGTAAAAGGGCGACATGACCTATACATATAATTTGTGACGTAACACTCATAATATTCACCTTCTCGAGTCCAGAAAGTTTCTTCGTTGCTTTAGGCGGTTTCGCACTAACTTTTTCATCGGTTGGACTTTTTTCAAATCTGTCAATTTTAGGATCGAAATGTGACCCATCGTCAGCGCTCCTTTCCCTCGGGCTGTACTCCTTCCTGTAACTGTCTTCCCTGAAATCTTTAAACCTGGCTAAATACTCCCCATTAGCGTATATCTGTTCACTGGGATAAGTGTCGTCTGTATGTCTTCTCTCGCTAGCCAGAAAGAGTGATGTGTCCCTCACATCATCGTCGCTTTGATGCCTCCTATGTTTCCTGTGGATCTCTCCACTTGAATCCTTTCTAAAATCGTTTTCGATACCAGAATCTACTAAACGATTGTCAACTTCATAACGGCGTGGCGTCTCATCTCTGTAATAGTCGCGGCTGTCGCCAGAGTCATGTCTTCTGATACCGAAGTCTTTGTAATACCGGTCCTTATTTTTAACTCTACGCAAAGAGTTGTGGTACGACTCAGCATGTTTTGCTTCGTACCGAATATTGGCGTAATCTTCTTCTCTTTCCTGAGCTATTTCAGGATTGGAAGCATAATGCCCTTTCCTCTTTCCGAACCAGTCGTCTTTAACTTTGTATTTTTGACCAGTAAGACCTTCGTGACTAGAATTGAGATTCTTTTTCACTCTATACTTCTTCTCCTTGTACTCGTCTGGTGTGAGCACGTGTTTCCCAGAATTAAATTCTAGACTCGGTGGCTCATATTCCGGCTCTGGAGGAATTTCTTTCTTGTGTTCCCTAAATCTAGCTTCCGGGCTCAAACGGTCAATAAATTCGCGTCTATCTAATTCATCTTTCGGTACCTTCTGGAAAGTCCGGCTTTCTGTATTGTATTTTATTTTGTGATTGTCTGATTCGTACTTATTATAGTCTTCAGTTACGCTACTTTCGGCGAAACCGTCCCTTTCTAACGTATGGCGATAGTATTTAGCTGTCTCATCCACATACTTTTCTGTGGCTTGTCGACGCTTTTCAGCTTCGTAAATAGGATCTGTCTCGGTTAAAAACCTAGAAACAGGCTCGACGGTATGAATAATCTTTTGACGTTCAGTTTTTCTAGCGTTCAATCTAGATTCTAATAGTTGACGCCTATGACTTAATTCATTAAAATCTAAGTCAACTTTATTTTCTGGTTCATACTGCTTCTTTATGGTGTCCATACCGTCAGCTCGTCCTCTGAATGTTTCGATGTATTCATGACTCTTATCATTGTTTGATTGATATTCGTTAGCGTAAGTTGGTTCAAAGTCATCAAAACTGGTAAGTTTGTATTCTCTGAATCTCGGTCGTATAGGAGAATCAATGATTTTATAACTACTTTCCATACTGTTAAAATTGTCATTGTCATTACGTTTGTAATTGTATTCGAATCGGTTGTTAGTATTTTTATGTTTTTCTTCGTAACCCTCGTCCTCATCGGAGAAATTTCCATATTTCTCTCTGGATGGTGAATATGTTTTATGTACGGTTTGTTTCCCAAGTCTACTGGAAGTATTCTCTCCACTATCACGAACAACCTGCGCGTAGACAACTCCCTTATCTGTCATCTTGTTGACTGGAGAAGGCACTCGCTCAGGGCTAGTAGTTCGTATAAATAAGTTTGGATCAGGACTCACACTCGGCTTAATGTATGAAAAGGGTTGGTTCACGTTTGTGCCGTTTGGTGGAGAAATAAGGTGAGTTTTAGGAGGAGGTGAGGATTGATCTTCCTTCAAAATTCTCACCAAATGATCCACAGTATGCCCTCTAGTCAGCGGTGGCTTGTCAGGAGGCAATTGGCTGCTATGAATCATTTCTTTATCACCATAAACGTTCTCCTCAATCTTTCGTATGCTCTCTTTAATTCTCTCTTTAACGTCAACTGGATTTGTATCTTTTGTTTTGATAGAGTCTATTTCATCAACTAAAAGAGTTTTCTTCACATCAGTTTTCCTTTTAGGTGTATCAGTTATAGAAGGAGATTTTTCTTTTTCTTTATCTTTTTCTAAAGATTTCCCTCTCTTAGTCCTAGTTGGAGGTTTAGGTTCTGATTTATCTGGAGTCTTATATCTCGGAGGTTTCTCAACTGGATTGACCTTTCTTTCACTTCCTTCGCTCTTGATGCTATCTTTTTGCGCTAGTTTTTGCTTCTGAAATACTTCGAGGGGCGGAGTCTTTTTAAAGTAATCTTCTCTTGGAGAACTTTCAATTATAGGCGATAGCTGAGACTTCTTATTCCTCAAGGATTTTAAGAACTCCTCAGTTTCACTCCCAGCCCTCTTCCTGATAGGTTTCACTTGGGTATTCAGTTTGGTGTTTGATTTTAAATCCGATACGTCACTTTTGCTACGTTTCACGATCACAGGTTTAGTTGTGACTTTGACAGGTACATCAGGGCTTTTGTTCCTTTGAGCTCGTCTGAAGAGAGTTGATAGAGATGTTCTTTCTTTTCTCTTCTTGGAGCTTACATCGCTGGTGGATCTTCCAAGTGCCTTTGATGAGCTCTCAGAGTTACCGTCGTCACTGTTCCTTCTGCCAGATCTATCTTCTCGAAGTTTCCTTCTGTGCGGTAGAGAGAAGAATTTCTCCGGCGGATGGTCAGCTGTGCAAGTTACACTATCAGCTTGCGCCCTGACTTTGTTCGCTTCTTCTAAGAGTTCTTCCTCAGTGAGATGAGTAAAGGGTTCTTTCCTTAAGTTTTTGGTTTGATGCTCGGCTGAGGTGCCCCGCGATTCTCGCGGTTTACCTGCAATAAGAGTAAGCAATGATTATTGCAATGTTGATGAATGTACAGAAGCGTGCTTGACGTGCATAGCTGGGCACCGTTAATAAAATAGTTAACTTCGTTAATCGTTAATCCGCTAAAAAAAAAGTTAGCTTCGTTAAACGTTAAAGCGTTACATTTTGGAAGAATTAACGCAAGTTAAAGTTAATCGTTAATCCGTTAACCATGTGTAAAAACGCACTTTTATATCGTTGCGTTAGTGATCTTATAAAACCTGTTGGTTGGTTTCGATTCTGGAAGTTAATAGGTTAGGAACCATTGAGGTATTAGTACTACGTATAGAGTGGACATCGCGAACAAAAGTTTTGCGACAAATTGGAGGGAAGGGGGCGAATAATTCAGTGATATTTTTGTCTTTTTATCTATTTTAAAATTGGCCACCATCTTTGTAATGATTGTACATGTTTTTAAAACACAACACGACATTTTTTGATTTAAAAAAGGTCAAGAAATTAAAATTAGACTGCAACTTTGTGGTCCATGGACCACAATGCGGGTAAGAAAATTTTTGTTCGTGATGTCATCTCTGTACGTAGTAGTAATACCTCAATATATTCCCATTCATAAACATTAACAAGTTGAAGTTCTCGTCTGAAAGCGAGACTCGTTTTTGTGTTAAAATTTCTTTATCCTTGGAAAAGAGACGTTCTACTGCAGCGCTTGAGGGTATAGCAGTATTGTATTTAATAAATAGACATACAAATATTAATTCCCCGAGGAATGCAGCATCGTTGAACGAGTCTTTCGATTTCATGTCCAGCCCGATTTAAACGAGACTGTGCGATTTACTCTTTATAGAGTTGGATCTCTTTGGTTTTTCTATAGACTGAGTGACAGAATTAAAAAAGTTTCCACGTCATCATCGTTGTTACTCGTATTGCTCCCTGGACTCCCTTCACCAATTCGCTTCGCATCGCGCCCGGCACTGTCTAAACCTGTTTTTCGCGCCTCGTCCCGCGGAGCCGTGCGGTTAATAGTAGGCATTGGATTAACGATTAACGGACTTTTGCATAATTAACGGAAGTTAACACGTCCGTTAACAGTTTTTAAAGTTAACTTAAAAGTTAATCCGTTAATCAAAATGTTAACTTCGTTAATTAACGATTAACGGATTAACGAGTTAATGCCCAGCTATGTTGACGTGAGGCCATCTCATTGAATGTATACATTGTTTCCACAAGACTTGGTTCATTACAACTTGCACGCCACAGTACTTACTCAAATTAGTGTTTTACAAGTATAAGCAACAATTATGGCTTATTAGAATAGAAGGGCAATAATATTTTTGAAATGGATTGTCCGTACTCAATATTGTTTCTACAAGTATAAAAAGAAACACACTAGGCTGAAAGTTGCAACTGAATTTCGGCGGGATTAAGCCCGCAATGAACTTACTTTAAATGTGCCAAAATTACGTCGCGTAATATTGTTTAAAAAATAAGTTTCGGCCTACATTTTTCCGCTTAGTGTGTTTCTGCGCTATATAAATGACTGACGGTCTTCATAAGATCGCTTTCGATTTCAAAAATATTATTATTCCACACAAGAAGATACATAAATTCATCTTAGAGTAAATAAGAGTTAAATTGTTAACACAAAGATGGCGTCAGTAGTAAGTTTTTGTTATATCATTTTAATCAAATTAAATTCATTGTATTGAGAAGTGTAAATAACATTAGTTACAACATTTTATGCTTGTGTTAGAAGAGATTTAACAAGTCATTATTTTGTTTTAAAGTATTAATTGTTATACCAAAGTAACAGTAGTCTGAAACGTTTCACCACGTTGTCATTTGTATTCTTTAGTTAGTTTACACATGTGTAGGTAAGTTAACATGTTTTAGTTCAGTATAAGTAGTTCCCGACTATGATCCAACTGGTCTGGTTTCCCTTGTGGTTACGGAGGTCAGACGATAGTCACTCCATTGTAATAACCAGGCAAGTCAATTCAGGATCATAGTCGCAGCGTACCCTGGGCTCCAAGGCAATGGCCGAGGATGCAACCGGGAGAGGCGCTAGGATGATGATGATGAGTTCGGTATAAGTAGTTAAGATAAGGTGTGTTTGTAAATACAAACACACAGTTATTGATATACAACGAAATGTACCTACTAAATCCTATGTCTTGTGTAGATTTATTGTGTTTGTAAGGAGGCAGATAGAAATGAAACTTAAATATCTTAATCTTACTACCTAAATATCTTTAAGTAACGTATAACGACTGCTACCCAGAAAGTTATCAGTGGTCCTACAAACGAAACACTGATAATTTGAATACACAAATTCATTTCACCAGAAATAACTCCAACCTCAAAATTAAGCAAAGCAGCAAAAACTACAAATCACTCTGCCATTAACGAGCGCCGTAAAAACGATGTTTTTGTAAATAAGTATCCTCCGTTCAATGTGATTTAGAATGTCCTCGCCAAACATCGACCCGCTCTGAAATTGGCACTAAAATTTGAAGCGACCTGTCGCTTCTTATGGCAGTGACAGCATTTTGAAACGTACGTCATTTCAAACGAAATAATGCTACAGAGTTCTGATGTTAGGGCAAATAAACATGTATTAAGATTGAAATCTATGGTTTTTGTAAATAAGTATCCACCGAACAATGTGATTAGTGAATTAGTTTCGCCGGACCACATTAATCTTGTCAGGTTTTTTAGCAAGACGTTTATATCCTGCTGATATCATACCCTGAGGAGAAATGTTTTCAAGTGGAACGGATTAAAAAGGTTAATTGTGTTGTGTCTTGGAATATGAAGTGATTTGTCAGCAGGGATATCAGAGTAGTGATAATAATAAAAATACCCTTGCGGCCGTTTTCGACCAAAGCTGCCGATCTTACGATCAGCCAGATACGCAGGATATATTATAGTGCACAAGTAAGGGCGCAAGTATAGGAGCAATCCCTTTTCCCTCACTCTCTGATAGGTCGGTGGAACAGCAATCTGACACGACCGTAGAGTGATCAGGCAGGACTATTGGCTTAACGTGCTTTCCGTAGCACGGAGAAGCTTGAGATTCAATTTTTCGGTCACCCATCCGACGACTGGCCTCTGCGAAAGTTTGGCTTCTGACATTTCTAGGGTCTGGGCAGATTGCTGGCCTTTAATTTTCGGAATAGAGATTAGATCTGAAACTCCTCTATGATGACAATATTATATTTCTTGGTTGGCCGTTGGGGCTCACTGGTCTTTGTTAGATGGATGAGAGAGAACCCATATTCAAATTTAATTAAATGTTACATAAGAACGCTGTATTTAACTATCAAAAGTAAAATAAAACTACTTTTAAACGGATATAATCGCGGTATATTCTACAAACCTACATATTTATAGGAAAAACCCGACGTTACGGCTACTTTTCAGGAGCCGTGATCACGGAATGAATACTTATACCGCGATTATATCCGTTTAAAAGTAGTTTTATTTCATGAGTAACAGTCTAACCTAAGAAAATATCAAAAGTGTTCAAGAAAAAAATACTTATAAATAACCATTTAAAAAACGATTTGGCCTGAAGTAAATGAATTGAATTGAATAATTCAGGACTTCACTTGGATCAAAGAACTCTTGAAAAAAATAAAGTGGTCACATAAATTCGGAGTGTACCTGCTACAAATTCAGATTAGTTGTCGCGCCGGAGATGCGTCGCATCACCATCTCTTGTCACCGCTATTTTTAGACTGGCTTTCGGCAGGCTCCTTGTAGTAGGAGAGATGGCACGAACTTTTGAGTAGGTAGGTAAGTAAGTAAGTTAGTTCCTTGGACTTATTTCATAACTATATTTTTTTTTAATTTCTGTAGGGACCTGGATGCTAGTCGCCGAAAATCGGGCTGAGTGGAGAGCTCTAGTAAATGGGAAAGGGCTTAATACATCTCTTGTATTCGCTCCCGAAGCCTGCACATTGCAACCTATGTCCAACGGTGGACTGCGATAGGCTGATGATGATGATAGGAAGGTAAACTAACAAGAAGCTCACCTGAGAGAAAATGATCACAGCTGCCCATGGACATCCTCGACACCAGAGGTATCGCAGATGCGTTGCCTGCCTCAAGACCCCATACTCTCCCCAACTGAGCTCTGGCGCCCAAACTCACCAGCTGATACATACATAACACAGCTAAAAATTGAGCACAAGAGCTAAAAAGTGCTACTTCACCGTGATCCTCCAGAAGGCAGAGGTACATACTTCCCCAGACGGGCGGCTCATTCTAGTTCTACTAAGCTCTAACTAGGCTTGAAAATTGTATCATATTTTCTTGATGGAAGAGAGGAAAAAAAGACGCCAGTTTCCATACAAAAATCGCCATTGTCTTTTTAAAATCTATATAAAAATACTTACCAGCTCTCGGACCATTTCGGCCAGAGCCCACAGGGACGCTAAGTCTAATTAGGCGATATCTTTGCTCGTTAGCCATGGTTTTGGAATAAAAAAAGATGAGGTGGCCATTTTTTTTCTGGTGTTGGGACCACGGAGGTTGTAATTAGGAGAACTAAGGCGTAACTTTAAACAAATGGCATTTTGTTGTTAAGAATTTAGACGCTCTGTTACTAATTTGATTTTCGTGTTCTCTGATGGCAGTTGCTTGAAATCAAGATGGGCGCAATCTGCCCGAGTAGAAAATAGAGTCGGATTGAAATTCTACTCTTCTTTGTTTTATAAGTCGGTTAAGAATAACAATAAATATAAAAAAAACAGTTTCCCTTGTAATGTTTAAGGAGGTCAGGCGACAGTCACTCCATTGTATAATAACCAGGCTGGTCAATTCAAGATCTTAGTCGTTGCGTACCCTGGGCTCCGAGGCAATGGCCGAGGATGCAACCGGAAGAGGCGCTAGGATGATGATGATGATAAGTGTCTCATATCATAATCATAAGCCGCTCAGTGGGACAGGTCACATAAGTCTCTTAATTCTCAGATTCTGTGTGAAATGTGTTTCGAGAATGATAACGAATCTAGATGATGAGCTTTTGAATTATCGCCGCTTTTGATCCGGTTTATTCTTTTAACGATAGATGGGGTGATAATCAAGTGACAAAATCGCCAACGGTAATTTGGAAATTATTGTAAACGTTCATATAAATATAAATAAATAAATGTCTTGGACTAAAACACCAACTGCCTAACCCCAAACTAAGCTCGAAGCTTGTATAAATGTAAAGCTTGTGTAAATGTGGAAGACTTCACACAAGCAGCTTTAGCAGTTTTAACGAATGCCTTCTAAATTCAAATTAGCTCACGCCACTATCCCACCGTTGGGTCACCTGACATTACATTAGCAAAGACACAAAGCCGTATTCCGCCCACTCAAGTTACTCACCTCAAAGTCAACAGACTGCGTGAAAAGGAACGCAAAAAATAATGCAATGACTAAACTTGTTGTTGATACAGTGTGAAGTCATTCGATACTGTTGTTTAGTGCTTGCTTAGTACCTATCATTGTGTTCATAATAATTATACCGTTATAAATGTCCATATTGAATGTTAAGCTAAGCCAAATGTAACAAGAATGGAGAAGGCAATGGCAAAGTACTCCATTATGATTGTCAAGTTGTGTGTTTCAATTCATGCAATGTGAAAATCAGAAAGATGAATACGACTTAAGGAGGGTGAAGCAATTCGGTGGGACAACAATATGTCCCGACAATAGAGGAGAGGTCAGGCGCAGGACAGGGTTTAATCACACCTCTCGACTCCAGACCAGACAGTACCAGAGATTTTATTATAATGCCAGGAACTTTTCCGACGCTTTATTTGAAGCTTAACTAACTTTCAATTTCCAACTGCTACACAAGTGATTTCTAATTAACAGTTTTTAAATTATCCGTTCATGGATAGCAGACTGCAGATAAAACTTTAGTGTGTGACCGCATATCATCAAATGGTCGGCATGTCTAACTCACTTCTTCCAATTGTATAATAAAATCGTTATAATAAAAATATTGAGGACGTTCTGCATATATCGGTATAATCCCAACCATCAGAAACCGTGAATATTTTCGCTATTTGTTTAATTTATTTATGTTGATGGATTCTCGACTCGCTGAACTTGTCTGAACAGTTCCACCGCCATATGTGTCATTATGTTTACATATCAGATTAGCATTCGTAGGAAGGTCGTAGATTTTAATAGAAGAAAATGTTTCCACTGGAGACGAATTGTGATTTTGCTAGAAAACAACTGATACGTGGGAGATCTGATTGCTGTGTCACGTGGCGGATCGGTGAATTGGCAAAAGGCGGGTTCCGATCACTCCCTACCCGGGTCTGATGGAAACCAGAGAAGTTTAGTGGGTAGTGGGGACAATAAGTCCTTTCTAGGCTGTATACTATGGTGCCAAAATTATAGCCCCTTCCATTAAAAAATACATGGCGATCAAAGCTTACAGAACTATGATAATAGTGTGTGTGGAGTGCACCTTGCCTTTGGCATTGTAGTAACACATCCTGCATAGTAGGTGGTTGATCTCAAAATGTAGCTATTGGATAAACTTCTAAAAAGATTTTATTCGCCAACAAAACCTTTCGTCTATTGAAGGGTAGGCTGATCTTTACGCATCAAAATGCCATTTTATCAAAAAAAAAAGTGTGTCATTGATTGACGTGCCAACAATTATTTTTTTATTTCCTGACTATTCGGAAAACAGTAATAATTTGATCACTCGCGTTATACTTTAAACATGTTTTATGATCGACAACTTGCCCAAAATATTGTGTCGCATGTCGTGGCACGTGTCGCCTACCCTGGTCTAGTGGAAATGTCTTCTATGGCTCAAATGGACCAAACCAGTAAGAACAGTTAGGTAGAGTGGCAGAACCAAGACAATATTGACAATACAGATCGTACACTTTTATTATTATTGCCTGAATCATCGATAAACTTGGACCAATCATTTGGCACTTTGTTTTATTATAAATACATTATTAAATTCGGTAGAAAGTCAGTAGAATTCAGATCATCGGAATATTTGATGTTCTTTATAATTTACAATTGAGGGTGGAATCTATCCACTCCTTAAATGAATTATACATTAGAGTAAAATAAAATGCGGAGGTTAAAAGTGCCAAGCATAAAATTGTAGTTCATTATCTGTTTAGATTTTCTTTTAAAGTTATCGGGAAGCAAACGAACAAGCAAGTCATCTGATTTAAGAAAGGCAGAGCCTAGTGGAACTTCCACTCGAATGAGCCGCTCGTCTGGATAAGTTACTCCACCTAACAGAGGACAATAGTGAAGTAGCACTTCGTAACTGTTGTGGTATGCTTCTGCTGGTGAGTAAGGACGCCAGAGCTCAGTTGGGGAGGGTATGGGGTCTTTAAAGGCATGAAACACATCTGCGTCCCTTGTGCGGTTGTTGTTGATGTCCATGGGCAGCGGTGATCACTTACCATCAGATGACCCTCTTGTTCGTTTGCCTCCCTATCATGGCGGCGCATGTCTTAAATCTATGCGTACTTTAATTTACTTGATAAACAGCACGCTTTACCAAAACAAGACCAATACAATACCAATAATATATAGTTTACTTAGCGGATGCTCCGCTTACTAAAAAAACATTCCAATGATTGCCCTATTAATTTATACCGATGTACGGTATTACTGCAATAACAAAACTTGGTGTGACACGTGTACTAATGTGTATGAAATATATGGTTAATTTTGAACTTTACTGCTTTAACATAAGACTGCAGTTCAATGTATTAGTATCTGTGACACTTGTTCAAATATGGCGGGTGTAAGTGACGTTAGTTTGAAAACGTCAATTGAATTAGGGTTGGTATGATTTTCTTTTAGTGGATAAATAGATATTCAGGGATGATAGATTGAATGACCAAACTTAGAAAAAGTATAACACAGTGATATTCAAAATTCGCTCCTCTCGGGTACCTCAAAGTCACCATTACAATATCTCTGAAGTAGGACTTGATAAGTTCTGTTTTGATCCAGTCTGTGGGTAAGGTCTCCAGAACTTAAAAGGGAAATATGTTGCCTCACAGTCGTAAACAAGCTATTGAATCTCTAGGGTTACAGAACAAGCGTCAATAGGCGAATAGGCCCCAGAGGCACTACAATTATTGATCTGTTACACGGTGCCCTCCCAAACATCTGGAACCTAACTAACTTATAAGTACCTCTAGTTAAACCATTTAGCCGAATGTTCCGCCAGAATCCGTCCTGATTGTAAGTATACATAACATAATAACACGCAACGTTAAAAATGAACTACATTTAATATTGAAACCAAAATGCGCGTGCGCAAGTCGACAATACTTAACGAACTCGTTGCAAGGTCAGAGAGAAGTATTTCTGTAGGTAGTCGCGTGTCGTCGGCATCCCTGTAGAATATGTACTAGTTGTCAAGTGGGACGTACAAACGTACACTTTTGTCTTTTATTATTAACTAGCTGACCCGACAGACTTCGTCCTGTCAAAAAAAAATGTTATCTGGCAGGGCGGTTTTTAGGGTTTTCCCGGCAATTATTCGATTTTTCTCGCCGTAAGAACCATCCTTGGACTTCAACGAACATTTAAAAAAAAGAATTGGCCAAATTGGTCCAGGCGTTGTTAAGTTATGCGTTTACCAACACATTTTGGGATTCATTTTTAGAAGTATGATAGTAATAAATAAATTCATTACACCAATTGCCTAGCCCCAACTCGAAGTTCGAAGCTTGTACTATGGGTGCAAGGGAGCGGATAGACAAACTTAAATACTTTTTATAAACATCCAAGACTCGAGTACAAATGCCGATGTTCATCATCACGCAAAAAATTGTCCCTAGCAGGATTCGAACCCGCGACCGTCGGTTTTGTAGCCAGGGTCTCTGACCACTAGACCAAAATTTAAACGATTCTCAACTTTTATTTTCACCCGTGATTGAAATACCTATGTATCACGATATCGCGAAAAGCTTTCAGTTAGGTTCTCGTACCTACTGTCCGAATAAACCATTAAAGTTATAAAATAAGGCTAATTTATTATAGATTTTAGTACCGAAGTATTAAACTATAAGTAACGGGTACCATCTATAATTTCACTCATAATCGACCTTGCATAATTGAATCTTGACATTTCGATAATGGCCCTTTTAATCTCAATTTTAAAGTCCGCAAGGTTCTTACAAAGAATTTTCGACGTAGGTTGAAAGTCATTGGATTCTCAATCTCCGGCCCGGTTTATGCATGTGGGTGAGATTCCAAGAGTAATGAAGGTTATAATATCTCCTATAGGAAATGATTAATAGTTATAACTTCCTCGTAGAATGTCTTTGTTATTAAAATAATCATGATTGTTACAAAAATAAGTATTTAACTTGTTAATGAGGTCTAAATGAGCAAACTTGAACACATTTCAGTGTTAAAAACAACAATAATATTAATATTATGACTGCTAATGTAGAGCAATTGTTAAAGCAGTCTTGTTTGGCAGGCCCCAAGGTCGTGAATTCAATTCCTGCACTTGTAAAGTTCTCACAAATGTCATCGCACAACTAAATAAAAACAAAATGGTGTATATCTCTTGTCAATCTGACATGTTCAGAGCTATAATGAAATAGTTTCAGATCGGTTCCGTTTGCGTATCGTAAAGGTCAAATCAAAAACTTAATACCTAATCCAGTTTTATTTTATAAAAAGTCTCTTTCCGTTGTCTTTACGTAATACCTATTAGGTATGCTTATTGCATGTCGGATGTGTGTGGGGATTTCTTCAAAAACACTTTATTTCCCCCATTGGTATTCATATGGGGATTTTTATCTAAACTTGCTGGTTTGGATTAAAGGAATAAAATTGATTTTAACCAAACTTTATTACTGTCCTCAGTGGTTTCTGAATCTTCGAGCAATTATTAATTTATTTTATAATTCTTTTACTGTCAAATTGGTTGTAAGATTAAACTTACTTGTGCAAAAGTTCTTTATTGAATAATTGACGAGTTACAACAGACATTTGATGGGTAAGCTTTCAATTATCCAAGCTGTAATTTACCCTAACGAGTGTTTTATTGTTGTAACCTTCACCTTTTTGACGAGGCTTATAAATGCGTAAATCCGGTGTTTATATTCATAATATAATACTCATTGTGGTTGTTACTGTAATGGTTTATTTTATATTTTATACTCTGCTATTACAATTATGTCAGATATAAAATCGTTAAAATTATTCTAGTTGACCACCGTAGTCATATCGAGATTTTCTGTTTAGTTTGTGTCTGTTCATAATAGGAATAATGAGTATTTTAATAATCAGTTATACTTATTGCAAAGCTCATAAGTTGGCGATATTATTTAAGAAACTCAAACGGCTGCCAATGTAATCATTGATTCTTTCATCAATTCGAATTAATAAATGATTATTCGGTATCAAAATTATTATACATTAACCAATAAAAACTATCGACTATTCTACCAACCATTACGCTAAATTAGTCATTAAACACACCTAATTTTTATTTAAAAGCCTCGCAAACCAGCTATCGAAGCAAAGATCACATCGAATTCGCAATCGCATTCGATTAACATATTAAAAAGTCACTCGCAGTTTTAGTCCAGTCAGATGCTTTTGCAACTGTTGACCACAAAAGGAACCCTTCACAGGTCAATGCCAGTTAAAAACCACTCTTGTGTGAGTCCGATATCGTCATCCGAAGCCTTTTTTGGTCGCGACTCACAACGCCAGATATGTATCGAATCTCCCCCACGCGACTTCTTAATGGGTGCCTCAGGGTAACAACATTGGTCCGCTTTTATTGATATTACAATTTCGTTTCGATTAATTGAAACGGTGATATGAAGGTTTTGTAATCTTAATAAAATGTATGACTAAGCCAAATGTTACAACCTGTCGTGTAATAGTGAGTGTAAGTAGTTTTAACCGGTAGATTGTTATGTATTTAATGTAAGGAGAGAAATGAAATCTGATTTGCCAACCAAGTCTAATAGCGCAACCGGGAGGTGCGCTAGGGTGATGATGTTCGTGTATCACACCAGGAAAAATAGACGAGGTCGTTTGAATAGTTCTATTTCGTCTGTAACATAACAGTGTTATTCAGTCAGATTTAGTGAAAAAGATGCTAACCTTATGCATTTGTCGGCAAACCCACGTTTAACTCGAACTTCTACGAACAGATTGGTAACTATGTAAAGGTACATATAGGATTATATGGAAGGCAATTTGTAAACCAGTGGGTGCTCGATTGTTAATTAGGAAGATTTATAATATGCCAATCATATAAATGATGTCATACCATAAGAAGCCCACTTTGATGCAGACTTATATTTTAACTATCGTTATAAAATCCTGGTTTGGGTTGCATACTGTGTTTAATAAAATAATAATGTCTTCCTAGTTATATTTTGACTACTGCGGTCGTTTCTTTTATGACCAACAGACTTTTTTATTATGTAGAGATATAAAGAAATCGCAAACAAAAGTACATGCAATCCAGATATTACTTTATTCTCATAGAACTTTGAGACCTTTAAAACTTTAGAGTAAATGAATAATAGAATAAATAAATTCTTTGGAGTAACCTACCAGTTGCTTAGCCGCAAACTAAGCTTGAAGCTATATAACAATACAATGGGTGCAAGGGAACGGATAGACAGACATACTTAAAATCTATACTAATATAAAGCTGAAGGAAGAGTTGTTTGTTTGTTTGTTTGAACGCGCTAATCTTAGGAACTACTGATCCGATTTGATTTTTTTTTTCTTGGATAGTCCAGTTGACGAGGAAGGTTTTTAGGCTTTTGGAAATCGAAATCACGCGGACGGAGTAGCGGGCGGCCGCTAATACTTTTATACACATCCATGATTCTAGTACCAATGCCGATGTTCATCACGGGATTGCAACTCGCGAACCTTGGTTTTGTAGTCAGGGTCTCACCACTGATACAGGCTTCGAAACTTCGAAAGTAATAATGGCATACCATTAGAAGGCACTTAAAATGTTCAGTTACTTAATACTAAACTTTACTATACACCATATTCTTGATTTTTATCGCCACTTAAATCACATGTTTTCCAGATGGTGCATCCATCACAAATGCAATCTCTTAATTCTTCTCAAGGCAGCAAACATCAATGTCAGTCGTATTTACTTTTACAGATTGTTAGTTGGTAATAGCAGCTACTTAAAAATCATTACTAGATTTAGAACGCAGATCATACCACAATAGAGTCATGTTGAGTCGAAACTGATCGCTATCGAGAGAGGTTCACCTCTATAAATATTTTAATGGCGGTTGGGTGTAGAATTACAATGTAATGTTGTGACAGATTTGCGAAATGTGAGGAATGACTAGCTGAGATTGGATCGAACTTTAAACGATTTATATCTGTGACTTTAAAGCGATGATTTAAAACTGTGACATTAAAACGATAATGCCTAGAATTCCTAGATTCTCAACCTATATTGGTCTTAATCTATGTTTAATAAGGTGAGTTTTTCCAATACATTTGGTAACACTGTGGCGCAATTCTGTAATTCTTTCTTTTGTAGTAAGTTCGTGTATCTAGCACTTAAATGCTATTTGTGTCCTTTAATAAGCAGTGATATGCTTGCTCTTGGTTCCAGACTAGCATAGAAGAGGCCTACGATACCTAAGTAACTACTTTTTATTATTCAACAGAACAAAGGTCTCTCCTAGATTTCTCCATTTGCATCTATGTGGGTCCAAAGTTTGCCAATAACTACTAATGAATATAAATAATCTTTCCTCGTTATGTACAAACAAACAAACATATACCTACATAATATATAATACCGCTCCGCTCTTAGAAACTTCAACTCAAAGTCAAAGTGGTTTCAAAGTCGAAGTGGTTTATTTTGCAATTTGATTTACATAGAAATTCTTTTGCACGTCATATCTTTTTTTACCTACCAGCACTTCGACGTGAATGGCCTGCTGAGAAGAAGTGCCGCAAGAAACTCAACAGTTCAGAATAATAACATAAAGTCAACTTAAATAATTACCCGTCCCATAGATCACAGTAGGCAATTCGTGACTCTTCAATTGATTCCGCGTTTAGCAATCACAAGACATAGTTAAGTTACATAACATAAACATAATGACATGTTTGGTGACCGGTCGCGCCCTCCACTCCAGTAAGCCTTATGTAATATTCCGGTTAGCTTTGTTTTATTTATGCTTAGTTACAAACAATGGCTTGTAATCAAGTGGTTAAGTCACATTGCTGTGGTTTCGTGACCTAAGGTTCGATTCGGGGTCAGACAAAATTTCATTTCATTTTTGAACTTGTCTGATGTTTGTTTTCCCCCTTGAAGGGGGGGGGGGCTACCATCTTATTCCTTTACTCATCCTTAACTAGAGCTCCCTATTTTTATATACTACGTACTAAGTCCAAGTAGTAAGTATATTCAGTTTAAATGAAAATAATATCGCTGCGTGATTATGGATTGAAGATTTGAAGATTTAAAATATAAAAAACAAGAATAAAATGTTTGCCTCATAAACCAGTGATTTGAACTAGCTCAAGCTATAAAATTATTTCGTTTCGATATCATTTATTGACTTTTATACACCTGCAACATTTAAAAAATTTAAAGCCAAGAAATAAATATGTGTTATATGGCTTATGTACTAAGTGCCACGCGAGATTTGAACTAACACCCCTTGCAGTACGGGAGGAAGCACTTAATAAAGTACATTTAAAGAGAGAACACAAAACAGAGGTCCAGTTATGTTTAGACTGACAGATTAATATGTTTTCGGTTTTTTGCTAATGTAACTTATACGATTACGTGGGTTCTATCGATATCTAATAATCGAATTTGTTTTTTGCGAATAGTCTCGAGAAATATGATCTGTACCCGACGTAGATGAAAAATTATCTTCAATCCAAACGTAATTCAATTTATTTGTTTAATTAAAATACGGACAATTTGGAGCACAAAAAAAACTTTCCGAAAATGCATGACAATTATTATTTAATTAACTTGTCAGGAACCCCTATTTACACATCACAATATACTCAGGTTTTTATAATGACAACTGAGTTTATATAACATTTGAATATAGAGAATCCTTTATGAAATAACCATGTAATTGTAAGGTTTGCAATAAGGTGTATTTATATACGTTAAACGTTTTATATTTTGAATATTATATTTACAAGACACTAATGAAGATGTCTTCCTAAGTCGTGAGGTTTCAATATAGCTTGACCTAGTCCGAGTATTACTCAATAATATCTTCCTGAATGTGATAGATAAAGTTACATTTATGTTTTTATGACAAGACGGACAGACAAGCTTCGTTTTTATATGTCTAGCTAGAGGCTGTCGGTTTCCGCTCGTAAATTGGATCACGATATTAATTAGATTGTGTTGTAACATTATTGGTGATTTATATTTTTAAGAAGCATTTTTTAAATAAACCAATTTCGGCTTTATTTAAAAATTTGGTTTTCCAAGCTACACACACCTTGTTTAGATTTTTTATCCAAAAATAAAAATCTCGTAATGTAGGTAAGTGTGATTCTTTTATGCAATATGTGGGCAAACGATCAGGAGTGTCACCTGATGGTAAGTGGACAGCATCCTGATACGTCCGTAGAGAGATCAGGCGCAAGACCAACGGTTTAACGTGCCTTCCAAAGCACGGAGGAGGTCGAGATGAAATTTTAAGGTGACCCATCCGATGACTGGCCTCTGCGGAAATTGCTTAACTTTACAATCGTACGCCGAGTGCGCTAACCACTGCTCCAGCGAGCATTTGATACTATTAATTTGCCGAAATGCAAATAGCCATTTACAAAAAATGTGCAAACACTACCTAAGTCAAATTCTCATCATTCAGGGTCGAAATCCATGAATGAACGATACGAAGCTAATTGATTGAAACCAGAGGTCAGGGAAGTCACGACATCAATGTTTGACCGCGTAACAATATTGACCGTGTCCGATTCGGTAGGATATACGAGTTACAAATCGGATTAAGGATTCGTCTTCCTTCCATGATCGATCAATTAAATGAAAAAAATATCTTAGAAACTTTTATATAAAGATGTACCTACAGAAATAAGTCCTTAATAATATAAAACTTTACTGCAGTATAGACCAAAGTAGCGTGGGTATATAAGTTATCTTAAGTACCACTTTTAATACCACTGTTGATTCTGATGTCTGTAACACAAGTGCTGCAGAGCTACTTAACACAGAGTCAGATCAATGTATGTGATGTTGTGTTGTGTCATATCTACCACTCAATAAATAATTCAGGGCAATAGCTCCATCATTTAAAATCCTGTTATCTTCGTTACAAAGACGGATTTTGTCTCAATCACTATGCTTGCCAAATTCCGATTGTGATCAAAGCTGTACTCACGGGTAGAGAATATAAACACATATAATAATATAAATTATAGAACCAGAATGAATTTTCTACCTGCTTTGGAAAAAAACTAATTTTTATACAAAAAACTTAAGCAGAGAAGAAAGACGATAGATGCTCGCTAATAAGAAATACACTACATATATAGCATATTTACATGAGATGCACCTACTAGTACTAGCCTATGTACAAAGGACCGTAATTATTTAGTTCAAGAGAGTAGTGTTGGCAGACTAGGCAGAGTTTTGGTAAAAATTAATCAATATCTAAGTACTAGCGATAGAATATAGATCTAAGTAGCTTACATCTTTACCTAATATACATATTAGTAACAAATCGTACCATTCCATTTAGTCGAAGTTACGGAAAATTAGTATGTTATTTTCCAACCTTTCTCTGATTGGTTTTAAAGTATTTGTTTTTCAGTGAGTTAATAAAATCCCGCCCGAAGCTCCTTTGTTTGTTGGAACCATTTTGATGTGAGTTGCAGACCAAGCTTAGCTTAGCTCGCGTAGCGGATGCAGTTTACCATACTGAGGGTGTGACTCCAGCAAAACTAAGAAGTGTGCTGTGGAGCGGAGATGAGTCGTAAGCAGCCAAAAGGATTTTTGCCTTAACAGGTGATCAATCACAGCTTGAAATCCTTCCTTTTAAGGTTCCGTATTTCGCACAGCACTCAGCACACATCTTAGCTTTGTTAGAGTCTCACCCTTACTTACTTAGTTTGAGGTGTGTACACAAGTATGGATAACTTCGTCAGCCATGCTTAACTAAGCTAAGTAAAGTAAAGTAAGCTAAACTACCGTATCTTAACAAGTTTAGCTCGGTCTGCAACCAGCTTGAAACTCACCAAATCGTTTGACGTGAACGTCCCTATTAAATGAAACAGACTTGGTTTCTTTCTCTTTCTCCTTCGGTTCGGTATCGGGTTTGGGTTCGTCTACCTTGGCGCCATCTTCGTTTTCTACTTTGATACCAGGTTCGGACATTGGGTATCGAGGTACCCGATCTATGGTACCCCCGTTGGTAACTTTTGTCAACTGGGCTTTTTCCGTACCATCAGTATTTTTTTCTATCTGGAAATATTATTGACGCCTAAAGATTTTGATCTTTTACTAAACATTTTCACAAACAAAGTCTAATTGAAAATTTATTTTTAATTATTAAGAATTTATATTTAAAGTATTCGAAGAATAAAACTATTTGGTTTACAATTAAGACTAGACTTAAAATTAGAGTAAATTGATACTCTTATAATAACAAAATTAATACTGTTCTAAATGTTTAATTAATGCTGAATTATAAATATCGGACGGGTTGAAGCATCTATAACTATTAACATTAGCATAATATTATGCTTACAAACAAATTTTATTTAAAGGAAGCTAATAGGGATATTAGCTAACAACTAAAGCAAGACAAATTATGCACGCAACAGTAGAAATTATACAGACGGTAAACCTTACAAATATTGCCAAATGGTTTAGGTAGGCATTAATTTCAAAGACAACATGCAACCATCTTTGGTATCACTATCTTAATATTATTGACATAATAATTCATTTAACTCATTACTTTTTATTTTGTAAATTTGTAAGTGTATCATTAACCAGAAAGAAAAGTAATTGCAACGCATAACGTTGGGTCCACTGAGGGAATTTCTGAATTATGTATATTTCCGCTAGTTAGCGAAACATAAAGATAGGATCTATATTATGCAGTCATAGGTCGATTTGATGCATTGATATATTACTTCTACGTATAGAGTACCTCGAAGATATATTTTCTTATACTCACTGTTGTCTATGTCCATGGAAAACAGACGCCGTCTATTGTACTATTTTTATAATCGATATAATATCGTCTTGTGTTTTTTAAACACATGAACAAATCATTAAAAACGAAAACTAAAGCTGGTGGCCTGTCATGTCATAGGTAAATATAAAAAAAAAACACTCAATTATTCGCCTCCTCCACTCCAAGTTGACGCGTGTCCATACATGTCTGCGCGGGAGTGGAATTCTCTGCCGAGATCTGTATTTCCTGCACATTACAACTTGGGGCTCTTCAAGGCTAGAATAAACGGGCTTTTCCTGAGCAAGCACGCTCCATCGTAGACCACATAGTTGTTTAACATCAGGCAACTTTGTGGTCAAGTGCTAGCTTAGTTCTAAATAAAAAAAAAAAAAAAAAAAATGCAGTACAAAATCTATGACAATGGTGTGCACTCTATACGTAGTAGTAATACTTCAATGATTTGATGGCTTTTTCACGTCTCTTCCATTGGACCCCACGCTTACCCTCAATCTAGTGATGTCTGTATGATTTCTACTCTTGGGTTATAAGGACTATCCGTTATTTTATTTACACTGGTTCTACTCACCTCCTCACATTTCTTGGAATCATCAGGTGAGGGGCGCGTGTCACAGCCAAAATACCGGTATCAACAGCATTTTGTGTAGCAATCTGTAACAAACATAACAAAATGTTAGATACCTTATTTAAACGATACAATGGAATTAAATTATGATTAACGAGGAACGATCGCTTTTAAAACAACACTGGGCCCGTAGCCAAGATGCCACTTTGACGAATTCGCCATACGCTTTCGTCGCGACTTATATTGCGATCCCGCACACGAACTATTTATGTGAGCGGGATGGAGATATAAGTCGCTACGAAAGCGTCTGGCGAATTCGTTAAAGTGGCATCTTGGCTAGCCTACCAGGGGGCGATTCACTCAAAACTCAAACTCAAAATATACTTTATTCATGTAGGCCTCTGCAAGGCACTTATAAATCGTCATACATTTTTAGCACAAAGGAATGACTCGACCACCGACTTCGTAAAGCAGTCATCTACCGAGAAGAAGCGGCAAGAAACTCGATAGTTGCTCTTTTCAATCGCCAAATAATAGGGTATTACACCAATTTTTGAAAACTGCTTAAAATCAATCTTTGTGCCGTAATGTACTACCAAATATTTTATTTTGATATTTAAATACCGATAAACGGTCTAAATTTATGTTTAAAATTAGGACTTGACATTGACGTGCGAAAACGCTAGCCGCCATGACGTTCTTCGCGAGACGTCACTCTGTTAGTGAAATAGTTAACAAAACGTACCAACATTAGTCTTAGAGTATTTGACTGAGTATCGGAGTGACGTCATATCGGATTCTAAAATGGCGTTTGCTGTTTTTGACACATTAAAAACTGATTAAAAATGTCGATCTTTAAAATTAAATTTTAAAATTATGCATTTGATTTTGGTGAAATATCAAAGTTTTTTTATTTATTTTGTTCAAAATCTATCACATAAATGCATTTTTATATTTTTTCTTACATGGTGTAAAATACCCTATTACAATAGTTTGTCCATACCATAACTACAGTAAGAGCAAATGTCATAATCTCACGGTTGTGTCATCGGCGACAGTAAGAATTTAGTACTAATTTTGTACTGTCGCCGTTGATAAAACCGTGAGATTATGACATTTGCGCTTAGTGAATTCCACATCTGTTCTTTCAAGAAACGTAACTAAAGCGGCGTGTTTTGGGCACAGTGTGTCATCCTGCATGTCAAATACATTGCGGACCCGCCGAGCTTAAGTTGCAGTTTTTCGGCCTAGTGTGTTTCTATACTTATGTCTGTAACAGATAGGAGGTTATGATGCCCATGTTAGCGCCATATTGCATAGACGGTTATATTGCTTACGCGGGCGACAGCATAGAAATAACACGCCAGCTCTTTCCATGCATAGCAACATGACGTATAATATTGTAAAACAAAATCATTATCAAAACGTCAAATAAAAGAAAATATCAAAATCAAAAGTATAATTTAAAAGGAGGTTTGCGTCGGCAACACCTAATGAAGACTGCACCTGTGCTTGCGCACACATTTGCAAACAAAGCCTTGCTTAGTTAATTCCAAATTCACAACCAATATGAGCATTGCTGAAAAGTCAATCGTTGATGTTAAATATTGACAATTGGTACATAGATGTCAACGTGTGTCGTGTGTAGCGACCCACATTGCCTGGTCACCAGGTTGCGACACCCCACTCTGGTAATGTCAATTTGTCTGTGTGGTGTGAGTGTAGAGAGATCTTTTTTGTAATTTACCTAGCTTCAAACCTAACTTGTAGCATGGCTGTGTTAAACTCAAAATCTCTAATGTGTAATGCTGAAAAACTGAAAGACATATTTAAAGGTTTATTTGTTAATGTGCATTATAATTTGGCCATTAAGAAACCAATTTTTTTTTCCCTCGGGAGTATCACTTTTTCCAGGATAAAAGTCTATTATTTAATCAGGGCTTCTAACTTTACGTCTGCAAAATTTCAAAGCAATCGGTTCAGAAGTTACGGCGTGAAAGCG
This sequence comes from Nomophila noctuella, assembly GCA_958496325.1. Lineage (NCBI taxonomy): Eukaryota > Metazoa > Arthropoda > Insecta > Lepidoptera > Crambidae > Nomophila > Nomophila noctuella. The sequence goes on along the minus strand of OY292503.1, from coordinate 10,672,157 downwards.
GAACAAGCAAACATACTCACTCCGAATTATAATATAACTAAGGAAGTAAGTATAAATAAATCAATTCAGTATTCATGGCATGAGTATAAATTCCCATTTTCAGTTACAAATCCCGCTGACTTGAACATGTGGCTATTATTAATGCGGCTAATATTCTTAAAAACCTTTAAATCGCTTCAGTTCACGCCTCTAACCCCTGCCAAAGTACACCACAACATTTTTAAACTTTTTACCACATTTGCTCAACCGATCAGAGCGACATGGATACACGACCAAATTGCGAAAGCACACATTACTTCAATTAACGCGCGCCTATCCGACATTCCGATTTGGTCGGTTATAACGGTTTTGGAAAGATGTTTTATGGACATAGCGTTTCAAAATTAACCGGTAGCCGTTGCGATTGTGTGTTGCGAAAATTTTCAATGTTAACAAGTTAATTATTTACATTTCAGTAATTAATTAGTAAATGTGCCAAAATAGGAATAATTGGTTCGGTATTTTGTCAATAATTATCGCGAAAATGTGACCTTTCCAAAAATAAGTTCATTTGGATTCAAAAATTGTCTTGCACGGGACAAAACTATCACCATTCTGTCGTATTTCCAGTAACAAAACCTTTATTTTGACAATCGAAGAGGCTCATATCTGATGTAAGTGAGAATAAACTCTTTACGAAAATGTTCATCGGGGATAGTGTAGCTAGCCCGGCAGTAAAAAAATATTCAAATCGGTCCAATAGTTTTTGAGTTTATTCGTTACATACAACAATGCAAAAATACAAATCGTTCCTCTTTACAATATTAGTGTACATGTAGATTTTTATGAAAGTCCAGTAAAAAAGTGACTTTAAAAACCTCCTACAATCAATTTGAGTACTAAAAAAAGATGACTTAACCAGGAAACACTAGCAAGGAAGACATAGACGCCTTGAGCCCACGGTCTATTAGCAAACCTATTTGAACCTATTCACACCTACGAGTACCGGTATATTAACTTGTATGCAAACTTATCTGTAAACACGAATTTGAACCTTGTCACGTTGAAATAAGAATGCAGGTCTGTCTAAACATTCGTGACTTTACACGATGACTTATTTCTGACTGGATTTGTTTTTACAATTTGCTCTGTTATGAGAATGTTTAATCTTTTCTGATGTTTTTTCAGCTGGTATCCAGCCCACTAGCAGGTGCCCACAGCTATAGCCTTAAATAAGGCGTAAGATGAGGATGACAGCATTGTGAGTTTCCGCAGTCATTGAGATATTTCAAACCATAGAGAAATAACAAATTAATCTATATTTGTAATAAATCTGTAGACAGGTCAATTCTGTGCATGAATAAAAAATATATTTTTAAAATAACTATTAGGGGGTGATAGATACTGATGAGTAATACAATCAGTATTTTTTTTCAGTCTTTCTGTATGTTACTTATAGAAACGAAACCTACTAACGTCTCGAATGATAGACGTTATGTACAAAAATTGAATGGCGCCCCAACGGAGTCCAATACAGCCGTAAACAGATAGAGCTAATACGGCAAATAAGAGCTACTGGATTAACATAAAAAAGCCCCAAATCATTTTAGATTAATCACCTCACATTAATCAGATTTGACCACGGTAAATCTCGTTGGCGGATCCAACCAACGGCATTATGTGTCCCCCAAATAAGGGATTGAAAATAAAATGTGGCGACTTGGTGAGAGAAGTGATTCAACAAACTCTGAGTCGTGCGGTGTGGGTGACATGACGGCATTGGCTAGTGACGTCATTAATGAATTTACGAATGAATGACCAGGTCCAAATAAATAGTTTGTGTGTCTAAGAGTAACTCCAGTTTTTAGGAGAGAAAGATGCTCTTGAATTTGTTATAGGCAGGAACGCCGTCACGAGGGTTCGAGCGTGGGGCATAGTTCAGCAAAACTATACCTGCCCCTATCAAATCGCACTAGGAACCTGCCGGGTTTTAGGGGGTAGTCCGGGCAACCGTGAGTCCCACACACGGCATGCGTATATGCTTTTCCCGAGGTATAAAAAAGGGAGGAAAGCATCAGTAAATGCAGTGGTGGTTTTTTCCCAAAAAAAGCTACTTGAATCCCCTAAAGAAAGACTATATTTTTAAGGGTCAGGTATTTATTCTACGTTATACATTTGTGAAAAGTACAAAACAAAGTTACCATGCACCTTCTAATATAGGGTTCTGGAGAGGTTTCCACTTTGGGGGTTTGTGGTTACCATGAAGCTTACTTGGAGTTCTGTAGTGCAAATTCCCCCCCCTGTCTGATCAACAAGGGGGGGAAAGCATTTACTCAGTATATAAAAATAAGGTGACCCGTATGTTTATCGAGAAAAACTGATGAGACGATGGTCGCTTTCATCCACAAACAACTCCTCAGGGTCTAAGATTCCCTTCCCAGTCGAGTTGAATTTGGTCGAGGATCGAGTCCCGAAAAGTGAGTCACGACCGTGTACATAACAAATAACAAATGACGTCACAGGGTTGGTGACGTCATGCTAAGGCTTCCACGAATGAACCCATTCATGCATCATAATTGCTACATCGCCTGGATAATGGAGAGAAGGAATTGAGAAAGCAAGGTGTTTTTACGAAGCGAGTTTGTGACGCCATACAGACCGTTTCCTTGAATAAAATGTAGTCACTTAATCCATCGTCGTATAGGCATCCCTACTAATATTATAAATGCGAAAGTAACTTTGTCTGTCTGCCTGTCTGATTGTTACGCTTCCCCGCTTAAATCTCTCAAACGATTTTGATGAAATTTAGCACGGACAATCTTTAGACCCTGAGAGAGAACATAAGCTACCTTTTAATGCGAAAAAAAGGATCTGAAATCCACGCGGACAAAGTCGCGGGCGGCCGCTAGTTTAAAATAAGTGCGTATAACTTGGTTCAAAATGTCGACATATTCAAAATGTCATATTTATTGGATCGGTTCAGTCAAAACGGCATAAATATGGTTATTTTATTATCAGGCACTGACTGTACAGTTAAATCATAATTATTTGTATGCTTAGGTACTATTATATTAATATGTCTTAATCCTATCTAAGTAATGCGACAACTTCATTCTAAAATGACTTTAAAAGGAATCATGTTACTATTTATCAAATGAATTGATACTTATTCGTCATAATTTTTAACGTTAAGATTAGGTAACGGGAAACGTAATATTAAACAGTTAATACTATACTTTTTATTAGATACTAAATGTCCATTACGCAGTGCCGTAAATAGGGCGGTGCCAGCGGTGCCCAGGCACAGGGCGCAGAAATGCAGAAATGACCGACTTTCAAGTAAAAAAAAAAAAAAAAGGTCGCAGTTTTGTGAGCTCGCACCCTGGAGGGGCGCAGAAATGACCGACTTTCAAGTAAAAAAAAAACAAAAAGGGGCGCAGTTTTGTGAACTCGCACCGGGCGCATATAAGGCTATTTACGGCACTGCCATTAAGCATGAGTAATTATCAGTTTTAAGCAAGCTTTCATTACAAGGACTTGACAAGGACAACAAACAAGTTCTTTTTTCATTAATAATGATGTTTAATCCTCTTTTATTATATGAGCGGGGCGTCAAATGGCTGATCTTTATAAATACGACTTTAAGGGCCCGTTGTCTCATAATAATTCAGTTTTCGAGTCGTATCGTAGGTATAAGATATTAGACTTTCGCGCACTAGTATTATTTAACGGGACTTAACGCGTAATTATGTAGTATACATATACTACATAATTAATATCGCGTTAAGTCCCGTTAAATAATACTAGTGTAGTATCGTAGGTGACTACTAAACTAAAAGGTCGAGGGTTCGATCCCTGCACAGTACAAATAGTCTGTGCAATGGACATGTCGGTTTGTACACGTCATCTATGTAATTATTTACATACATTTAAGAATATTGGTGAGTTTGTTCAATATCGGTAGCACAAATAGCTTAGCATCAAATGAAACATTTTAACATAAATACCTATATGAAGCATCTTTTGACTCCGTAATAATTAAAGATATGAGTAATTGATTTGTGGATACCAGTACCAACAGCGCAATTCACAGGTACATTTAATTAGGAATGTGTCAAAACTCAGACCGAGACCTAATAAAATATTTTTATTATAGAACCCGAACCTGTATTCCGACCAGTTTTTAATAAACACTCGTGTTCGAGCGTGTGTTAAAATGTTGTCAAGGAAAAAATAAATCAGTTTTATCTAGACTATCGCTATGTACTATCGTGCACTAAAATGTATGCATTTTCGCACAAGCCGTTGTTGGCTATGGAAATTAATGCATTGTATTTAAAATGTAGATTTCAGAACATGAATTAATAAGAGAGGAGTGGAACTTCCACTTGAATGAGCTGCTCGTCTGGGGAAGTGCAACCTTACTACAGGAGACCACAGTGAAGTAGCTCTTCTTAACTGTTGTGGTATGTTTCTGCTGGTGAGTAAGGTCGCCAGAGCTTAGTTGAGGAGTGTATGGGCTTTTTGAAGGCAGGCAACGCATCTGCGGTCCATGTACGGTTGTAGATGTCTCCATGGGCAGCGGTGATCACTTTCCATCAGTTAATCCTCGTGTTCGTTAGCCTCCCTATCATATAAAACGCCCCACAGACGACCATGATGAAATAGCACATCAAAACGTTTATGTTATGTTTCTGTAGGTGAGTAAGTTCTCTAGAGCTCAATTAGATATAATAAAGACACTGCTGGTGTATAAAATGCGTCGATGGAAAGCAAATACTAAAAGTAGTGTCCAAAAATAATATTCGATAGGTTACAGAAACAAAAAGTAGTGACGAAAAATAACACGGGCCGCATGTAACTTTTCTTCAAGCCTGTACCAGTTGAATATTTTCAAGTAAATTGTGCACGTCTATAAAAATAGGTGAATGTTTATTTTCGTTCTTTATCAGTTATGCGGCCGAGCCATCGGTAACGAGCTCTTCGCGAGCATATGTTAACTACACGAGAAAATATAATAAAAGAATAATAATGTTTTAGTAGAGTTCCGGCTGCGGGGTCCAATTTTTAAGTGTATTTAGCTTGTCAGGATTGTTGTTAATTTGACAGGCCTGGTCTAGTGGTCACAGGCACTGGCTACAAAACCAAGGGTCGCGGATTCGAATCGCGGTAGTGGCAAATGTTTGTGGGATGAATAGCGAAATTAGTACTCGAGTCATGCCTATTCGTTCCCTCGCACCCAGAGTACAACCTTCAAGATTAGTTTGGGGTTAGGCAACTGGTGAGCCACATGACAGTGTGCTTAAGAAAGGACATGTTTGTCGATTAAACTTCAAAAGAAAGGAGTCAATCGTTTTTGTATGGAGAGTTAGGCCCACATAAAATTATAGCGTTTATTTACGAAATGGGTATCAATTTATTCCTTAAAATCTCAAGATTATAGTGGTGATATTACTTTTTTATATTTTAACCGGAATCGTTAGAAATAAGATGGGAAAATATATATTAACCTCATAAACTAATCTGTCTATTTGCTTTCCTGACTTTCAACGCCTGAACCGTAAACACTTACACATAAGGGCGATTTTCCATTATGTTTTTCCTATGTATCTGAAGTAAAAACAATTTATTATGACTAGTGGCCGCCTGTGACTCTGTCCGCGTTGAATAAGGTTTTTGCACAAATAGTCTTAAACTTAGCTTAACATTTTTTTAGTTTACGCCTGGCTCGACTAATGGATAATCCAACGCAAAAATATTTTTTCAATTCGAACCAACTGTTTCTGATAGTAGCGTGTTCAAACAAACAAACAAACTACAGCTTTTTTAAATTATATAGTAAAACCATTAATGACAGTTGACAGACGGAAGGTTTCTGACATTTGTATTCAGTTTTTAAATAAAATCAAAATCCGGCAATAGACTAGCACTTGCGTTCCGTTATACGGATTTTTTTGTATTGTTTATTCGTATTATTTTATTTCATTATTTAAATGATTAAAAGTCACTACCAATCACCGCCTTAAATAAAAATAGGCATGAAAACCGTTCCAAAAGTAAATTGCGTCTCCTTTATGTTCGATTTCATGTGTTTTATTTTAATTCTATTGATAAAAACCTTTTTTCCTTCAGTTATCTGTATGTCAGCCATTGTTTACTAATCTTTGGACAGATATTTCACGGATATAATCAAAATAAGGCTTTTTATTTTGGTTTTATGACTCCGGTTTCGTTTGAAATTCACTTCAATTGCAAAATTCATAAAAAAAAATATATTTTTTTTACATAGTTATCTTTCTCTTGAACGTTACCGATTGTTGGTGGGCCCAAAAAAAACTGTATCCTTTCCTTTGAACGTCAAATAAAAGAGCACAACTTTTATTTTCTTAGTGTAGGCACTCACTAGGCTGAAATCACGTGAGCGAAGTTAGCAGAAAGTATAGTGTTTCTATACTTTGCTGTGCTGCAATAAGTAGATTTTCTGATTGATCTTTAAAATTTCCTGTGGCAATTTTTAAAAGCTTACTTATCATTAGCAGAATCTGATACTCGTGTTGTTTTTGGTAATTTTTCATCCAGTATTTTGTAATAAAAATTCTACATAGAATAGGGATGTTAACACATATCATAATTAATTTCACAACACTTTTCTTAAAAAAGAAGACGCTTTTTAGCACGTAATGTATTGGTTTGTTTTCGTTTATACGTAAGATTAAGATTTTAAATAAATTAAAATTATACAATTAGTTACTCAGTTGACTTTAAAACTAGTGACGTCATAGTGTGCTATTCCCATACAAACTTCATAGTTTGGAATCGTTTTGACAGTTAATAAAAGAAGGTCAAATGACTGGTGGTGGCAACATCCCTATTGCCCAATAAATCGTGAAATTGCAAGTAAATCCAGTAATTGGCTACTTTTCGAGTGGCACTGTCACAATACTCGTAGTTATTTTAAAACCACATCACGAAATAACGAGATAAAAGCGAGATTGCAGGCAGCACGTATATGGTCGCAAGGACATACAGACGGACGTTTTCGTCAAACCGGCGCCTGGGCAAGTTTTTGAGAAGGTAATATTTGGTGAAATAAGTATGACTCGAGGTATGCCTGTCTACATGTAGTAAGACTTCGTAGCAAATCAAAGATATCGCCCGCGAGAAATAGTGGAAGTAGAAAGCTTTAGTTATAATTCATTGGACTAACACACCAATTGCCTAGCCCAAAACTAAGCTCGAAGATTGTACTATGGAAGCTAGGGAACGGATCGACATACTTAAATACTTTTATAAACATCCATGACTCGAGTACGAATGCCGATGTTCACTTCACAAACATTTGCCCCTAGCGGGATTCGAACCCGCGACCATTGGTTTTGTAGCCAGGGTCTCTGACCACTCAACCAACGGCCCGTCAAATAGGAAGCTTTAGTTATTATGTAATACAACCATCATCATCATCCTAGCGCCTCTCCCGGTTGCATCCTCGGCCATTACCGCGGAGCCCATGGGTACGCTGCGACTACAATCCAGAATTACAATGGAGCGACTGTCGTCTGATCTCCGAAACCCTTACAATGGAGACCAGACCATTTGGATCAGATTCGGGACCAACGGCTTAATGTGTCTTCTGAAGAACGGAATAATTAGTCTTATCAGACAATCAGGTGATTTAAGCATGCAAAGTCTTAACCCAACTGGGAAAATCAACACAAAGTGAAAGTATTCCCCGCGGGATTCGAACCCACCACCTCAGAGGTTTTTAAGTACAGCTCTCTAATCACTACACCTCGGAGGCAGTAATGAGTTATTAATGCAACCAAAGAGGATTAATAATCAAATTAATATGAAACACGGGTCTCCTTATATTCGTGATTAGAAGCCGAACTACTTTTTTACACAAACTGTGCTTAACTCTGGATAGAATTCAGGACTCCTGGTAACATCGAAAATCAAATCAGATACCACATTAAAAATGATATGTACCTATGTGTACTACTAATACGACAAACTATAAAGTTTACTCACGCACGTTTTATAGTCAATACAAACTTCTCTACGAGCTTTAAACAGTTTTTTGTTTAAGTTATTTGATTTATATTCGAAGAATGATGTTTGAATTGTAATGAAGTAGGTGACATCACATTTCACTAGAATGCTTTGTTGATTGAGTTAAGAGAATACTAATGACCTTGGGATTTTCGGCTATCGCGGCCTATCTCTACGATCAAGCAGGATAATATTGAGTACTAGCGGCCGCCCGCGTTTTCGTCCCAGTGGATTTCGGGTTTCCGCAACCATAGTGTTATACAATAGCTTAAAGCCTTCCTTCACAAATGCACTATTTTTAATTCCAAACGGTATATCCTGAGATTAACGCGCTCTAACAAACAAACAAGCTCTTTACGATTTAGAATTTACGTTCCGTCGTGTTCATGATATGAGACGATTATATTGGAAGATGACACTAGGCTGAAATTATGTCGCGTAATTTTGTACAGAAAATGCATTACCGCCGACATTCACACACTATACCGAAAAATCGTCGCGTAATTCGGCCTAATGTGTTCCTACTCTAACTACATCGGGACAAAGAAAAACATTCGCATAAATAAAATCGCCAAATCGCGACATCTTTAAAACAAAGGGACAAGTAGGAAGACCAAACCGCCCCCTAAAAGGGACGCGGCAAAAAGTCTTGTCCAAATATGGCGGTGGTTCGGCGACCCGGCTGTCACCTTGACGGAAAAGGTTGTGATGCACTTTGTAAGGAGAAAGTGAAGTAAGTTCACTTATTGTCAAAGATACAACTTAATTTTATTTTTTGTTTATTTATTTGAAGCATATTTACATGCTATGTATTACTATACCCATTCTATAAATTGTATAATTAGCGCGCTTCCCTGAATTGCAACTTCGATCCCCGCCTGAGCCACTTGAGATTAGATGAATTTTTCTTCTTTTATAATTTAAAAAAATCGTTTGTTCCTAAATTAAAAATTAAAGTTTTTTACACAGCCTGTTTAGATAGACGCATATGTACCTTAGATAAGAAAATCTGCAATCTATGTGTAGTATAAAAATAGTTTTACCTAGATAGGTATTTTAGTTATACATCTAATAAGCTTAGTTAGGTATACAACGTGCCTTTCCACGTGCCAACAATGGTACAAAAACCAGTTTGTAAATGATAATATTTTCCAGATGGTTTCCTAAAAATATCAAAACAAATCCTGATTAATGAATTAAAAATCCAACCCAATGTAACCTAAGCAATAAAGGATAAATCATACATAATCTTCTGTTTACACAAAACGATTTAGTATCGACGACCATTTAAAATTTGCGTCCTAATCAGGTAATTAGCACAACGATTTTGCTCGCGCAAACGATATTTCGCCACTCGAAAAAAAAGATGGCGTCATTTTAACTTGTTTATCGAATTTAAATTTTAAAATGTTCGATATTCGTTTTGAATGCACGGGATGAAAAATGAAGGTGATGCAAAGGGCTTCGTGAGCGGGGACTTGTTGCTTTTTTGACCAATAAAGAAAGCCAATAAACCAAATTGACTTTTTTAGCTTGTTCTCAGAGGACTTTGGGTGAAGGTGACCACACTTACAGTACTTTGATTATTTGAAAGTGGCTAGGAATATTCTTTGAAAAGCGAATTTAACTAGTCTTGATTATATTAAAAACTCAGCAAATATTTCTATGCGGTGAAAATTAACAGTGTGGTTTCGTTACACAACAGATTTGTTAGTAAGACATTATATTTCTGACAATCTCATTTCAATCTCATAAATATATTTCCCTTTTTTTACTCGTAGTGAAAAACATTGGTCTATCATAGGCTAAGTAGGCGTAGTGTAAAGTTAACTTTATAGGTAGTAACAACATTTAATTTTTTTTTTTGTTATCGCACATATTTTTACGAAGTATTGTCCTTAGCATGTCAATATCCAACAAAAATATGTTCTCTCAAAACATCAACTTTTTTGTTATTATTTCCAAATCGTCCTCTAAAGTCCTAGTACACTAATGACCCCCTGGTCACTCTACCCAGCCTCCGTTTTTGCGTTTTAGGGGTTTAATGCCCCTACAGAGGGTCACATTGTGGGACGGGCAGGACGAAACCGACTCTATTTGCTTGCACTGTGATTTTGTTTCATGACTTGTGACGTCATATTATGCAGTGTTTCGAGTGGCCAAAATCTGATTTTTTTTTTGTTTATAATATTTAACAAAAAATATATAGTTCAGTCATTTTAGAAATTTTAAACCCTAATCTGCAAAAAAAAAACCTATTGAACTGAATTTTTGTATTGGGAGGGTAACCCGTTGACTTAGGAGAGCGACAAATGCGGCAAGGCGACGCGAATCAAATAGTCTTTATAATTATGAAGTAGTGTCCTACCTATCCTACGTACCGACATGCGACATAATGAAATGTGTCACGTCATGTCACGTAAAGTTCGCTTTTTTTGATTTTATGATTGATCGCATTACATCGCGTCGCGTCGCCACGCGTCGCCCACCTATAAGACAACGGGTCACATTGCGGGTCGGGCAGGTCGAAGCCGACTCTATTTGCTTACACTGTGGTTTTATTTGATGCACTACTGCCCGCGACTCCGTCCGCGTGGATTTCGGTTTCCCCACCATAGATATAAAGCAATACAGCCTAAAGCCTTTCACGTCAAATTGACTCTCTAAGTAGTGTCTTAGATTAGCGCGTTCAAAAAAGCAAACAAACCCTTCATCTTTTTTATATTGACTTAGGGTAGTGACCAACCGTCAATGTAATGAGACCAATACCTACGTGACGTAAGCATTGGTCTCCAATGTAATAAGACCAATACTTACGTGACGTAAGCATTGGTCTGATTACATCGCATCGCGTCGCGTCCCGTCGCCCACCTAGGACAACGGGTCACATTGATGGACTGCCGGACGAAGCTACTCGCGAATCTATTTGCTTGGATTGTTGTTTTGTTTTTTGCACCGGGATGCACGGTGCACTTGTGACGTCATTACGATGCGGTGTTTTGCAGTAGTCGGTTTTTCCTGTTTGTTTTCTAACTACATAGTTCGTTGGTTATCAATGTAAGCGTTAAAAAGTGGTATATTTTGACGACCTGCTTGGTGTAATGGTCAAGATGTTGCCTATTACGCAAGAGGTCGCGGGTTCGATCCCCGCACAGGACAAACATTTGTGTGCATGAACATGTCTGTTTGTCCTGGTCTGGGTTTTATATGTATCTATTTAAGTATATTTGTAATACCACTGTTGATTCTGATGTCTGTAACACAAGTGCTTAAGCTACTTAACACGGGGTCAGATCAATGTATGTGATGTTGTGAAATATTTATTTATTTAGGTATATTGAATAAAATAAATAATTTGGTGAGTATCAAAATTAGCTGTCTTCAAAATTATAATCATCACATATCTTTTACTTCTTATATTTTCTAATTATTTATTTCAAGAATGCACAGTCTTAGCCCATATTTCTGTCCAACTACATCACAGTTTACCGGCAGTAGATCTAGTAGAATGTGTATTGAATATACGTTTGAACTTGTCTCATTTAATTTTTCTATTTCTTCGACGAAAGAAAAATGCTTTTTAAACCGAATCCATCTTGCAACTGGGACCGCGGTTCCAACTTGACTGCGGTCCCAATCGCCGTAAGTCCCACATCACTTAAGCTTACAATGTAGTTGTAGTACGAGCACTTGTAATTGAAGCTCTATCTGTAATAATCATGTTACTGGCCACCCAAGCTGCTGGATCAATTGTTGAGTAATTGTGGTCTATTTAACATGGATTACACTGTTTAAGATCCAGTCTTTTTATGTTTTTAGTTCGCGTTAACTGTCTGTAAGTGAACGCGGTTTTAATTAAGTGTATTACAAAGTATTCTGGTTACTAGACTGCCGATGTGGCGCTAAAAACGGAGTAGCGTAACACTTTTAATAGATCCATCTAACAAAAGATCTCAATGAAGAAGCACTTCATATCTTCGATGCGTGAGACCTCTAATGCAGATAGGAAGGAGATTTTGCGTCTAAAGTCTAAATAAGCTAAGTGAGATCTTACACTTCAATATTATATTATCCTAATTTATACAGTCCTATATATATTGTCCTAATTTACTAACAAGACCGGGCATTGTCTTTGCTTCCATCTTTCAATATAATGTCCTTGGTTTGCCGGTGTCAATAATTCGATTCAGGACTGGCCATTGAACTTGGCATTAACACACATCGGGCCCACTGGCCACCTGATGGTTTTAGCCCCAAACTCCCTTTCCATCCACCCCAGCAGTGGTAATGTTAATGGGCTAATGATGATGATGATGATGATTATGATAATGATGATCAAGCCTCTGGTATTACAAGCATCCTAAGTGCCTTCAGAGTCATAAGGCTAACCTCTTACAATCAAGCAGGCTATAACAATAATAAATATCTCACAACATCACATACCTACATTGATCTGACTCCGTGTTAAGTAGCTTGAGCACTTATGTTACAAGGTACAAATATTAGAGAATCAATAGTGGTAGTTCAAATTTACTTAAATAGTATAGATACTTACATATAACACCCAGACCAAGACAAACAGACATGTATGAACAATTGAACATGTCTGTTTGTCAAGTGTGTCTGTCTGCACACAAATGTTTCTCCTATACAAGGATCGAACCCGCCACCTCTTTGTCTATTAGCCAACTTGACCACTTCACCAAGCGGGTCGTACATCAAGCTGAGCAGACACGCTAATTTAATAGTATTACCTAGTTATCAGTCGCACTTCGCAGTCTAGTTGACACAAATGATATAATTGCAGTAGAATCGACTTCCATTTTATTCTTCTCCGTTTCTAGCAACAAGTAACCACTTTACAATCAAGCAGGCAAGCTAATCAGGCTCGCTAATTTAAAAGTACCTACAAAAACTATTACCTAGTTATCAGTCGCAGTCTAGTTGACACAAATGATATAATTGCAGTAGAATCGACCGATGACGTGATTGTGGCACTGGTCAGGCGACCAAGGTGAACTGCATAAGATATAAGGTGCTGTTACAAGTAGCTATATGCACTATGCACGTCACGTTATCACCTATTTGTTATGTGACAATTGCTACCAACTGGCTGTAAGATAATTGATTGAATGATTTTGATATGTGACTATGAAATAGTAGTTTCTGTTACGACGGCAAATTATGATCGACAAACTTACTTTGGAGGATTTTCAACGACAAGGCAATATGCTTTATTTATTCAAAAACGAATAAAAAAGAAATTAATTATGTACAGTGTCTTAATGTTTTCCTATTTAAAAACAAACGATGTACCTACATCCAGTTTAACCTATGTTGGCTATGTTATACATTTACAAAGGAAATAAAACGAAAATGTAAAAAATATTGCGAAAATCGCTTGAAAATACATATGTACGTTACCGCTCGCATCTATAACAGAATAATCCTTTAATTCAGAAAGAGCTGTTATTTGGTCATGAAACATAGTTCATTGGTGGGAACAAACATATAATAGAGCCCTTATCCTAAACTCCAGGCTAAAGCTAAAACCACAACAAACTCAACTAAGGCCATTTCAGTGACACACATTCATAAAAAGGTATTTCCTTGTTTATTCATCACCTCATTTGAAGTAATACTTAGTATTCAGTGTTCGAGGTCGCACCACATTCCACGAATGAACCACTGAAATCCAAGGACTCAAAAACGTCTCGAACATTATAATTTTTATTGCACTTCTTCATATTTTTTTTAAAACTAGTGACGGACCAACTGTTTATGTTTCGGCCAAATCTAGTTTCGGTACAGATAATTTAAATAGAGAAAGATTCGGCGTGCGCTAGGTAATAATGTATTTTTAAGTTCGATTCATTTAATTCAGACGAAACATATGTAGACATTATATGGCATGATCGATCATGGCAGGTCATGGTTCTTCTTAAAGACTGACTATATTATAATGTCAAATAATTATTTATCTACCAAAATCATGCCTTCACTATAGCACACTGTACTTATGGCATAAATCAGAGTACTTTTTAATATACGAAATCCGAGAAAAGAAGGCGCAATTTAACTTACATTTAGTTACAGTAGTGATATTCTAATTCTAGAAACTTGAAAATTTTAATTTGCTTTTTCGGTTTCAGCTTCTAATATTACGACTTAAGCGAAAAAAGTTTTCGTCTCCGTCTAAAAAACGAATTTCCCTGAAACACTGTTTAAAATTACGCTCGTTGAAAATGTTAAAAACTTCTAAAATGTCAATTAAGCCGTCCCTGTTGACGTTTAGTTTAGACTAAACTGTGCTAATATGAATCATTATGGTAAGTATTAGGTTGAGGTTTGTTCTGTCGCGTGTTTTGCGAGGCAGCACGGACTTTTTAGAGATCCTTACAGTGGGTGAAAAACCAAAAGATTTAGGTTTAGTTTTACCAACTTTATAATATAAATAAATAAATAAAATAAATAAAAGAGGGATGCCGGAATATGGCCAAGAAGTGCACACGATGTTCCATTTTATAAAAATTGCTAAAATATTCGTTCTTAATTATTCGCGCTATTTGTATGTCGCTAAAAGTTGGGGTTAATATAACAAAAATTAAAAGAAATTGAACTATTTATTAACCCCACCGGAATTGCGTCCTTTTGACAGATATGTGTAAACAAATCTATCTACGCCCTACCAGCATTGAAGTAAAGCTCAAATTCGTGTGTATCGAGCCGACCCGCGGCGGGCTCGTGTGTGTTAAGAGTTGCCACTACAGAAATATAATTTCAGATAATCGATTATAAGAGAATATCGAATATTATTACGTTGGTGGATCTTAGCTAAAATAGTGTCATTATCCTATTTATCTTTTAAATATTTTATAATCTTAGTAAAATATTTTCATGAAACGTATATTTAAGGCTGCATTATTTTATAAAACTATATTAGAATCGAATAGATCTAAAATCGAATATCGATATTTTTTTACGCAATGGAAACACTAAATTAACTGCCAATTCAACTGTCAAAGTTCAAAATATCAAAAGTAATTGTGTTTTTCTTGCATCAACAAAGTGATCGGTTTTATTTCGTGCGTTTAACTAAACAACTTCATCATGAATACTGACTCCGACGATCCGGGTTCAGCCGCAGCAGGTAAACAAATACTTTTTACAACCTTCAACAGCTAATATGGTGGAAATCGTAGATTGTATTACTGATGGAAAATAATGAATATGCATTTACCCAAAAACACTGACTTTTTTTAAACCCTTTCTTTCGCCAGTTAACTAATGACTATTTACTCTATATTTCCATAGTACTTTCATATGTGTGCACTGTGGGCCTGCACTTCTATGGCCAGCCGGCGTCCCCCTTTCACAACATTGCACACATAGATCGATTTTGTGCTTAAGCTAAGCACTTGTGTTACTATGTACTGTTTCGTATATTTAAATATAGCTGTTATATGTATCTATTAAAGTATATTTGTAATAGGTACCGTTGTTGATTCTGATGTTTGTTACACAAATGCTTAGCGTAAGCACTAAATCGATCTATGTAGTTATGTAATGTTTTGAAATATTTATTTATTTTATGTATGTATAATATATATACTAGCGTTTTACCATAAGAATCTATAATCTTCATCATCTTTATCATAAATCTTACATCGCATTTCTTTTCAAACTTCATTATGGGCTTTAGAGAAGACAAATGTGAAAACACTATGAACTCAACATATGAAGGTGGTGATAAATTATATGTCTTAGAATCAATTATAATATTAAATAACTCATCAACATATCCACAGAACTGCTAAGTTCATTATGTTTGCCTTGAGTGGGAGTCGAATCAAGAACCCTCTGGGCAAAATTGCCGGTAACTCATCATATTAATATATACCTACAAACTTACGTAACATTACAAAACTTAAGTGACGAATATAATATGGAAGAAGGCCTTAACATTTTACTGCAAAGGATTTTAACTGGATATTTTATTAAAACTATACGGAATTCAATTATTTACGACGAGTTCTTGGTGTGCCCTTTTGCGGTCAAAATGCAGGCAGTTTGGCAGTAATGAATGAATTCGACCTAAAAATGTTGCACCATAGAGAAAAAAATCACTAGTAAATACTACTCAGGCTCAATATATTTTCTTGTACTTACGTGATCTTATACGTGAAATACATATTTACTAATACGTGAAGAATAATTAATAGTCATTAACAATCGTAACATCGTTTTTCTTAAAGGGACAGGGGAGACATTTTATTATTCATGTTAAGCAAAACGTTTATAAATTCTGTTATTTTATTCTAAGCATTTTGGCTATTGCAGCCATTCTTTTAGAAATGGCATCTAATTAAAGTGCAAGAGAGAGTGAGCAAGCATAATGAGCACTATTTCCCTAGAATTACTTAATTGGAAGAAGTCTAACTTCATTATTCGTTAAGATGAAGAATCCCGAAATACATTTTTCATCCATCTGTAAAATGCTCGATAACACCAATACCAATACCTTAATAACCCGTTCCCGCACCATAGTGCAGAACACTACACCATCAAAGATAAATTATCAACCTAAGACAAGCAAAATTCAGATGTTAAAAATAAAAACATGTAAGTAATGGCCTTTGCAAGAGATAATGGCAAATAAAAGTCTCGATTCATAACCGAATGCGAATGATTAATAATATTTTTAAAACAACCTGTAAATGGAAGCTTGACATTTTACAAACTTTAAACTAGTTGGAGCGAACGACTTAAGTGCTTTTTCCGGTGCTTGCGACGCTGTAGCTTCTTTTTTACTTTACTAGCGCCCTAGCTTAAATGCTCTTAGATAAACAAACCGCTTGAATAACTTAATCTGATTTAAAAAAAATACGCATGTTAATTGTGCTATTTTAAAGATATTTTAGAATTCATAAGAAACAGACGGAAGTAAGTAACGTAGTTTAAACTAGGTAGTGACGTTGCTTCAAATACGATACAGTTCAAGTTTTACATATCGACGGCGAAGTGCCAATACCTCCTATGTAACACAGACAAAATTATACACAAAGTGAAAAAAACGTTTAGTTTCCTGTAATAATTAAAATTTGTAAATTAATTTAAGTAGAAAATATACAATACATATATGTCATGCTTAAGAATCAATAAGACACTCAAATATTTTATCAAAACATGTGGAAACCTACCTTGATGCCAATAAAATATAAAAGTAAATTTTGCCAATAAATGTTAGATAGGAGATATTGGCACTTCGCCGTCGATATACAGATTTATCCTAATGGGGGATGGCATGGGGCATGAAAGTTCTTAACCGTGTACCTATCTTTGCACTTGCTCATTTGCTTCCCTCATACATTAATGCTAATGAGATGTGACGATTTGATGATCATCGGCATTTTTGCGTACAGTCATGAGCGTTAACATGTATTCATCACGACTCTTATGTCAAAGCAGTAAAGTTCATATTTGAATGTGTTTGTATACATGTTGGTGCTCATGACTGTACAAAGCAGTAGCTTTGTACTTCCGAGTATATTAGGCACCGATGACCACGATCGTTTGTACAGCGGCAAAAATAGCTTGATTCGTCGCTTTACATAGTATATGTTGCAGTGTCCAACCACACCGCGGTAAGAGGCGAAGGCGACTCGGCGCGGCCTTGCGGACCGGCCCAAATACAGTTCTCGGCTAATACTCTAATTGATTTGTGCAATGCAACACGACGTTTACGTGTATCGGTTGATGTTTAGGAGATAGTAGCGTTGCAGGTTTTTATGTAGGGTCTTGGGTTCGAATTCCAGGTCGCATGATTTAGTAACTAGATATGCTCAGGAACTACTGTTTCGAATTGGAAAATTATTTTTGTGTTGGATTGTCCATTAGACGAGGAAGGCTTTATACCTATAAATAATAACACTATGTGTGCAGAAACCGAAATCAATGGGAACGAAGTCGAGGGCGGCGGCTAGTATCCTATAATGCATCATTCATGCACAGTAAACGAAATTCATGGTTGACTCAAGCAAGCAAGACTTTACCCAAAACTCTACTTTCAAAATTAAGCTCGAACCAAGCACCTTAGCTTTTTTGGTAAAAGGGACGTGCGTAGAATAAGCGTTGTAACCCCTATCTATGTATGTTTAAAAAAATACTAGCGGAAAAAACTCGACAGAAGTTCGCCTTGACTCTACTGCCTGCAATGTATATCAAATGGAATATGACACACTAGACCGAAATTACGTCGCATAATTTTTCATAGAAAATGCATTGTCGTTGCCGCCAAACTGTGTATCTTTAGCCTAGTGTTCCTACACTATTACTTGAAGGGATCATGTAATAATCGTCAACAGACGTAATATCAGTCACTGTTTATGTAAATACATTGATTTAAATAAATAATTACGTATTCAAACAAGGATCACGCACTGACTGCGTGATGTATTCAAGCCTTCTTGGTATGTTACTGTTCATTGGATCCATTGTTAGATTACTTAGATACAAAGATAGATAGATATAGCCAGTGTAAAATCAAGTACAAAAATCAATGACATCTTATTTGTCTGTATGTCAAAGTTAAGGATAAGTGTTTATGAGTACTTGACACAAAAATTATTGAAGTGACTTCATATTTCACACTATTAATAAGCAGTTACAATGTCTTGTTAAACGATTGATGTTTAATTTATTTGCGAATTTCACAACTAAATATCTAAAACAGCTATTGTAAAGCTGTTGTTAAATAAATTATAGGAACTCGTTGTTCATTTATGTAAACTTAAGTTATATAAACACACTAAGCTGAAAATACGCGACTGAAGTTCGGCTGCTATACAACATGTATTGTATGTATGGTAGGGCGAAAAAAGTTTTGACATGCAAAAGAATTTACTAAGTGAATCAATTGCTGAATAAATTATTTCATTTTATATGAGGTACCTACGCGACGTAATTTTCGAATGGTGTGTCATCCATTTAAAACATTGTAAGCGTGTTATCGCCAAATTTTGGTCGCATTTTTGGTTACACTTGAAAATGCACTTACGAACGATCAGTTATCAAAGTCACAGAACACAAAACGCATTACCCCAAAAAAAGAGCCCTAAAATTTCCGGGTCAACCGTAATAAATGGCTAATTAATTTAATAATCACACGCGCTGAACCGAGAACTGAACCCAGAGGTCACGGCAATACTCTGACCAGACCACGTCTCGTAATAACAGGTTGCACGTACTAAATGTATTGACAGTCGCTACTCAAGGCCTCGTAACATTCGCACTAATTACCACTTAGTATTTAAACTAGAGTACTGTTAAACATGTCTTTTGAACTAGTCTGTATAGTGCTAGTATAATTACTAGCAATATGGGTAGTTCAAATACATGTTAAGAGCTGGGACCACGTCTTTAGGGCGTTAACCGCAAGGAAAAGATTTCAGTATTGACTAATAAATAATTCCACTCAACCGATAGACTCAGAGAGGAGTCAAAAGCAAACCAATGTTGAATAAAAATAAGTTTTTTTTGCGACAATGGTCAATCTCGATGGTCAGTAGGTATTCAGGATATAATATACCTAGTACATAAATGCTTGCACATTTAGGTATTCACAAGTGCACTCCCCACTCTCTCACTATCATAATCGGTGGAATAGAAATCAGACGGGACGGGACGCTAAAATTACCATCCGTCATTTGATTTAAAGGTTTAATTAAACAACAAACTTTAATTAAATGTCAATTAAGCAACATTGTAGGGAAAATTGTATGAAATGCGTAGCTAAGACGCAATTAAGTATTGTCAAATAGTGCAGCAGTGATACAAAAGGGTTGATGCTTGACGCAGCATCAAACAAATAATTTTTAGCTTAACTCAGAAAGCAGGGATATAAAACACAATAAGTGAATGCATGTACATACTTGTATGTGCTTCCGAACTTGTGCAATATTGTTATTATGTATAATGAATGTCCAATGTAGGTAGTTATTCGTGTACAAGCTTCGAGCTTAGTATATGGTCTAGGCAATAGGTGTGACGCTGTGGATTTCTGCTTAATTAAGATACATACGTAACTTGAAATAATATTCAATAATTTAAAAACAATAGTCTTATGAAGGAAAGCTATGATCCCCCGACACCTTGAGAATACAATGCGTTCTGTTATGTAAATTAAAGATGTTACTAGACAGAGGAAAAAATAGCTTATCACTCTTATCACGTGGTAATAAGGTTCAAAATAATAAACTGGTTTTAAACCTTGAAGGTTGTATTGTTTGTTAAAACTGAAATGAGTCAGATGCACTTGTATAAGTAGACTTGTTACAAAAGATCGTGACTTTTCTAAATAGTAGGTAAAATGCAGTTGTTACTTTAGAAGCTAACGTTTAGACACGAACTAAGACTTGGTAGTTTTGATGTATTTATTTAGTGTAAAAAGGAGGTAGGTACGTCCTTCTCACAAGAATATTATGAATGAACAAGAATATCCAATGTTCGGAAATTATCTCCTGCCCATCTCAAGAAAAACTGCAGGTGCCTTATTGACAATTAAGATTTCATTAAGGTACGTACAGGCTAGCTAGATCTCCAGACATATAGGTAGGAGTCCTCAGAAAAAAATCCTATCTACTAAACTCCTCTGCTTTCCTTTAGGTACGAGTGCAACCTGAAGGAATAACAGGCGGTCTCCTTTCGGCGAGCTGACTGAACTGCGTTGACTAGGTTTTTTAGGTTTTAATGTGGACTTGCGGCCGCCCGAGACTTTGTCCGTTTGGATTAAGGTTTCCGCACACATAGTGTTGCACTACAGCTTAAAGCCTTCCTCGTCAAATGGCTTTACCAACACACAGCTTTTAGTACAGATGCGATAGAGAAGTTTCGTTGAGAAATTCTACTATGCTCTTTCTCTTTTCCTACTTCTGCACAAGGACTTTGTTACTATTTCTCATAAGGATGCCATTCTAGGTATAATAATGTAAGTATAGTGTCAAGCCTGAGGCGGTGACCTTGTCAGGTGGTATTAAAATAAATGTTTTAATTAACATGTGACGACGCGAGACTGGTCGCAGTTCAAGGTCACACCGCAAAGGCGATCTACTTGTCTGTGTTTAGGTTGTAATCATGAGATATTAATAATATAATCAAGCTGGTCAAATCAGAATCAGTAGCAGCGTACCCTGGTGTCCACTTCATGTGTGGTGGTATTTAAATTAACTGAAGACGGATTAAAATGCGGATGAATTAAAAAATAAGTGAAAATGACAGTACTTTTTTTTTTTTTAAACTAGCGGTCGCCCGTGTCTCGGTCCTCGTGAATTTCGGTTTCCACACATATGGTGTTATGCTATAGCTTAAAGCCTTCCTCGATAAATGAATTATCAAACAAAAAAAAGGACTGTTCATTTCGAACCAATAGTTCTTGAGATAAGCGCGTCAAACAAACTCTTCTGGTTTATTACATAAAGTAGGCGTCGATCTGACATTAGTTAAATTGTAGGCGAGGAAAGATAATTTCAGGCAACCGATTCCACTTTTCCCTAATTTATATTACCTCTCTCACAACAAAATACAAAGTAACAATATACTAACTGCGTAATGACCTTGTACGACGTACTTACATCTATAGTATAAACAGTATTATTCTGCGGCTAGCGGTTTTCCTTACAGAGTGATGCAAGGTAACTTGACTTCACCACAGAAAGATTGTCTTGTTAATTTATCAGTAGGTACCACAATGGTAATACTAGTAAGCAAAAGGTTGAGACTAGAGATTGAAAATATCTGGCTTTAAGAAGTCTCTGCCCTGACAAAAACAGTTTTTATAACGCTCGATGATTCTACAATTCGTAGGTCTAGTGTCTAAGAAGTCAGTTTATTTTCGATGATAATCAAACACGAAACGAAAGTTTTTTTTTAGGAGAGTAACATGATGGTAAGATATCACCGCTGCCCATGGCATCAACAACCGCACAAGTGTCGCAGATGCGTTTAAGAAGATCCCATACCCTTCCCAACTGAGCCCTTGCGGCCTTACTACCACGATTCCTATTATACTATATTAGTTTGCGACGGTCTGGGGTTTCTTCCCGTCGCAAATAGTTGGTTTGAATAAAATATGATGTATATGGATATTGGTAATAGTTTTATTTCACTTTCACAATTGGTAGGTACACTATTATAATACTTCCGAACTACAACAACAACTATTGCACTGGTTTATAGGATAAATAATATTTTATAATTCTTTATAGATATTTAGTGGTAGTTATTTTGTGGAGCTCTGTCTAGCTCCGCGGTAGGTCTAGGTCTGAATCCCTGATCAAAAAAAATGCGAAAATAGAACATAATAGACAAATTTTGAATTTTGAATTTTGAATGGCAGTTAATTAGCGGCCAGTGGGCGCGCAGGTTAGGTTTTTCCAGCCATCATGGAGGCCTGAACATCCATGAAGGCTGGAAGGAACGGGCACCGTTACAATACCGGGGCGGCCGGCGCAAAAAAAAATCTCTGAGGATATTTTTTTTTTTTTTTTAGTATTATCTGAACAATATAAAATACAAATATAAAATAAATGGAGATGCATGATAGAATTTAGACGGTGTAAGTGAAATTTACAATGTGATATTTACACTAGGTTGGTTTCTTTTTCCAAAATCCGAAATCGCCTCTACAGTCTTAATTAATTTGAATAATTAAGGCCAATTTTTAAAGAGAAATCTTTTATAACAGAAGAAGTTTCTCATGAAAACAACCTAGGATAGTGTAGGCTTATTAAAATGGACCAGTCACCACCCGCTGGTTTTTGGTGAATGATATGATATTATTATGTACAAGATTACTACTAACCTTTAAGGGTTAGAATAGTAATATTAAAACTCATTACATATTGAGGTAATTACCTTATTAAAGGTATTAGTAATAATTAGTAAGTAATAGTAATATTTATGTTTTAGTAAGAGTACTAATTTATATAGACAATAAGTAGCCTTATAATGATTACTTTTATAAGTACAATCGTTACAAAAGGCGGTTAGTTGCCTAGTAGTAAAAACAGTCGATAAGACGATAGATTAATTATAAAACATAATTATTCATGTAATTAGTAACCTAATATGTACATCTTACGAATTGGTAATAGTGGTTAATGGGTCAGCCAAAAGGATGGGGATGCATACAAAAAGTTACCATATTAAATCATTATATTTAGTGACTTAGTCACGCTTTAAGCTATAGTAGTAAATAAGTAAGTAAGTAATAAGTAATAAAAGTAAGTAATAAGTAAAGAAAACATAGTAAAATATAATCAATGTATCGCTTTAGGTACAGGTTTAATGTCTTTGACATGCCAACGACCTAATGGCTTATTAGACATGTCAGCTAAATCGTATACAAGGGGTGATATTTTATTGGATATTTTACATTTTACAAATTTTGGTGCTAGTTTTGCTGAAAAATATTTATTGGATGAACTAATGGGGTAATTTCGTTTCCAAACAATGTCTCCCTGATTAAATTCTAATTGCTGGTGATGTTTATTATAATGTTTGGCATTCGCTAGGTGGCATTGGAAAAGACGGGCCTGAACTTCTGAAAATATTGGACTAAGTAGACCAATGTTCTCCGAATATTTATCTTTAGGTGCTAGAATGGAATCTTCGGTAGTATCCCTGTTATAGATAGTACCGCATGTAACGACTTCGCGACCGAAAACTAGATATGATGGGGTGAATTGGGTAGTTTCATTTACTGCGGAATTGATCGCGAACTGAATTTTATTGAGCTGGGAATCCCAAGTTCGATGATCGTCGTTGACGAATGATGCAACTGCAGTGATAATCGTTTTATTATAACGTTCCACGGTGTTTACTTGTGGGCAATAGCGTGGGATGTAGTGTACTTTAGGAATATTATAAAATGTAAACATGTCAGTTAGTTCATTGCTTATCATTTGTGGGCCGTTGTCTAGAATGATTGTTTCAGGAATGCCATAGGTCATAAAAACTAAATTTTCGAGTATATGTTTAATAACTGAAGACGTGGCACGTTTTATAGGGTATAATAAGCAATATTTAGAAAAACAACAAGTAATTACTAAGATAAATCGGTTAAGTTTACGAGATAAAGGTAAAGGTCCAATTAAATCAACTGATAAGCATTGGAACGGGCGCGAACAATGTTTAGGTTTACCCATCAGACCGATCGTTGGTTGATTCTGATGTTTGTAAGCGAGGCAAGTCTCGCATTTTGATATATAAGTAGCTATGTCCTTATACATGCCTGGCCAGAAGTATGTATTTTTGATGCGGTGATATGTTTTAAAGGTACCGAAATGAGCAGTAGTAGGTGTGGAATGATTTTCAAATATAATTGTATCGCGAAGTTCTAGTGGGACAACTAATTTCCAAGAGAATTCAGAGTGGTAAGGAGTGTTGGAACGTGTATGTTTGTATAAGTTATTTTTTCTAATGATATAATCGGGGGTCGATGAAGGATTCGTTCTACATTTTGATAGTATTGTATTATACCATTCGTCGTTAGTATTAGCCATATTTATATTAATTGCGTTTATGGATTTGATACGGGATAGGGTATCTGGTACAAGATGTTCTTTACCTTTTTTTATGTTTTATGTCGAAATTAAACATAGATAAACGGATACTCCAACGGGCAAGACGGCCAGTAGGATTATCAAGGCGTAGAAACCATTGAAGCGCGGAATGATCCGTGTATATTGTAAATTTTTGGCCGTTATCCAAATAACACCGCCAATGTTCTAAGGCAGTGATAACACTTAATAATTCTCGTTCTGTAATAGAGTAATTTCTTTGAGCTTTATTAAGGATTTTGCTCATGTAAGCGATAGGTTTCTCTATGCCGTCGAGTTCTTGTGTAAGCATCGCTCCTAGGCCATATGCAGATGCGTCACAATGGACTGCGAATGGTTTTGAAAAGTCGGGGCAAGTCAAAATTGGAGTAGAAACTAAGGCTTGTTTAATAAGATTAAAAGCATTATTAGCCTCTGGAGTCCATTTAAATGGAGGCGCCTTTTTACTACTTGAGGTTAATGTTGTAAGAGGTGCAGCCATGGTGCTAAGATTAGGTATAAATCGACGGTACCAACTTGCTGTACCAAGAAACTTTTTGACTTCTTTGACAGATTTTGGAGGTTGTATCTCTAGAATTGCCTTGACTTTGTCGGGGTCGGTATGTAATCCCTTTTCATTAACTACGTAGCCTAAGTATTTAAGCTCGCTTCGAAAGAAAGCGCATTTAGGGAAGTTTACCGTTATATTAGCTGCTTTTAATTTGTTGTAAACTTTATTTAAGAGAGTTATATGTTCATCAAATGTTTTGGTAACGATAATTATGTCATCTAAATAACAGAACACGGTGCTATCAACGTCATTGAGAAGGTTATCGATAAATCTCTGTTGAGTAGCAGGCGCATTGGTAAGACCAAAGGGCATTACTTTAAATTGATATGTTCCTCGGCCGGGGACGTGAAAAGAAGTCTTAGGACGATCCTCAACTCGAAGAGGTATCTCCCAAAAGGCTTTAGCTATGTCAATAGATGACAAATATTTAGCATCTTTAAGGTTATCAATTATATCAGAAATAAAAGGTAATTTGTAAGCGTCTTTCCTTGTAATATCATTTAGTTTACGGCTATCAACACAGAAACGCCAAGTACCGTCTTTTTTCGGAGTAATAATTACGGGGTTGAGCCAAGGGCTTTCGCAAGGTTCAATAACATCTAATGTCAACATTTTATCGACTTCTTCACGAAGCGCTCTTTGTTTTTCCGGCGATAACCGATAGCATCGCTGGCGTATAGGAGGATGGTCGCCGGTGTCTATGTGATGTTCGGCTAAGTGAGTCTTACCAAGTGGTAAAGTCTCGGTAGAAATGTTTTTGAAATTCTGGATTAAAGAATCTGCAACAACACGTTGAAGTTCAGATAAGTTACTGTAGTTGTTTAGTTTAGCGTTATTCGTGTTAATCAAAAAGGTTGGAGCGTTTGCTGATTTATGGATTGCAATGTTAGAAAGAATCTGAGGAGCTATATTAAAAGTTTTCCAAAAATCAATGCCTAGTATAAATGATTCAGAAATGCAAGGTATAATATCGATACCTTAAATCTCAAATGGCGTAACCACCAAAACACAACTTTTCAGGAGAGCAAAAAAACAAAAAAAAAATATTTGTTTAAATCATAACTTTATATATTTTAATACTATAAAAATGTTTTATACATCAAATTTCTTAGAATTTTGAGATGAAGGCTTCAGTTAGAACTATTTGCACCTAAATCTTATATTTAAAAAAATAAAAGTCGGTTACGACTTCTGAAAATATGACAAAAAGGCGTTTACACCCTATAAAAAACACGATTTTTTTGAGATTAAGGTCGTATCTCCCATTAAATTCATAAAAAAATACAAAATAAGGGGTATTTTCTACTTCTTTTATTGAATTAGGTACATTAAACGGGTAAGAGGATTTTAGGAAACAAAATAAAATCTAAAAAAAGCCAAGGCCGAGATAATAAGAAGGCCTAATTCGATTAACCAGTGTAGTTGTAAAAAAACGACCCTTATTCTTAGCAACTCTACTTATATTAATATAATATTTACGTAATAATCAACTAAAAATTCAATCAAAGTCCTAATGGAGTTAGAAAAGATTACAAAAATTGTATTAATTTAAGAATCAATGAATCAAGTAGCTACGCCACGACCATTGCGATGGGCTCTTACCTCCCATCGCAATGGCCGACATACTTTTAATCAGCAAGAAAGACACCACGACCTTATAATGTCATCGTATCAGCTCACTCTGATTTCCTAAATTATTATTAAAATTGTGCACAGACTGCATTATCCCAAAAACATATGAAGAATAGCACCCGCGATTACCAACAGCAGAAGATGTGCCAGATGTATTACCAGGCACTTATATAGAGGACGGAGTTACAGACACAGAAAAATACTGTTTTTTTATGTTTGATTGTTTTTGATAGTTTCAATTTAATTTTTTTGACTGATTATTTTAAATTAAGGCTTTCTAAAATCTCTTACTTTTTGAACGTAGCTACTTGATTCATTGATTCCTAAATTAATAAAATTTTTGTAATCTTTTCTAACTCCATTAGGACTTTAATTGAATTTTAAAGTTGATTATTACGTAAATATTATATTAATATAAGTAGAAATCATTGTTGCTAAGAATAAGGGTCGTTTTTCTACCACTACACTGCTTAATCGAATAAGGCCTTCTTATTCTCTCGGCCTTGGCTTTTTTTAGATTTTATTTTGTTTCCTAAAATCCTCTTACTCGTTTAATGTACCAAATTCAATAAAAGATGAAGAAAATACCCCTTATTTTGTATTTTTTTTATGAATTTATGGGAGATACGACCTAAATCTCAAAAAAATCGTGTTTTTTATAGGGTGTAAACGCCTTTCAATAATAAAAATTGTGTGTGGTGTAAACGCCGATACCGAAAAATGATGTCCCTTACCCCCGTGTGTTTTTCCTTTTTTTTTCACTTTACAATAATTTCTAAGGGCGTAACCACCAAATAAAGTTGGCTATGTGTGATACGCCATATTAATGTATAAAAATATCCCGTTACGCCCTGACGTTGTTCATGCATTAAATTTATAGCTGCTTACGACCTCTTTACCTTATAAAAAGTGTTCAAATCTATAAAAAACATCGGGTCGTAATGACCATTTTTTTGCGAATTTCAGTATTTTAAATATACAGATCGATAGAGAAAAAAAAACTGAATAAAACTGCATTAAAAAGTCATTTTGACCAATTTGGCGCTTACGCCATTTGAGATTTAAGGTATCGATATGGGCTTTTATATTAGAAAATTGATCGTTATAAATAGTGGGTAAATTAATATGGCCAATAGAACGTATAGGTTGGCCATTCGCAACCGTACCATGAATAATCCCATTGTGTTCAATCGAGAATCCATGTTGTAGTAATAATTTATGTGAGTTATTACCTAGAATAGTAATGGCACTACCACTATCTAGTAGTCCAGATAATATTAATCCATTGACGTTAATATTAATATAGGGACGTTCGGTATCAGTAATATTAGAATAGAGGAGTGTAGAAATTTTATAAGATTTAAAAAATATTTTTAATGTATTAAGCCAGTTGTTCCAATCTGACTTGTCGAAGTTGGAATTTCTACAATCCTCGTTAATTAGTTTTTTGGCTTACTGCAATTTGGACAATTTGTGAAAATGACATTTTGTTTTCCGCAACGAAAGCAAACTTTATTAGTGTTAGTGCACTCTTTTAAGTTGTGGTTATTTATTCTGCAACGAGGGCAAAATTTCTGTTCTTGGTTGGTAGATATTGTGTTAATAGGTGTTTGTTGTGTGTATACGCGTGAGTAATGATTGTTGTCAGACCTTTGTGATTGTTTATGTTTTGATGATGTAGGTAAAATATCGGATAAATCGAGGGTATTGGTGTTTGAGATTTCAAGGCAATTTTCGAACCATTTGCATGCTTCGAGTAATGTGTTTACTGATGTTAAGTTTTCCGGTAATAATCTTTGGTTATATTCGGGTCGTATATTGCGTCGGAGGATGTCTACCTTTTGAGAGTCAGTAAGTGGGTTATGAAGCTTATGAAATAAAGATTCCATTGTAGCGAAATAGATAATTATTCTTTCATTTGTATTTTGTCTACGAGAATCTATAAATTTTTTAAGTTTGTAATCGTAATCCGAAATGTCAAAGTATTTAAAAAAGCACGTTTTAAAAGTTTCCCAATCGTTGATAGTGTTTTTATTGGCTCTAAACCAATCTAAGGCAATGCCAGATAAAATGTCGTAGATATGTGTGAACAAGTTATTTGAATTTATGTTCCTAGCAGAAGCAAACTCTTCTAGTTGTAGAATAAATTCTCTAGGGCAACCATAACCAGCAAAGCAAAATTTTTTTATTTCTGTGTTTGGCCGTGAATTTGTCAAGTTGGTTAATGTTTGTGTTAATGAATCAAAAAATGAATTTGGAATTGTGTTTTCCTGGACGGACGTAGTGGAGTGGTACGTAGAAGATGGGGGTGGTTCTAGTGATTGAAAATAAGCTTCATGAGTTTTTAGTTGATCCCATAGGGATTTGTAAATTTGTATATCTTGCTGGGAATTCTCCGTATTTATTTCGATAAGTGATAATCTGTTGCGGATATGTGAAATGTAAGGAAGAATTTTGGATTTCCTGGCAGGATAAGAAGATAATGTGACGTCTAAAATATCTAAACATTTTTTTATTTCTTCAACATCAATTGTAAATGTATACGGGCTTGATGATGATGGTGGGTATACGTTTGGTTCTGACAAAACGTTCGATAAAATGTCTCGTAATTCGACGGCAGTTTGTGAAGACTGGAAATTGGCATTACGCAGTTTAAGTTCGTAAATTATTTCTGGTTTGTTGAGTTGTGAAATATCCATTGTAAAAAATTAGAATATTTTTTTTAAATAATAAATTTATAATAAAAGGTATGAAAACCTTTTTAATGTCGTCAATGAAAATGTTCAAATGTAAAAGTAAATTCGCGTCAAATTTGTTTTTGACAATGTCAAGAAATGACAATTATTTAGAATATGAAAACAACGAGTTCAATTATTATGAAAAGAAAATTGTAATAATAATTAATTGATTAAAATGAAATAATATTTGAAGACATTGACAACGCGTAAGGGTCGCAGATGTGCTGCCTGTCTTATAACCCTACACCCTCCCCAAATGAGCCCTGGAACCTTATTCACCAGCAGAAACACTGTGGTCTTCTATAAGGTGGAGGTACTTCGCCAGACGAGCCGCTCATTCAAATGGAAATTCCACTAAGCTCTACCTCTCTTTGGGATAAATTGATGTGGTGTATGGATGATGTGAAAATGTGTGATGTAGGTGTGTTGTGTTTGAATGTGTCCTTAGCATGCGTACCCTTGTAGTCGGCCTCGAAAGCCTAAGAAATACGAGCTAAGAGTGTAGATAATGTAGTGCCTTCGGTACTACAGCATTAGACCCGATTACATTTGTAACCAGCTGTAGCAGCGTCGACGTGTTAGTGTCTGTAAGTGTGTGTAGGTTTATTGTTGTGTAAATAATGGGATAATGTGATGAATGGTAATAAATGGAATAAATAAATTATGCAGGAGGATAATTGCTAGAAAGGAAGAAAGGTTAGAGATACGAGGTTAAAATACAATGTAATAAAAATCGTAAAAGCTACTAATATTCTAATTACATTGGTTTTTATTTGTTGTAGAAAAATTGTACTGTCCTTTATTATCCGGCGAAGATGTAGCAGTCGTGCTTGAAAAACTCGATGTCAACGAGGCACTGGATCCAACAGCACTGGAACTTCTGCGACTTCTTCTTGATATCCTCGCGCTGGGAGGCACGCAGCAACGACGTCTGGTGTAGTAGCAGCTCGTGGATCACGGCGGACAGCAGGGATTCGTCAATATATAACGTTGGGCGCCATTGCGACGGTCTGGGGTTTCTTCCCGTCGCAAATAGTTGGTTTGAATAAAATATGATGTATATGGATATTGGTAATAGTTTTATTTCACTTTCACAATTGGTAGGTACACTATTATAATACTTCCGAACTACAACAACAACTATTGCACTGGTTTATAGGATAAATAATATTTTATAATTCTTTATAGATATTTAGTGGTAGTTATTTTGTGGAGCTCTGTCTAGCTCCGCGGTAGGTCTAGGTCTGAATCCCTGATCAAAAAAAATGCGAAAATAGAACATAATAGACAAATTTTGAATTTTGAATTTTGAATGGCAGTTAATTAGCGGCCAGTGGGCGCGCAGGTTAGGTTTTTCCAGCCATCATGGAGGCCTGAACATCCATGAAGGCTGGAAGGAACGGGCACCGTTACAAGTTAATGTAATTCTATGTGACATAGCGTTGAAAAAATTACCTCATGTACCTACTGCGCTCTTAGTCGTATTTTGCGTATTATGTAATAGCGAAGTTCTATTCATGCGGGTTCTGACCGCCAAATGAATTATCTATTGCTAAATTAACACGTCCTCACGAAATAAATTACCTCCAGCTCTGATATGTGAATGAGGCTCCTTTTGCCTCCTTTTTAGGGTTCCGTAGCCAAATGGCAAAAAACGGAACCCTTATAGTTTCGTCATGTCTGTCTGTCTGTCTGTCTGTCCTGGCTCGTTCTCCGCCGTTTCTGAACCGATTGCCACGAAAATTGGTGGAGAGATTGGTTAAAATAATCGAACAATAATTATTTTTAACCCCCCTCCCAAACAGCGAAAAGTAAATTCGAAAAAAAAACGACTTACCCCATCGTGTGGGGTATCGTTAAAAAGGTATTTTTAAATACAATAAAACTTGCCTTGAAACCATGTGGATCAAACACCCCAGTTTCGAGATATATTAATACAAAGTTAAAATGAGAGCGTCCCCCTCCCCCCTTAACTTTTGTAATACTATTACAATAATTCTGAAAAAAATGTCCTGTATACCTCCAAGTAAGTACTTTCAACGAAAATTATAGCGAACTCTGTATCATACATAGTTATTTTTATACAACTCGACCAACTTATGACGTGCAGTTGCCCTTAAATGGTGTCTTAAGCGTTCGGGCCATCTTTTAGCTACGGACGGAACCCTTTCATGGGCGTGTCCGACACGCTCTTGGTCGGTTTTATTTAATGTAATAATAATACCCTCCTAGCGGAATTCGGCTACTGAATATGGCTAGAAAGATAACGTCCTAGGTACGTAGGATATAATAATATTATACTGCACAAGTGAATGCACAAGCACAGATGCATTCCCGATTTCCTCACTCTAATAGTTCGGTGGGACAGCCATCTGCCACAACCGTAGATAGATCAGGCGCAGGACCAACGGCTTTACGTGCTTTCCGAGGCACAGGGGTTGTTATTACACCGCAAACTATAATATAATAAAAAAGTTTTGAAATAGTTCTACGTATTTATCTTTTTTTATTCATCAAAAATATCTAAGCATACATAAACGTGAAGCTTCTTTGTTTCATACTACGTACAATAATTGAAGTTGATCGCCTAATTTACATGTCAATGCGTGCTATCAAGGAAGTGCACGCAGGTTGATTGCAATCAAGCGCATTATGCTATTCATTGCGATGCAGTATGCACTCCGCATGCTTAGTTAATCACAAGGATTTGCATGCGCCTGTGAGAACTGTGCCATTTTACTACGACATTGTCAGCCTATCATAGTCCACTGGTGGATGTAGCTATCCCACAAAGTGGGGAGGGGTATGCTAATTATCACTAGAATCCCAACTAATATTATAAATGCGAAAGTAACTCTGTCTGTCTGTCTGTCTGTTACGCTTTCCCGCTTAAACCTCGCAACCGATTTTGATGAAATTTGGTACAGACAATCTTTAGACCCTGAGACAGAACATAGGCTACTTTTTATTTCGAAAAAAAGAAATCCACGCGGACGGAGTCGCGGGCGGCCGCTATAAATAATAAATTAGATAACACACCAATTGCCCAGCCCCAAACTAAGCTCAAAGCTGCTACGAAATGAGGACCTTCAAGAAACGAGCGTACTCTCTTTTAAAGTCCACTGCTGGACGATGGTATCCTATAGAGTTAGTGGAGCTCGATGGCGCAGTGGTAAGCGCACTCGGCCTGCGGTTGCTAAAGTTAAGCAACGATCGTGGATGCCAGTCATCGGATGGGTTACCGAAAAAATTCATCTCGAACTCCTCCGTGCTTCGGAAGGCACGTTAAGCCATCGGTCTTGTACCTGTGCTTGCGCATGCGCACACACTTGTGCACTATAACATATCCTGCGTACCTGGCTGATCGTAAGATCGGCCGCCATGGCCGAATGCGGCCGGAAGGGGTATTAATTATAGAGTTTGGGGCAGGGGGTGATTAATGCTTATTATCACAATCATACTTGATATCATAAATGTGAAAGTTTGTTAGTTTGGATGTTTGTCCGTCAATCAAACTGAAACAACTAAACGGATTTTGATGTTTGGTATACACTTGGGAGAAATAAAACTTTTATCCCTATTCAATGCTCCTAAGTTAAGCCCTAAGTTTAATTTAAAGTTTTCACCTACACTTGGAGTAGTCACGTACAGAAATAGCCGCGCCATTCAGGCATCGGCGTCGGTGCAAGTAAACGTGGGCGCGGCAAGGTGACGCGTGACGTCACACGCCTGCGCATGCGCAGGTATTGTAGTTCAACAAGAGATATTGTGTAGTTATGGAGTTATAGGGAAATCACCCATTCCCTAAAAGATAGAAGTTCATCTGCCGTGTGGGTGATCTAGCTCGGGGTCCGAGGTCCGTCCGTACTACACTGTGTTGGTGTAGTCGAATATTATACTAAGTCGCGGCGGAAACTCTGCTTGCGTGATGAAGGTTTGTATGGAAATATCGCAGTGCGTGTCAGCGCCACCTGTTGAGTTGGGCCGGAACTACTCTTTTGTGGCGGTGTAGATAAGTGTCGCCACAAATTTTACTAGCAGCCATCTGCAATTCCGTCCGCACGGAATACGGTTTCCGCACACATATTGTTATGTTACGCTGGGTCGAAAGTCCCAGGCGCCGACTGACATTCTCTGTTCCACGCGATGGACCCGGCACCCGCACGGAGAGTCCATGGATAGCTAAGAAGTTCGTCTCATCATTATGTCAGCCGAGCGACGCCCACTGCTCGGCATGGGCCCCCCACATATTTTTATACTATAGCTTTAAGCTTTCTCGATAAGTGGACTATCCAAAACAAAAAAAAAACAATTCGAACCAGTAGTTCCTAAGATGAGCGCATTCTCACAAACAAACAAATTCTTCAGCTTCATTATCATAGTAGGTATAGATATACATAGGTTCATTTTCGAGACAGTTCTAAATCTGTTAAGATATCTTTATTTTTCTTAGCAAATACTTCAAATTATTTAATTTTTGTTTAATCTGTGATTTCTTAGTAATAACTGAAGTTAAAAAGCACATATACCAGTTTTAAGTAGCAATACCGAAGCTTTAGCCTAATCGGTCGTTGAGACAAATTCAACAGGAAAACAGGTATTGGTGATGTCACCCGATACAGAATAGATAGGAAATGACCTATTGGACAACCGATAGCACTGTCTATGAAAAATTATCGTACCTAACTTAAAAGTCACTTAAATTTAATGTATAACTTATTAAACATCACAAACTTGGTGGGGTATTTAAAATGTTGGAGGCACTACTATTATGTTTTTTTGTACTCGATGTAAGTAAGTTTAGATTCATTGCCCGGGTAGAGCAAAATTGATGTCAGAGTTTAATAAACTTTTGTGGAACATTTATTTGATATCAACAACCGATTAGATAGAGCGTTCATCATACGATTAACCAAAAAATGTGTAATGAATAAAGTTACAAGACTTTGATTTTATTTTCATTAAGATTTATCACGACTCTTATAAAACCTTAATTCACGAATCAAACCGAAGCCTTTTCTTCGTAACCTTGATCTTACTTCCTACCGAATGAACGTAACGATCGGACCAAATACCAATGACTACCTTCCGGTCGCAAAAACTCAATGGAACTCGGCAAAAAAGATGGCGTGGGCGGCGGACCAATCAGAGGCCGTGATTCGTGTGACGTCACGCGATAAGCCACGGATCTGCGCAGACGCAGGTTGTGTTTACTTAATAAGGTGTTGTCTGGTTCAATATTGTTCGAATTTTGTTTGAGAAAGAATTAGTAGTGATGTCATTGTTTTTGCAGTTGGAATCTGTAAATATGAATGGAGCATTTAGTAAAATGGCTAGGACCACACTAAAGAAGAACATACATTTTTTTAACCATATAGCGACCCGCCCCCGCTTCGCTCGGGTGCATCTAAAATTTTATCAGCGATTCTCTACTATGTATATTACACACGTAGAACCTCTTGAATCACTCTATCTGATAAAAAAACGCATGAATATCGGTTGCTAGTTTTTAAGATTTAAGCGTACATAGGGACAGACAGAAGGAAGCCACTTTGTTTAATACTTTACTAGCGGCCGCCCGCGACTCCGTCAGCGTAGATTTCGATTTCCAATATCCTAAAGCCTTCTTCGTCAAATGGACTATCCAAAACAAAAATATTTTTTCCTGAATTTAGCGCGTTCAAACAAACAAACATACAAACAAACTCTTCAGCTTTATATATTAAGTATAGATACTTTATACTTTCAGTAGCTACTTAGTGAGAAATGTGCACCAAATGCTACGGAAACGCAAAAAATGCTACGCACGAACTAAAGATATCAACGCACTTCGGAAGCGAATCGCCCAAACGCGTAAATTTTCCGCTGTGATTCAGTTGTAGTAGTTTGGTACGTACCTTTGATAAGTAATATTTATTTATTTATTTATATTGGTACAAAAATATTGGCTGCGTTATGTATTTGATTGTTCATATATGTATCACTAGGTATAGAAAAGAAAGGACATTCGTCTAATACATAACGGAACGAATGACGAAAGTTTGAATCTATAGAACCATTCAGTACTAGTATAGATCTAAATATTTATTTCCGGAGACAGTTACATCCTTCAGAATGATTATAGGACAGATTTGCTTTTCATCTTTATTTAACCATGGTTAAAGAAATGACAAAAAATAACATCATCTCAGAAGGTGCCTTTTCACTCCGTCAAAAAAAATCGACGGGTTATAAGTACTCGTACAGTTCAAAGCCTGATAAAATGCTATCACTTTCAAAGTAAATGAAAAACGTGTGAAATTACTTGATGACTTAATAATTATCTTGGCAATTAACAGTCATTCTTAGGCTGTTAGCTAAACTGGCTACGTTACTATCTCCGATCTACAAGCTATTGCAACGTGTTCGCGGCATAAACAATAACCGGCGTTTACCATGTGAATTTGTAAGATGTACGTAGAGTTAATAACTTATTAGAGGAGCTCGATGGCGCAG
The DNA here is from genome assembly GCA_958496325.1 of Nomophila noctuella. Taxonomy (NCBI): domain Eukaryota; kingdom Metazoa; phylum Arthropoda; class Insecta; order Lepidoptera; family Crambidae; genus Nomophila; species Nomophila noctuella. The sequence continues at coordinate 10,636,098 of OY292503.1, read as the reverse complement.
TGGTAAGCGCACTCGGCCTGCGGTTGCTAAAGTTAAGCAACAGTTCGCAGATGCCAGTCATCGGATGGGTGACCGAAAAATTTCATCTCGAGCTCCTCCGTGCTTCGGAAGGCACGTTAAGCCGTTGGTCCTGCGCCTGATCTCTCTACGGTCGTGTCAGATTGCTGTCCCACCGAATTATGAGAGTGAAGGAATAGGGAGTGCACCTGTACTTGCGCACACACTTGTGCACTGTAATATATCCTGCGTACCTGGCTGATCAAAAGATCGGCCGCCATGGCCGAATACGGCCGGAGGGTATTATTATAACTTCTTAGACATACAACTTTATTAGGAAACTCAAGGCGGAAAAAATTGTGCTTTTAGTGGTAGTACGAGGACTTTTCTCGTGGAGTACATAACCTTGTTTTTTTCGACCTCTGGTTCGTGTTGTTCCAGAGTAATCCTACTACTATTATTAAGGCGAAAGTTTGTATGTGTGGATGTGTGGATGTATGGATGTATGGATGCTAATGTTTCACAATGTTTGCTAATGTTATATGATATGACATTATCAAAAATTCATATCCGTCATAACTGTAATATAATTCAAACTAGACTTCAAGAATATGTGAAACATTTTTCTTTTACTTTAAGCGATATACTCGTATGTATAATAAGTTAATGTAGCACTTGAAGGTATACATATAAGTTTTCAAAGCTATCTAGTAGAAACTTAACGCTATGCAATTTTGTACGTAAAAAGCTCAAGCAATGGAGATATCAGGGCGGTAATAACAGCGCAAGCGCACCAGTGTCAATCATTCTGCGCCATTCGCCATCTCTATCACACGTACGACGGTAGAAAGAGACAATACACACCAGGTGGTTGTAATAGATAAGTGCTGGTAATAGTTTATTTGTAGAAAAATAGGCGTGAGGAAGGCTTGTCGTCTTTTTACCTTAGAAGTTTTACATTCCTTTTTTGTATAGTAAGGGATATCGAAATCTACATTACATTCATAGAAAATAATCGGGTTTCTGTGTAAAAAAAAAACATTGGGTTTCAGAATATACTTTGATCTATGATCCAATGTCTTTACCGAACTACCTACCTTCTTATTTACAAACCTAATGTATGGAATTGGAAATCTGTTGTTGCAGATAAGAAGCACGAATAAAGCTTGTAATGGCCATAGTTCGGTTGTATGTCCGACTGACCGAACTACTGCCACTTTAAAGGGTCAGTAAACCGGTTGATATTAACAACCGAACAAACGATACTACATGGAAATCTGTATGTGTTTTATGTATTACTAGCGGCCCGGTACATGCGTCGCTACGTGTGGTAAATGAAGAACCACTTGACGGATTTTGTGCAAACTTCTCATTAACCATCTTCTAAATAGGCCGAACAGACCCTGAAAGTTTGGTTTAGATAGGTGAGCCCGTTCTTGTCTTATAAAGTGACAACGAAAAATTCCACTTATTTTTGTATATTAAGACGTTACTCGGGATAATATAGCTCGAATGGTGAAAGAATTAAAAAAAAGGTCCAGTTGTTTTTGGCCCTATTCATTGCAACCAAACAAACAAAGTTTTCATCTTTATACTATTAGTATGATTAGCGTTAATATGCATGAAGTGGCTGTACTTCCCAAAAAGAAAAAAAAATACATCAGCAAAAAGCTTTAACCAAAGCTCCAACCATACTCATACCTTCTATATACCACCAATTTTACTTGCAAATGTGCCGTTTTCACAACTGGGCCGGAGCCAAGCGTTGTATAACAGATTAGCTAATTCGCTGATGGATTTACGAGCCGGTATCGGAGCTTCCTCTTCACAAGATAACGTGGAGAAAGGAAATTGGTTTCAAGACGAGTTTAGAGGTGTCCATGTATAGATAACAGTGCATCAGAAGATGCTTATGTGAGGTAGGTGCTTCTTTATGTTATAGAGAGGCAAACGAACAAGAGGGTCACCTGATGAGAAGTGATCACCGCTGCCCATGGACATCAACAATCGCACAAGAGTCGCAGATGCGTTTCCTGCCTTTAAAACCCCGTACCCGCCCTAACTAAGCTCTGGCAAGTTAAAAGCTGGTGAGTAAGGACTCACCAGCAGAAACATGGCACAACAGTTCCGAAGTGCTAGGTAAATCACTGTGGTCTTATGTAAGGTGGAGGTATTTCCTCAGACGAAAGGCTCATGCGAGTGGAAGTTACACTTAGCTCCTACTTCTCTTAAAATGACATAAGTATGTCGACAAATAGGCATATTCTGTACTCGAGAGTTTTGATCGAGGAATGCAAAGCGTTAAATACATTAAAATGGGAAAACCAGTCTTAAAACCAAACAAATCGAATCACTATTAGTGGAACAACATCCTTAACCGTTCCCTATTCCACAAAAAAACTAGACCCATTTCATATGCATGAATTTCGTCATACCAATTTCCCGTTTAATTTATTTAAACGTTTCAAACCAGCCTGAAATCTAGTTGTTAAATGCAGATTGCAATAAGCCCTCGAGCTAGCAAGCACCTGCGTGTGGCGAAATACTCATGTTACACATTCAGACGGACTACGGACTGTAAAGCTTTTAGCAAGGTAATCCACATTGAGCACCCGCAGCTTGAGCACCTAGCCTAGTACCCTTTTGAGGAGCTCAATGACGCAGTGGTTAGCGCTCGGCCTGCGACTGCTAAGTTAAGCAACTTTCGCAGAGGCCAGTCATCGGATGGATGACAGAAAAAAATAATCTGAAGCTTATACGTGCTTCGGAAGGCACGTTAAGCCGTTAGTCCTGCGCCTGATCTTCCTATGGTCGTGTTAGATTGCTGTCCCACCGAACTATGAGAGTGAGGGAATAGGAAGTGCACTGTGCTGGCGCACTAAATGGTACACTTTAATATATCCTGCGGATCTACACTTTGAGCACCTATAATTTCAAAAAGCAAAGTCAGATTTTCCACCTGCGGTTGCTCAGAAATTGGGTGCGCAAAGTGGACAACCTCTTTTTAAAAAGTAACATGTGGATAGGTTACTATTCTTGTAAGTATTGTCAGAAGTGATGTTATAATCTGACTAGTGGAATGATTGATAATGTCTTATTGTCAATCGATCTACATCTGGCAACTTAACGGTTTAATTTAATGCATTGCAACTTCTTTACTGCCGGTTTTGAAAAGTAATAATCGAGTTTTAAAGTTTGTAGTTTCTGAATAAATTACTGCGTTTTGAAGTAGGCGGTAGAATCGTTACCTAAGTGTTAGTAAGTAATTTATATTTATTTAATTAAAAATACAATGCAGGCGGACACCCGCCGAACTTCAGTCGCGTTTTTTCTGCCTAGTGTGTTTCTATACTAAATATAGGTCATAACAAGTCATATTCGTAATTAGAATGTATCTCTGATGATGTAAACAGATAGACAATAGAATCGTGACATAGCAAGTGGTCACATTAGGAATATTGCATCTGACTCAATTTAGATCACTTTTTGTTTGCTAACGTTTGTGCGTGACATGAAATCTCAGTGAGACTTATTCCCTTGAATAAGAATAAAGTAAATAATGTTGGCTTATTTAAGAGTTGAGTGATTGATTTACTATAAGTAAAATGATCATACTAATTACAAATAAATAAATGAATAAAATAATAGATATAAGGTATAAAATTTTTATTAATTATACCTTAAAATTGAAAATAACTTCTGATCTCAGGCGGGGGATTGAATCCAGCACCTATTGAAATTTTTCTTGGTTTAGAATTTAAAAAGTTTATGGATAAAGGTAAATAATATAGGAAGTATATAGTAATATAAGATAATCCTATCGCAGTCTACTGCTTTTTTTTTTTTTTTTTTTTTTTTTTTTTTTTTTTATAGTGGAAGAAAATGCGTTACGCATGTCTCGCCGCATAGGTGAATTTGGCGGGGGTCTGTGGGACTATCTACTTCCATTCAAAACGATAGACTACCCACTAAAAACTTCCACTACTTCCTCTCTCGAAGCCATATTGGCCATTGGGGGACCAGGGTTTTATTCTCCCCATTGGGCCGCGGCGACTTGCTTGGAGAACCAAGCCCATCACAGCTAAAGGGTGACCGAGGAAGTGTGGTCACCCTCTTAAGTCATTTGGGACCGTGCAAAATAAGCGGTAGCTCACCTACCACTGCTCATTTAGCCCCGTTTAAAGGGGGATGAGGTGCGCATAGCGCCTCCTCCTTTCTCCAACCCGACGATGCCGAAGCCGTTCCGCATGAGCTTCTTCCTCCCGCATCCGCTCCGATGCCTCTTTTTGGGAGATGACCTCCTCGCAGAAGGAGGCTGCCACCTCCCAGGATTCCTCAGAAGTGAGCATGGCGCATGCCATGCTAGATAGCGAGAGTTCCTGACTGATTGCTGCCTTGAGAGCCTCCCTAGGCGTGTCCCATGCTGGGCACTCTAGGAGCGTATGTTCGGCATCATCTACTAAAGCGTCGCAGTCATGGCACCGCTCAGATGCCTCACTTCCAATTCGACACAGGTACTTACCGAAGCAACCGTGCCCTGTAAGCACCTGTGTCAACCTGAATGTAACGGTGCCATGCTTTCGACTACACCATTCCCTCAAGATTGGGCTAATAGCATTAGTCGTTCGAATGCCCGTAGAGTCCGTTTGTAAACTCTCCACCCATTTCTCCATCATGGTCGCTTTCATATTTTGTCGAACCGCCGCTAATTCCGTAGGAGCCAGTCTGTCTCCTCTTCCGCTATTTGCCTTACGCTCCAAATATACCTCCCTAAGGACCTGTGATTCTAGCTCCCAAGGAGGCATGCCTGCAAGAACACAAGCCGCCGTGTGTGAAATAGTGCGGTATCCACGTATAGCTCTGATGGCAATGGCCCTTTGGGGCTGCCGGAGAAGTCTTTTACAGACGTTATTTATTCGGTCAGCCCACACCGGCGCTCCATACAGGGCCATGCTCCTAAGCACGCCGGCAAATAGTCGCCTACAACTGTCCTCAGGACCGCCAAGATTAGGTAGCAGACGACCCAGTGAACCTGCCACTTTCTTCAGTTTTGGTGCTAGAAGTTTAAAGTGGTCCACAAACTTCCAGCGACCATCAAGAACAAGGCCCAGGTATTTCATATTGGGGCGTAGTGGCAGTCCAGCTCCATCAATAATAATTGTTGCGTCTTCAGGTGGGCCTCGCCGTGGGCCATGAAAGAGAATAGCTTCCGTCTTTTCGATAGCCACGTTTAACCCCAACTCTCTTATCCTGTCAATGACTAGTGAGGTTGCAATCCCAGCGAGTCTCTTGGCATCCTCAAATGTTTTGCCTTGTGCGGTGATGAGAGTGTCATCGGCATAGCAAAGCATGCCTGTTTTAGGTAAGAGGTTACCTCTCAGGACCCAGTCATATCCTATATTCCACAAGAGTGGGCCAAGGACCGACCCCTGTGGAACTCCACACACCATTTCTCGTACCACTAGTTCCCCCTCAGCATTGGGGTATAAAATTTGACGCCTGTGCAAATAACTCTCAACAATTTTTGTAAGGTAAAGGGGCAGACTATGGTATCTAAGGCCCTCCTTAATTACTCCGAAGGGAAGGGTGTTGAACGCATTGCGGATATCTAAAGATACCGCAACCACAACTTCCTTTTGTGCAGTTGCTCTTTCTGTCATCTCTCGCAAGGCCAATAGTGCATCTACCGTCGACCGCTGACGTCGGAAGCCGAACTGATTCTCTGAAAGGTTAGGACCCACCGTGTCAAGGTGCTGAACTATTCGATCTGCGATAATTCTTTCCAAAATTTTTGCTAGTTCATCCAACAACACGACAGGGCGGTAAGCCGATGGGGAGTCAGCTGGCCTTCCTTCCTTCATTAGGAGACAAAGCCGGCCACGTTTCCAAACTTGAGGAAATACTCCTGACTTGAGACAGTCACTGAATATCTCCTGTATTAATCCGCCAAGATGCCTCAGGACTACAGGAAGGATCCGCCGGGGTATTCCATCTGGGCCTGGGGCTTTCTTTTTGATTTGAAGATGGTCAATGATGCTCTCCATTTCAACCTGCGTCACGGGGGTAAAACCAGAGTCGGTACATTCCTGTCGCTGCGGTGGAATCAGAGGTGCTGTCTGTGTGAGAGTGTCGGGGAAAAGACCCGCAACAACATTTGCGAGGAGCTCTGGTTCCATTGATTCCATTGGAGGCGCCTGGTGTTTGAACTTGTTTCTTACCATACGGAACGGACGCCCCCATGGATTGCAGTCCAAACTTTGCAAAAACTCTTCCCAAGCATGTCTTTTGGCTTCGGCAATAGCTCCCGCAAATGTTGTCTTGGCTTCCCTATAAGCACCTGTAAGCCGTTCACCTTCCTCTGGTTCCATGCTACGACGTCGCGGTCTCCTTCTCCATCTCTGAAGCGCGCGTCTCGCTCGAAGGGTTGCTGCCCGATGAAGCGCTAGATCCTCACCCCACCAGTATACACTTGTTCTTCTCTCTGATATACCGTGAACTTTAGGCATACTTGCGCTACACACAGCCGAAATAGCATCCACCAGTTCCTTTACCCGCGCCTCCAGGTCTGCTGGTCTTTCTCGTGCTTCTAGGCACCAGGCCTGTGTTAAAGCTGCTTCTTCAGCCAGTTCTTTGTCTAGCTTTGTTACTCCCCAACGTGGAAAATGCGAACCCACAGGACGGGGCACAACCGCAGGTCTACCATCCCTTGGCAAAACCCCGAAGCGGATATACCGATGATCCGATAGGGTTTCATACTCAGTGTGAACCTTCCACCCATTCACTCTACGTGCCAATGAAGGCGTTGCGAAGGTGAGGTCTACGATTGACCCTCCGTTTTGTCGGACACACGTATATGTAGAGCCTTGGTTTAGGACCTGCAGTCCTGCCGCCGTGGCCCACTCATAAACAGCCCGACCTTTTGCGTTGGTGACAGGAGAGTTCCATGCTGAATGTTTAGCATTGAAGTCCCCCGCCACCAATACTTGCAACGGTGACAGCCGACGAATAACCCCACTCAACACTGTCAATCTCCGCTCCAACACTTCCGTAGCCCAGTTAGGAGAGAAATAAATGCCTACAAATGCGAATTCTCCCCAGGTCACCGCCACATAACCCGGCCCTCTTTCTCTCATTAATGGACATACATAGACTGATGATGATGATGAATGCTTAAGAAGAAATATACAAATAGATACCAATGCTTGTTTGATCTATTTACATCTAAAATCAGATGACAGAAATAATAATGAAGCCAACAAAAAAAAAGTATTGTGAAAGGATTCTTTAATAAAGAGGTGGCCTGGTTATTTACCATGGTAAGTGCTACGAATCGAAAAGAAGTTACCATTTATCTAGACAGAATATTGCTTGGTCCAAATGTGTTGCAGCAATCATGTTCACTAACAATCTTTACTTCACTGCCATCACCTTTACTGTGACATACGCACGCACAGCAAAGCCTTTGTGCATGCGTCACGAAAACGCTATTTGTCGCCAGCACCTATTGACATGTGTATCATGCCGAGAATAGGTCTATTAACTATTAGATCAACATTCTAGAGTAAGGTTGAACTGCCTTTGATTGTGCTGTGTTGGTGCAATGGTTGTGAAGTTGGCTAATTCGTGATTGCATTTTTTATTTTGACCTACCATTAATGACTGCTTTCGTGGTGCAGTGGTTAGAGCGCTGTGCTCAAACCCTGGATGTCGTGGGTTCGAATCCCGCAAGCAAAATTTTTCACTTTGTGTTGGTTTACCCAGTTTGAGTTTGACATTGCAAGCTTGAATCACCTGATTCTCTAGGTGTTTGACTCGGTTCGGACTTAGTTTACAGACAACTGTCATAGCAAATATCATTTGTAATGCCCTCAAGATAAAATTTGGATGGTGGACGCTTGAAAAAAAGATGCCAATTTTTGGCAATGCCTTTTTACACAACAGTAAATATATCGATATATTATCTAATATTACGTAACATTGAAGGTTACAAAAATCGCAAACATCATTGGTTGTAATCTAGCCTGCGTGGGCGCACACTGCATTTACTAGGTCAACAGGTGATTTTTTATGAGTAGCAATGATATCTCGAAGGCCTAAGGACCTAGAAACTATTATGTCAAGTATCATTATTTGTCGAACTCTTGATTTGGCCAATAATTGGCTAAGATTGTATCTTGATCGTCTTGGACAGCATCCAAAAACGTTTATGGAATTAAATAATATTTGAATTTAGGTACTAGATCGGTTTTTTTATTGTTTTTGGTGCGTTTTGTCCACCATGTATCATGAGGAACAGGATTCTATAAAATAAGAAAACTTATGACAAATCTTTTGACTACGACTAAGTATGATCCTGAATTGATCAGACTGGTTATAACAATAGAGAGACTGTCGTCTGACCTCCGTAACCTAAGGGTTACGTTGATCTTTTGGATCACAATCAGGACCAACGGCTTGAAGTTTTTTTTTTATATATTTTATGTACCTATACATATGTAAACTATGTAACCACATCTGTTTCTGAAATAAACAATTTCATTTTATTTCATTTTCATATCAAAGTGCCTTCCGACGCACGAAATCATCATTTTTACCGGACAATCAGGTGATTCAAGCCTGCAATGTTCAACACAAAGTATATTACAGTATTAAACAATATAAGTACAATGTAAATATAACTTATAAAGTATAAAAATTACGTAAACAACAAATAGGTAAGTACGTCTGTTCCACGTGACTGGATTCCGTCATTAGCTCACTTCCTTCTCATACGAAGAACAAAGCAACTATTAGTTTAGATTGCCGGACAAAGCAATTTATATACAATGTAGAATCTAGTGGTTTTCTATAATCGTGTAAGTTGTTATCGAGTTATCTGTTAAAACATCTGTAACGGCTGAAGCAGAGCGTAATATAGTCAATTTCGAATAGTAGCTCTACCATAACGATTTCCCTTTTATTTCACTACACTGGTGTTCTTACATCTCCACTATTTCCCATTACCATTTTTTTTTCATTGGAGAATGCATTGACGCACTATGACACCGCATGCCAGCGTAGCCTGCGGCCGTGTGTGGGGCTCGAGCGCATGAAAAACTGCTAAACTCCAACGGTTTCCCCTTTGCTCGCATGAGGACGGATCGCTGCCAGCCGCCAATGGGCGGCTTATGTTCGACCCGTCTTAAGTCTCACCATAACCTGTATCACGATATGTGGAAAATATCGTGAATCCATTATAATTTGCAAAGAGAGTAGATACATAATTGTGTGTTTTATTTCAAATATTGATCATCGACCTTCAGAAATCGTTACTAATCTAATAGAGCTCTAGAGTTTGTTTGAACGCGCAAATCTCAGGAACTACTGGTTTGAAAAGAAAAATACTTTGTGCTAGATAGTCCATGTGCCAAAGAAGGCTTTGGCCTCCCTTGCTACATGGAGCTATAGTAGGTAGGTATGTGTGCGGAAACCGAAATCCACGTGAATGGAGTCGGTGTAGCAAGGAATACGACTCACGGGGAAGTAGCCACAGCGTCAGATATTATTTTTATTCCTTCCTCCGACATTAGGTGAGCTTTTATCCTTTTTGGTAGGCATTTCGAATTAATCTATACATCTATACAAATATTATAAAGAGGAAAGGTTTGATTTTTTGTTTGTTTGTTTGTTTGTATGAATTGAATAGGCTCCGAAACTACTTGGCAGATTTGAAAAGTTCTTTCACTGTTGGAAAGCTACATTCACCCAGAGTAACATAGGCTATATTTTATCCCGGTACGGGAAGTAGTTCCCCCGGGACGCGGGTGAAACCGCGTGACGGGCCGCTAGTAATAAATAAAAACACATAAATAAATATTTCCCAAACTCACATACATACATTGATCTGACTCCGTTTTAAGGAGCTTAAGCACTTGGGTTACAGAAATTGGAGGTATCATGTGTATTTACAAAAGCCTTTTCTAATGATGTTCAGAGAGCTTGAAAATGTCTTGACATATCCTAAGTAAGTCCCATTGACGACCTGCTTGGTGCAATGGTCAAGATGTTGCCTATTACGTAGAGGTCGCGGGTTCGATCCCCGCACAGGACAATTATTTGTGTGCATGAACATATCTGTTTGTCCTGGTCTGGGTGTTATATGTATCTATTTATGTATATTTGTAATACCACTGTTGATTCTGATGTCTGTAACACAAGTGCTTAAGCTACTGAACACGGTGTCAGATATTTATTTATTTATTTATAAGCTAAACCACGGAGGTGTTATACGTGGAAGTGCTACTCCGGTTGTGACGTCACCGCGGCCCACGCCACCTCCGCGGCAAAAACAATGTTAATTAGCTTTAGTTATTTTGTTTATGTTGTGTAACACCCAGGGTTAGTGGTCGAACTGGCCGTGGTATCTGGAGCTATTTATAAGCTGGGTGTTTACTTTAAAACGCAAGAAAATAGTAGCAATAATAAACAAACATACCTACTTTACCTTAATCTAATGGAAAAATTGTAAATAACCTATCTACGTAAGTAGTTCAATAAAATTTATATTCAATCATCTTCAATTTTCCTTTTGTATTCATTCGTAATATGGGTGATTACCATATAGTAAAGTAAAGTTAAGTAAAGTATCAGGCTATTACCTACTGATCCAATGCAGGGCAAAGGCCTTTAACATTTGAAATCAAGTTTTCGTTACAAAGACGGGTTTTGACTTAATCACCACGTTTGCCAAATGCGGGTTGGTAATCACAAACCCGGGTCGCGTTCGGAAAAATCAATACAAATTTTGCCCGACCCCGGAATCGAACCCAGGACCTCGAGACCACGATCCGATACTTAGCCACTAAACCATCGAGGCGTCGATAATGATAAAATTGATAAAGGATGATTAAATAATTAAGCCGAGTTAATGACAAAACAATTCTACAACGTGTACTTGAATCGAAAAGTTAAAAAAATATGGTTGTTAGCTAAATTAGTTCAAGTTTGAATAAAATTCAGCAGCATCACTTGCGCAAAGGTATGAACTTTAACAAGATTTTATGAGAACAATAATATGTATATGGCGTGAAATCGTATTCAATGTTGATTTTCACATCCATCCCAAATATTTTGATAACACTAGGTAACAACCGTAAAGTCATTGACGAAATCTACATATTTCCAAACGATTTCACGGCACATGTAAGCATCTTATAAATATTGCTCTATACAGACTTGAAGTGCATCGTCAATTTGCTCGACCTCTGCTCGATAAGTATGAAATTGCTCAGTATTGTGTTGCCTCATAGCCTTCTCGTATCAAGTGATTGGTATCCCGACCTTTACTGATAGGTAATGATAAATCGATATAGAAATAGTTAGATGTGAATCGGATGGAGATTTTTCTATTAGACGCCTTAAATAAAGGCTTAATTGATTAATTATTAAGTAAGAAGTTATGCAAGTGTAGGTATGTTAAATTACTATAAAGTTGATTTAGATCGGTGCTCCGTGCTTGAATCAATGTAAACCGACACACACTACCCTAGTAGCCGACCAAAAATACAAGTATCCATCCTGGTTCTAATATCAATATAAGGTGGGGGCAGCGTTATAATCGCGTAGAAGGCTTCGTGCTACTTAAAGTGATTCCTCCCAATTATGGACGATGAGGGAGCGCTGCATTTTCAATAGGTTCTAATATCAATACAATAAGGTACACTACACTACACTTCTGCACACCGCGACTGTACACCGCGTAATAGCTCAATATTACAACAATATTTACCAGACCATTTGGATCATAGACGGGACCTACGGCTTAACGTGCCTTCCGAGTTCCGAAGCACGGAATCATCATTCCGATCATACAGGTGATTCAAGCCTACAATGTCATTACCAAACTGGGAAAACCAAAACAAAGTGAAAGTGTTCCCCGAGGGATTCGAACCCACGACCTTACAGGTTCACATCTACGCTACTGTACACCACGTAATAACTCAATATTACAACAATGTTTCTGTACATTGATCATTGTTCGGGAGATTACGCTTCGAGATACGATCGGTTCATAAATCTTCTGATAGTGAATCTTGGATGCTCATGTTTACACTGCGGTTATTGTTTAAAGATGGATAGATAGAAATTGAGCAAACAGGTGCTTGGTAAATTGTAACTTGTAACATCCGGGGCAAAATCTTTACATGAAAACATACCTACCTTCCAAACATTTCACTGAGGCCCTGTTTCATCTCTAATCATGAAATAGTTATCAAGTAGTTTACAAAATAATAAATTCTCAGATTTAATATTGTTTAATGATTTTAATGAAATTGACCTTAAAAATATTTGCATGTCAATAAATTGACAAAATACGCTAGATCTAATTTATATACTCTGTAACACCTATTTGTACACCGTGTTTTATGTCAAATAAATAAATTATTATTATTATTATTATTTTTAAACACACCAATTTATTGCTCTAACTCCGAAAGCTTGTAAATGCTTGGGAATAAATAAAAAATAAATTCATTTGACTAACTCACCAGTTGCCTAGCCACAAAATCTCGAATCTTGTAGGTACTGTGGATACTAGGAAAACGGATGGACATACTTTATTTATACTTTTATAAACATCCATGACTCGGGTAAAAATGCCGATTTTCATCACTCAAACATTTGCCCCTAGCGGGATTCGAACCCACGACCCTGATAAACATACTTCTACTTTCCAAATATACAAACATGACCCGAGCACATAAAATCACCTAGGTACCTATAGTCCAGTAATTTTAGCAATTTTGATCCACGATCTGCGGAATAATTCCTAGTGAGCTGAATTTTTGTATACACCTTTATTATGATATGGTAATGATGATGTGAAAAATCGACATTGATATCGTGCCGGCTAAAAAAGTTATAGGGGTCCAAACGTCACGAAAATCAGTTTTTCGCAAAAATCTCGCGATCTATTGCTCAGAGGTCAATAATCTATACTAATATATAAAGCTGAAGAGTTTGTTTGTTTGTTTGTTTGTTTGTTTGTTTGAACGCGCTAATCTCAGGAACTACTGGTCCGATTTGAAAAATTCTTTTTGCGTTGGATAGCCTATTTGACGAGGAAGGTTATAGGCTATAGTATATAACTATTATTTTACCCCAAGGGGATGAAAAAGGGGATTAATATTTGTATGAAACATTGTCAATTTTAAACCGATCGGGCTGGGACTTTGCATGCATAAAGCTACTATGACATAAAGATCCCTTTAAAAAGGATTTTTATATGTTCCACCCCAAGGGGATGAAAAAGGGGATTAATGTTTGTATGAAACATTGTCAATTTTAAACCGATCGGGCAGGGACTTGCTATGCATAAAGCTACTATGACATAAAGATCCCCTTAGAAAGGATTTTATATGTTCCACCCCAAGGGGATGAAAAAGGGGATTAATTTTTGTATGAAACTTTGTCAATTTTAAACCGATCGGGCAGGGACTTGCCATGCATAAAGCTACTATGACATAAAGATCCCCTTAGAAAGGATTTTATATGTTCCACCCCAAGGGGATGAAAAAGGCGATTAATGTTTATATGAAACTTTGTCAATTTTAAACCGATCGGGCTGGGACTTGCCATGCATAAAGCTACTATGACATAAAGATCCCCTTAGAAAGGATTTTTATATGCTCCACCCCAAGGGGATGAAAAAGGGGATTAATGTTTGTATGACACTTTGTCAATTTTAAACCGATCGGGCTGGGACTTGCCATGCATAAAGCTACTATGACATAAAGATCCCCTTAGAAAGGATTTTATATGTTCCACCCCAAGGGGATGAAAAAGGGGATTAATTTTTGTATGAAACTTTGTCAATTTTAAACCGATCGGGCTGGGACTTGCCATGCATAAAGTTACTATGACATAAAGATTCCCTTAGAAAGGGTTTTTGATATGTTCCACCCCAAGGGGATGAAAAAGGGGATTAATGTTTGTATGGAACTTTATAGGTATAGTGTATGTTTGCGGGAACCGGAAACCACGCGGACGGAGTCGCGGGCGACCGCTAGTGGTTTCATAAAAGTTGTTTGTCGTAAAATTGTCTACAAAAAAGGTCTCTTTCATTTTTTTGTAGAATTAACCGTTTTTGAAATAGAGACTAGAATGCACTCACATATGGTATTGTATACCGTACGCCGCATACCAAGGCATAAACCCTATTGTTTGTTTTTTTCCCTTTTTTGTTTGTGTGTTTTTTGTTAGTATGATGAGCTACATATAGAAATATAAGGGACTTGTAATACTAGTACAGTAAGGAAAATAGGAATATCAGCTATAAAAAACTAAGTGGCAATTTTTTTTGTTACTTTATAACTCAAGAACGGGCTCACCGATCCATACAAAATTTTCAGGGTTTGTACAGACTATTTAGTAGATGTTTTATGTGAAGTTTGAACAAAATCGGTCGTTCACTTTATACGTAGCGAAGCACGTACCGGGCCGCTAGTAATGATATAGATATGCTATGTCCCATGACGTTTGGACCCCTATAACTTTTTTAGCCGGCACGATATCAATGTCGATTTTTCACATCTTCATTGCAATATCATAATAAAGGCGTATACAAAATTTCAGCCCACTAGGATTTTTTCCGCAGATCGTGGATCAAAAGTGCTAAAATTCACATTGCATATCTATATCATTACTAGCGGCCCGATACATGCTTCGCTACGTATAAAGTGAAGCGACCGATTTTGTTCAAACTTCACATAAAACATATACTAAATAGTTTGTACAAACCCTGAAAATTTGGTTTGGATCGATGAGCCCGTTCTTGAGTTATAAAGTGACAAAGAAAATTGTCACTTAGTTTTTTTTTAGTTGATATTCCTATTTTCCTGACTGTACTAGAGTATTACAAGTCCTTTATATTCCCATATGTAGATCATCATACTAACAAAAACACACAAACAAAAAAGGGAAAAAAACAAACAATAGGGTTTATGCCTTGGTATGCGCCGTACGGTATACAATACCATATGTGAGTGCGTTCTAGTCTCTATTTCAAAAACGGTTAATACTACAGAAAATTACAAGAAACCTTTTTTGTAGAAAATGTTACGACGAACAACTTTTATGAAACCATTATTGACCTCTGAGCAATAGATCGCGAGATATTTGCGAAAAACTGATTTTCGTGACGTTTGGACCCCTATAACTTTTTTAGCCGGCACGATATCAATGTCGATTTTTCACATCATCATTACAATATCATAATAAAGGTATATACAAAAATTCAGCTCACTAGGAATTATTCCGCAGACAAAATCTAAAATTCCTGGACTACTACCGATGTTCAGATCATCACACAAACATTCTTTGCCCCTTACATTTACATTCCCATTGTGTTTAAAAGTTTTGCATAGGAGTTTGCACCTATTACCTATGTAATTTTTTTTCAAATATCAAGAAGGTTCTTTTAAATATTTTTATTTTGAAATACAATTCCAAAGAGTTTCTAGTGTATATTCAGTCAGTTATTATTCTATCGGCTATGATACAACAAACGTAGCCTACGGTAATTTATCAAACCAGCCAGCCTCAAAGTTGCTTAGAAAGGGATACCGACTCTCCCTTTCGCTGTTAGAGCTTTTATGAAACTGCAGTTGCGAGAGGTTTACTATTTCGTAGCTTGCGAAGTTAATCTTAGACTTAATTACTTAGATAAACTTAGTAACTATTTTAGTCCTATAATAGGTATATTATACGAAGGTATTATACGAAGATTGAAACTTTATTTAGTTCGACTTATCAAAATGTTCGCAGTTTTCATCTGTTGAAAAAAGATTTTTGCTTTTACAAGAAAATAACAATCATGGAATTTTTTTTTGCTATGTTAGTAGTTAAAAAAATATCTTCAAACTTACCCAAAATAAAATAGTCCTTTCCGGCCGGCGACAGATACTAAAAAGAACAAAACACAATCAACACTAATCACAAACCGAGATCAAACTCCAAAACACAAGATTTGAAAACTCCTTCGACGATCACAGAAAAACTTACACGTCAGACCACTCTGTGCCGGGGCAACTAATTCGAAATTCAAAAAACTAAATCACACAAATTGGCGCGCTGTTTGACAGAATGAAAATGAAAATGGCGGACGGCCGTTCTCCTCAAGAACTCGAGGTCGACTGAATGAGTTGGATGGATTGGCGAGTGAGAGAACCTTATTACGTAGCCCAAAGCCTTTACTGCAAATAATAATTCGTAGGAGGCCGTTTCTTTGCAAGGAAAACGACTTGTTTTTTTGTTATTGTAATCTAATATTTAATGTGGCATTTGACAATCAAAATGGCGGTTGATAAAATTATCTGTCATCTAAAAAGGCGATTTGTAAATGATTGTTATGCATTTGCGATTAGATCATTGCTTTGTTATTATTTTGAAAAATAATTAAAAAGGTTCCGGTGCTTATAAAAAAATATTTAAAGAAAGTATGCCCTTGGAAATGTATGCCAAGGCTTCTATAGTCCTAGAAGTAGAACATAGGTTGACATCACCTACACTAACTAATAAATTAATTTACTGTGACTTGACTATAAAACTAAAACACCACAACAACTGTCTTGGCAATTCTTAATGGACTGGTTTGCATTTGGAAAGCATGCTGATTAAGCCAAAACCCATCTTTGTGACAAAACTTGATTTCAAATGGTGGAGACCTTTGCTCTGCCTTGTCTATTTCACACACAAACTCGTAGAGTGCTGGTTTCAACACAATGTGTTCCCTCACCGTAGAGCTAGTATAAAATTACGCATCTCTGGATTATAAAGCTTTGACAAGCGTAAAAAGCGTTTGAGGGATATCCCGTCAGGATGGGCAGCAGTGTCATTGCTGTGACTATGATCCTGAATAATTGACAGGTCTGATAATTACAATGAAGCGACTGTCGTCTGACCTCCGCAACCCTTACAAAAAAACCAGACCATATATCTTAGTCGGGACCAACTTAACTTGCCTGCCGAATCACAGAATCATCATTCCTTTCGGACAATCAGAAGTTTCAACCCTACAATGTCCTATCCAAACAAGAAAACAAACTCAAAGTTAAAGTGTTCCCCGCGGGATTTGAACACACGACCTCCGATGTTTTTGAGCACAGTGTTCTAAACACTACACCACGATACCAATTAGCAGCGTGCCCCTGAATTTTTATCAATTAGTTCACCTTACACTGCGGTCACCATTGCGCCTGTTTAGCATGATGACTATGGTAATAATCACCGAGCTCAAGATAGGCCTTCGTCCAGCTGTGGACTGCAACAGTCTGATAATAACTACCAAAGTCTTCATCTTCATCCCGGTTGCATCCTTAGTGTAGGAACACGCTAGGCTGAAAATACGCGATGTAATTTCGGCATAGAGTGTCAACTCCTTTTAAAAGTGTGTCATATCATGTAAAACGACGGAACGTAAATTCAGCCACGTACATTCGGTCGCGTTTTATCCGCATAGATTGTTTCTACACTTAGCTACTCTTAGCCGAGGATACATCACAGGGTCTGGGTGATCACTACCGAAGTAACATCCCGAGATCCTTCAATTATTTAAATTATCAAAATATTCTTAAAGTGCCATGACACCACTTGGAGGTGTAGGCGATACAACAATATTTTATTAACTTAACGACCATTAAGCTTCGGCGTAGGAGGACTGATGACAAAACCAGCGTTGCCAATGTCAGAAATATAAAATATTGCCATTAAAATCAATGGTGCTTTTATTTCGTCTAGTGTAGGTACAGCATGTGAAACATAACTTTAGATCTTGCGCTGTCGCGTAGGTGCAGTGCAGTCTTTTTTCATAGGGAAACGCTTTGAATTTCTTTTTTTGAATGCGCTTATCTCAGGAACTACTGGTTCTAATCGAAAAAATATTTTTGTGTTGGATAGTCCATTCGTCGAGGAAAGCTTTGAAATGCAATAATTTATGCAGCAATTTGATTCACTTAGTAAATTCTTTTGCACGTCAAAACTGTTTTCGCTATACCATAAAATTAAGTGTTCGGAAACCAAAAGCCACACAGACAAAGTCGCGGGTGGCCGCTAGTTATTAAATAAGTATGTGACCTATTTTCTTAATAACTATCTAATCGAGGTTTATGGGTAGGTATTATAACATTTTTAACAACCTGTCTACTTATTCATAAGGAAATATGGCCTATCTGCGATATAATATTATCTGCACATGCCACTTTAGAGCGACTAACTATAGTGGCCAACTTATTTGGCCATCACTGTAGTAGTCATTAAATAATAGGAATGTTGAACTTATGATGTAGTTCATACTTAGTTTTTGTAAATTCAAGAAGGTTCCAGGAATCCAAAGTTTCGCCGTTAATAAAACTTTAGTTATTTGTGGTTGAGCGTTGAGCTTTGCAGTCATTAAAAATCACATTCCGAATAGCAACCATTTCATAATGTTATAATGGATCAAACACGAAAACTTTTTGGTAAGAAATTAACTGTAAAATAAAGTAAACGACTTAGGTTTTATTAGGCCCTTTTCTTTGACATTGGTATGTACTTGATTTATTTTTGCAAGCAGAATGGACATAGTAGTGCCATCTATTGTCAGTGTGAATCTTATTCTTACTGCCATCTGTCTAACAATCTCTGAAACATTTAATTATCATGTCGCGATGCCAGCGCCACATAGTTCTGGAATTATCCGCATTCCTTACACGCGCACAATGCTCCCAAATTAAGTAGATCCTAAAAAATAGGCTACTATGTGACAATTTTAGTCATCTTAAAATGGTCGCATTTAATGTTATTATTGCATTCATTGACATTCTGCCTAAATAAAAAGTCTGACCTGTTTTTTATCCGAAATGTGACCTAGCTGACCTAAATATTTTTAATACATTTAATATTATTTTTCAAGGCTATAAATTAGAGCAATAATTTACAGTGAGACGAGTGTTTGACGGCAATTAATAACTTTATTAGTGATCAATAGTGTGATATAATTTAATAAGTTGGACTTATATTGTTTTACCAAACTCTATTTTATTATAGCCTAGTTATATTATGCCCTATAGTACAATTTATTGACCTGTTAAATCGTTTTGTATACAATTTGTTGAATGAATTTCGGAATATTATATCCTCGTTACTAAATTATTTTTTTATCCTTTAATACAAGTTAAAGCAATTCAAATAATTTGTTGGTGCACTAATTACAAATAAAAATGTCTTTCGTGAAATGTTGCTTTGAGTCCGGAGAAGGGCACGATTTTTTGGATTCCTTCGTGCAAAAATGTACCGATCCTGGATGTAAGTATTTGCAATTTTCGTTTGTTCTTATTAGTGGTTGTACACTTAAGATTTTTATATCATCAAACAGTTTAGCGTTAAGAAATTATCTTTAGAGGTTGTGAAATTGGCAACGGTTCAATTCAATGCGAATGTATTTTTAGGCACAATGCAATGCTGTGTTTATAATTTGTATTGATTTTTATCTTAAATCTGCCGCCCCGGAAATGAAACTTCCGGTAATCATCATTGGTTGGCGCTCTGCGTTTCGGCTTTACGCCAAATACATGTTTATAAAAAAAAAGAATTGTTTTGTTTTACTGTATTTTGGTGGTAAATTACAAAAGTTTTGAATGTATGTACAATCTAATTTCTAATTAATAAATTCGACAAGTATTTGAGAAATTTTGTTGACAAACTTAACTGACTTACCTCATGAATCGACGAAACGGAACTTCATAAATTGATTAGTTGACTGACTCACAGACTGCGAATAATGTCCCCAATTAGCTTTTTAGCCCTATAGTTCTTTAGTGTTATTAGTGAACAACAGTGCAACGAACATAATGGCTCAAGGTACGTCAAATAAATTTGTATTTACCCTTCTTAATCGAAATTCCGTAAAATCTTGTTTACAATTTTTCCATTTGACATTTGTGAATCGATGTGGCGCCATCTTGCTCCATCTGTCAAAAAGCGGCCTGGTGAATTTGAAGCGTTTTCACCTTTATATTCTAGTTTTTACTCAGAAAACACGACAAAAGATGGTTAATAACTGCTCGAAATTCAAGTCTGGACCCTAATTCGCTTGTGTGTGTAGGAATACTCTGAGAAATCTGTTCGAATTAAGTGACATTTTGCAATAGCATAATGACTGCAACAACGGTTCAAAGCCAGCCGAAAACCAACAGTGTGGCTCCTGCGAAGCCCCAGAAGAACTATGGGAAGATTGTGCTGACGTTGTATAACCTGCTTCTACCGGAATCTGCTTTCAAGGAGACACCGTCACAAGCAGACGGCCTTGACATAGAAACTGAGACTGACCTTCGTATCTTAGGGTGTGAGCTGATACAAACCGCTGGTATCCTACTCAGACTCCCTCAGGTTGCCATGGCAACAGGCCAGATCTACCTCCAAAGGTTTTATTACTCGAAATCATTTGTAAGATACCCTATGGAGACCATGGCTATGGGAAGTATATATTTAGCATCAAAAGTGGAAGAAAAGCCATGTAGAATAAGAGATGTGATCAATGTATTCCATCACATAAAGCAAGTGAGGGCCCAGAAGACTATAAGCCCGCTAATAGTTGACCAGAATTATATAGAACTGAAGAACCAAGTGATCAAAGCTGAAAGACGGATCTTGAAAGAGCTTGGCTTTTGTGTCCATGTGAAACACCCTCACAAACTGATTGTGGTTTACTTACAGCTGCTTCAATACGAAAAGAACCGTCAACTAATGCAGATGGCATGGAACTACATGAACGACGCTCTCCGTACGGATGCCTTCATGCGGTTTCCTCCAGAAACAATTGCATGTGCCTGTATTTACCTGACTGCACGTAAAATTGGATTACCTTTACCAAACAATCCACATTGGTTCCTTCTGTTCCGAGTTACCGAAGAAGAAATTAGAGAAGTGTGTATGCGGATACTACAGCTATATAAAAGAGCTAAGGTTAACCCTGATGAATTGGAGAGCAAGGTAGATGCTCTACGTAAGATATATCAGGCAAATAAGCATATCCAGAGCCAGAAAGAACAAGAAAAGAAGGAAAGTGAAAAGAAAGCGGAGTCACCAGCAGCTTCAACTTCAAAAGACACTCGACGAGACTCTAAAAAGGATAAATCTCCCAAAACTCCTCCATTATCATCAAAGTATCATAGCAGTCACAAGTCGAAGAAGGAGAGACGTTCCCGCTCACCTTATGACCGTAAACGTGATTACTCTAGCAAGCGGCATAAGTCCAGGTCTAGAGACCGTGAGGTGGATCGTTCCAGAGAGAGAAGGTCTGATGATAAACGGAGGAATTCTAGGAAATACGACGATTATGAGCGTTCTAAGTCTAGTCGAGACAGTAGGGACGATAAGAGAAAACACTGATGATTTATTATGTAATTTTTGTGATTAATAAAGATATTTTTAAACCCTTATTTGGTCTTTTTCTTGTACTTATCTAGGCACTATTAATCAATTGTATTTAGACATCATTATTTAAAAGCAAATATGTAACTTATATTTAATCATTTATAATCTAAAGATTTAAGCAACTTTACATCTTAATTTAACTTTATTAAGAATAAAAACAATTTTAATACAAAACCTTAGAGAAATAATTAACAATATCTCTCCATCAACATGAGCAGCTCGTCTGGGGAACTAAGTATCCCTTCATAACTGTTTAGCTATGTATCTGCTTGTGAGTAAGGTTACCAGAGCTCAGTTGGGGAGAGTATGGATTTTGAGGCAGGCAACGTATTAGCGACCTTTGTAGGGTTGTTGATGTCCATGGGCAGCCATGATCACTTACCATCGGTAGACCCACTTGCTCGTTTGCGACGTGTTAATAAAAAAAAATGATAAATAAATAAACAAACATAATTTAAATAAGTGCTTGATGACACCTACATTACTTTAGGGATTCAAATTAAGCCATTAAAATAAAAATATCTGCGTTAATTGTTATTTAGGTACGGCAAGCCACGCGTAATGTTTGAGGTGGGCGGATGACATAGTAAACTGTAGGAAAGTATCTCATAATTAAATTACGTTATATGAAACTCGTTTCACTGTGTATCTAATTTGAATTATAAGAAAGGCTTTGTGGTCGCCGCCTACAAAAAAATGTGTTAGATTGACTCTATTTCCTAATTAACTGAATTTCATTTAAATAAAATGAAACTAATAAATGCGATTAATAACTGACCAAGAAAAAAATGTTTTCCTACCAATTTCCTTTTCTTTACATGTTCGTTCAGGTCAGTTTACTAATCAAATCAGATCAAATATTTTTATAACCTTCGATTACATTGTTTTACAAATATATGTAAACACTAGCGGCCGCCAGCGACTCCGTCCGCGTGGGTTTCGGTTTCCGCACACAGTGTTACTATAGATAGCTTAAAGCCTTCCTTGACAAACGGTAAGTGGACTATCCAACTCAAAAGATTTTGTCAATTCGAACCTGATAGGCTAGCCACTTTGACGAATTCGCCATCCGCTTTCGTAGCGACTTATATCTCCATCCCGCTCACATAAAAAGGTATGCAGTTCGTGTATGGGGTGGCAATACATAAATTATAAGTCGCGACGAAAGCGTATGGCGAATTTGTCAAAGTGGCTAGCCTACCAGTAGTCCCTAAGATTAGCGCGTTCAAACCTATCTGGTTTAGTTACACGGGTTATTGTGAGTAAACCGTAAAAGGTAGATATATGCTGTCAAGCGATATTTTTTAGGCAATTTTATTTAAAATATTTCCGTCTTACATTATTTCTATTTAACTTTAACCATTAAGGCTGCACACGCGACAGAAGCTTTGAAATTGGAGGAATTTCTCCCGTTCTCCCAACTTCTTCCTTCACTGCTCTGCTCCTATTGATTGTAGGGTGATGAAAAGTATCCTATAATATGCCCAGGAGTATAAAGAATAATTATATGTACCAAGTTTCGTCAAAATCCGTCGAGTAGTTTTTGTTTCTATAAGGAACATACAGACAGACAGACAAAAATTTGACTGATTGCATTTTTGGCATCAGTATCGATCACTAATCACACCCTGATAGTTATTTTGAAAATATATTTCATGTACAGAATTGACCTCTCTACAGATTTATTATAAGTATAGATGATACCTACAAATCAAGGTGGAACATGGTGGTATTAATCAAGACAATGTAGCACGCCTGACATTGAAACTAATTTTGCTCGTTTCTCATAAAGTAAAGTATCAGCCTATTAATGTCCCACTGCAGGGCAAAGGCCTCCATCATTTGAAATCATGTTTTCGTTACAAAGATGGGTTTTGGCTTAATCACCACGCTTGCCAAATGCGGATTGGTGATCACAAACCCGGGCTGTGTTCAGAAAAATCAACACAAAGTTTGCCCGACCCAGGAATCGAACGCAGGACCTCGAGACCAAGGCCCGGTACTTAAACCACTAGACCATCGAGGCGAGGCGTTCGTTTCTCATACTTTCCAAATACTACTATGTGACGGGCGTGCGTAAATGCGGCTTGACACTTTTCCCTTCATTGATCAGAGCATCTATTTTTGACACGATACCTAAACGTCTTTATTTATAGATCAGTATGCATCCCCGCGCGTAACCTTTCAGACGGTTTTAAGCCAGACGATCGGCTTCTATCCTTTTAAATAAGGGCACGTTGCACTTTTAAAGTTTCTGATCCAATAAATAGTCTTGTCTTTAAGATTTTGTGTGAGCTATAGGTACATATGAAAATGACGAATAATCTCGGAGTTCGGACGGTTTAAAGCCAAACGGTCGGCTTGCATCCTTTTAAAATAAGGGCACGTTGCGTTGTTTTAAAGTTTCTGATCATAAATAGTCTTATTAATAAGATGTTGTGTGATGAGCTATATGAAAATGACGAATAATCTCGGGCCGTGTAAAGCAAGACGAACGGCTAATAAGGGCACGTTGCACTTTTAAAGTTACTGATCTGATAAATAGTCCTATTAATAAGATGTTGTGTGTGATAAGCTAGGTATTTAAATGACGAATAATCTCAGACGGTTTAAAGTTAGTTCGGCTTGCATCCTTTTAGAATAGTTAATTCTAGGATCAAATAAAGCCCAGTAGGTATAAGCGGAACGGTTGGATTTCAATAAAGCGTCCACAATTACTAAGCATTGTGTGAAGTATCAACTTCTGTGTGATTTATTCATAAGTTATTTTATTCGTAATCCTAATAAGATAACCACTGTCGGCATTATTTTGATAGTCTTCCACCAAATATTCAGAAATTAAGATTAGCTATCTTATTTTGAACGTTATTGTTGTGGGCATACGTGTCAAAATACAAATGACACGCCGAATGTACAGGGTACGCAGAATGGTAGGGTAACAATGCTTTTTTGCTAACATGGAATTCGTGGGAAGAATACAAAAAATATATAACTTTCTCTCTTCTCCTCTACTTTAAAATACCTCAAACAGTTTTATTACTACTGAAAATACTCATTATTAGGTCGTATATTTGCCTAAATATTTCTTATATTCCATGAATACTAATGATACATGAAAACTTTAGGACATTAAAAAAACTTTAGGACATTAAAACAGATGAAATATAGCATCAACTCAGTCAAACAAGATTCAATGCAATTATACTTAATCATGTCTATGATTCGCAGATAGATGAGTAATTATCTCCCAAGTTACGACTGAGATCATAGTTCAAAGTCTCTGTTTTACACAGTAACAAGATCTAAGGAAACAATTCATTTACGTAAATAAGTTACTCACAATATTTAAAGCATTCGCTCCAATTTAAAGAGTAGGCTGGTCAAATCAGTGACGGATTAAGATTACTGGATGCCCTAAGCAATCAACGCGTGCGGGCCCCCTACAACTAGAATTTTTGCTTCTTCTGATGACCCCCCAGATATGATGCCCTAGGCAATTTGATTAAGGGTTAATCCATCACAGAGTGTACCCCGAGTCTCGAGGTCCAAATGAATGAAACAGTGCTAAACGCAAGAATATAAACCGCCACTGCCATAAAAAAAAAATCAATTAAAAAGTGAAGAAGATAGCACTAATAATCGCACACATAACAAACAAATGGGGAAACCACTTTATTTTGAGGATTTATGTTTTGTTGTTAACATTAACGTTAATACTTCATGTAATATTAGCGATTTGTGAAATAAGGAAAATATAATTTGACCTTGCATTGTTCAAACTAACGTCATAAAGTCACATCATAACTTACGTTAAGTGTTATCCAAGTGTGTGTTATATGTAATCGGTGTCTAGTTATGCTCAAAAGTCTATATTTATCGGTATTAGAACTGTGACTAATTAGTAATTAGCCTATATCTAGGAAATCTTACAAGTTTACCGCAGACAGACTGAAATACCTAATTTGTAGATAACCTAGTACTGGTGTGAGTTATCTCTAGCGGTTCTTATCAGTGTTATATTGGAAGTTGTGACAGAGTCATAAACATGACAGGCCGTGGCTCTCATAACGTTTTTTTAAATATAAAATAATATTAAAAAATGTCATATAATAGAATAAAAGTGAAGTCAAAGGCGAAATAAGCGTTAGAAATAAAATAAGTGATATTAATTATCTAATAGTGAAGTACTTCATAAAATTAATGTTGGTTGTGATAGTGATGTTATTTTACATGGATTTTACCAGTGAAATATTTTCTGTGAAAGTACATAGAGTAATATTTTGTGATACAAACCTTTAGCTCTCATTTTACTCTTATTTTTTAAGTGAAAAACTTACCACAACTGTGATATCTAGTAAACTATGTTCCCATTTAGGTTTTATCAAGTGAAACAGGTTCAGCCACTATCTCAATAAAAAATCATTCATTTCAATACGGTATTTGACTGACAAGTTAAATCACCTACTTTTTTTAAATGTCAAAAACGGTACTTTGTAGGAAAAAAATTATGAAATATTGAATCGTGACGTCACGATGCAATAGTGTCAAATCAATACTCTTTTAACTTCAATTAGCTGTAATAATTTGTTTAAAGCTCAATAGTAACTGTGAGATAAAAAAATGTGCCTAATTTTTGATTGATTTGCGAGTTCACCGAGTAAGCTCATAGAATGCGCTATATACATTGTTTCTACAACTGCACCATCGCATTAGGTCCTCCTGTAATGATTGTGTATGTGTGTTTGTAAATAAATAAATAAATAAATAAATTTCGTCTTTAATCTTAGAATGTCATAATTTATTTCGTATGCAGTCAAATACCCAATTAAATATAACAAATAACGCACATAACACTTTTTAACCCCATTCTCTCATGAGTCAGTACTTGAAACTATCATGCAATATTATCAACAAGTACAGCTTGGTTATGAAGACCTATCAAGTAAATAACACTTGACTGATTTGAGTTCAACAAGTTTGTTTATATTCGTTATCCTTATTGGAATATTGTTGATATTATATGAGGCTGGCCGGTAACAACACTGTTTTTTATAACAGTTCACTAATTTCACCGGCTTTTAAATAAATAAATAAATTCTTTAGACTAACATAGCAATTGCCTGGTCCCTAACTAAGCTTGAAGCTTGTGCTATGAAAGCTAGGGAAAGGATAGACATTGTACCTATATATACCTAAATGCTTTTATAAACATCCATGACGCGAGTACAAATGCCGATGTTCATCACACAAACATTGCCTCTAGTGGGATTCGGTTTTGTAGCCAGGGTCTCTGACCACTAAACCAACGGGTACGTCTTATATAACGAAACCCTTAATTGTATTTAGGTTCCTCAAAAGGATACCTATACTCATGACATAAAATTACCTTAATAAAAACTCCGTGGAAGTGAAATGGTACCTAAAATATACAAAAGGATAATTTTTAAATGTAGTGTTAGTAAAAGTTAATCTAAACGAAGTGTATTAAGCAAGAATTGGACCTAAATACTTAGGAGTGACTTGAAAGTGCATTAAAATGATTCCGTTACGAAAGATATCGCATCGAGCTTTATTCATCGCCAGTAGGACAGTATACATGACATGTAAGTTTAATTTATAATGTAGTGATAGCTAATATAATTTTAGACTAAATCGAAACACTTTTGTTAACTACAAATAATGTCTGAATTGTTTGGAACGTCTCGATGGCCTATTTGTTAAAATATCGGGCCGAAGTCTCGAGGTCCTGGGTTCGATTCCCGAGTCGGGCAAAATTTGTGTCGTTATTTCCGTACGCAGCCCGGTTTTGTAATCACCATACCATATTTGGCGACTGTGATTAAGCCATAGCTCATCTTTGTAACAAAAACATGATTTCAATACTTTACTTTGATATTTGTGTCAGAAAAAAATCGCCATATCAAATATCTATAGGATCAATGTGTGCGGGATTCTTCCAATTCAAATACCTACCTGCTGCTTACTAATAGGTGACTTCCTAATAACCATCCTTGATCGAGGCAATTAAATATCATTTTGATCATGTGTATCGTTGGTACATACCATGTGGTATGTAATGAAATAAACGGGATAGGTAACTGCATAACTATACCTATAGTCCATTTCAACTAAGATGATCCCGGTGACAGTTTGTCTTCAATGGAAAATCGACACTATTCTAAAGCAATACTCTACGGAAAATCATTAAAATAGCTACAGTAGACCATAGCCGTGGCATCGTTGGTTACTAAGGAACTACCTACGTGATGTGAAGCTACCATCGCTTCACATTACAGGCCCTCTCTCCGAGTAGTCTAAAGTATGGCAAGGGCATATACTGATTTATTTCCTATTAATTCCAGGCTGCTGCGGCTGCTGCTCGGCCCTCCGGCCTCGCTACAAGCGTCTGGTGGACAACATATTCCCCGCCTCCCCTCAGGATGGGCTGGTCAAGTCCAACATGGAGAAGCTCACGTTCTACTCCCTGTCCAGCCCGGAGAAGCTGGACAGGATCGGGGAGTACCTGTTTCAGAAGGCGTCGAGAGATATCTATAGGAGGAGACATGGGTGAGTAATGAAATAAAGTACTTGGATTCATTTATTACTTATTTATACCAGTTGCCTAGCTCCAAACTGAGTTTGAAGCTTGTACTATGGCTGCAAGCGGCCGCCTGCGACTCCGTCCGCATGGATTTCGATTTCCAATAGCCTAAACCCTTCCTCGTCAAATGGACTACACAACACAAAAATATTTTTTCAAATTGAACCAGTAGTTCCTGAGATTAGCGCGTTCAAACAAACAAACAAACATAATAACAAACTCTTCAGATTTATATATATTAGTATAGATCTATGATTCGCTCGCTTTTGAGGACTACACCAGGCTATTAGGTTATTTTTATAAAGTATCTAGCCTTCCGCCGCGGTTTCACCCGCGCGTAATTAATTATCAAATATCCCCCCCTTCCCCCCACGTTTCCGGGATCAAAAGTAGCTACCCAATGTTCACCGGGGATAGTTTAGCTAGCCAACGGTGAAAGAATTATTCAAATCGGTCCAGTAGTTATTGAGTTTATTGGTTACATACAAAAATTAAATTTTTCCTCTATTTAGTATTAGTGTCGAAAAGTATAGTATAAGTCAGTTGATGTTGTTGGAAAAGCCAACATAATTTTTTGCCCGACCTGGGAATCGAACCCTTGAGATGATATTTAAACCATAAAGCCAACGAGGTGTCAGGGAATATAATAATAGGCAAGTTACATAAATAGGACATAATCATAGTAAATGTTTGCTTATGTAATTTATCTGAATATCAAGGATCGCGGAAGATCGATATAAATCACACTGATAAGACGGTTTAATCTCTACGCAAGATTCTATTGAGGTTGATAAACTCAAGATGTGTGTGCAAAGTTAATGCTATAGCATGTATGTACAAAGTACTTAGAAATATATTAGTGTGACGACCTGCTTGGTGTAATGGTCAAGATTTTGCCTATTATGCAAGAGGACGCGGGTTCGATCCCCGCACAGGACAAACATTTGTGTGCATGAACATGTCTGTTTGTCCTGGTCTGGGTGTTATATGTATCTATTTAAGTATATTCGTAATACCACTGTTATGTTGATTCTGATGTCTGTAACACAAGTTCTTAAGCTACTTAACACGGGGTCAGATCAATGTATGTGATGTTGTGAAATATTTATTTATTTATTAGTTAGTAGCGGCCGCCCGACCGGATTCGTCCGCGTGGATTTCGGTTTCATACAAACTTTAATAAATAAATAAATAAATAAATATTTCACAACATCACATACATTGATCTGACCCCGTTTAAGTAGCTTAAGCACTTGTGTTACAGACATCAGAATCAACAGTGGTATTACAAATATACATAAATAGAAACATATAACACCCAGACCGGGACAAACAGACATGTTCATGCACACAAATGTTTGTCCTGTGCGGGGATCGAACCCGCGACCTCTTGCGTAATAGGCAACATCTTGACCATTACACCAAGCGGGTCGTCAAGTTTAAGCGGGTCGTCAAGAGTTAATCTCCTCTTTGGGATGTAATTAATATATTTTTTTGCGATTGAATTGCTTAGGGGATAACTACGTCATAATTGCTTTATGCATGCAAAGTCTCAGCCCGATCGGTTTAAAATTGACAAAGTTTCGTACAATCTTTAATCCCCTATAGCCTATTTCATCTTCTTAGGGGTGGAATAAAACAAAATCTTTAGGGGATGCTTACATCATAGTCGCTTAATGCATGCGGAGTCTCGGCCCGATCGGTTAAAATTGACAAAGATTCATACAAGCTTTAATGTCTCATTTCATCTCCTATTTCATATTTTTATTTATTTCGGAACAACAAACAATTACACTAAGCGAGTACATTAATGAGTATAGTATAGAATACGGCTTTTTAAAAGTGTAATCAACCCCATTGTCCACGTATTAAAATATTTATACAAAATGGGGGGCATTAACGAAAAATTTAATTAGTGTGTGTGTAAAAATTTAATTTAAATATTGTGTCAAATCTTCGTATACTCATAAACAACAATTAAATAGCTGAACATGTTACTTCTATCTTCCTATGATTAAACCTATCCACAGTGGCTCAACATTCTTCCATCTTCCCACCAGGTTCGTGATAATAGCGATGGAGGCGATGGACCAGCTCCTCCTGGCGTGCCACTCGCAGACCCTCAACCTGTTCGTCGAGAGCTTCCTCAAGATGGTCCAGAAGCTGCTCGAGTCCACCGATCCTCAGCTTCAGATATTGGCTACGCAGAGTGTGAGTGGACTTCTACTTTTCACTTACAATAACGAAATGTGATTGTCTGTAGTCTCGAAGTCCTGGGTAACGCCTCGATGGTCTAGTAGTCCTGGGTTCGATTCCCGGATCGGGCAACTTGGTGTCAGTTTTGCAAACACAGCCCGGGTTTGTGATCACCAATCCACATTTGACAAGCGTCGTGATTAAGCTAAAACTCATCTTGGTGACGAAAACATGCCAAACATTCCAAATGCTTGGGGGCCTCTGCCCAGCACTTGTAACACCAAAGGCATTATATGAGACTAAAATACAAAAATAGTAGTGATTAGGATTGACTAGTAGACCAAGAGGTCGCGGGTTCGATCCCCGCACACGATAAACATTTGTGTGTATGAACATGTCTGTTTGTCCTGGTCTGGGTGTTATATGTATTTATTTAAGTATATTTCTAATACCTTTATCGATTCCGATATTCACAAGTGCTATAGCTACTTACCTTGGAGTCAGATCAATGTATGTTATACCGAGAAAAAAATAAAATAAATAAATAAATATTTCACAACATCACATACATTGATCTGACCCCGTGTTAAGTAGCTTAAGCACTTGTGTTACAGAAATCAGAATCAACAGTGGTATTACAAATATACTTAAATAGATACATATAACACCCAGACCAGGACAAACAGACATGTTCATGCACACAAATGTTTGTGGGGATCGAACCCGCGACCTCTTGCCAAGCGACCAAGCGGGTCGTAAAATATTTTAGAAATATTTTTATTCATTTATTTATTTTAAATGTGACATAAATTGTCTTTGGCTCGCATAACAGTAATTCTTCCATAATTCCTATCAACTAGTAACCTTTAGTACTATAAGTCTACTAACCTATGTTTTCTATCCCCAGTTCGTCCGCTTCGCCAACATAGAGGAAGACACTCCGTCCTACCACCGGCGGTACGATTTCTTCGTGTCCAAGTTCTCAGCGATGTGCCACAGCAACCATAGCGATGCGGTGACCAGGGACAAGATCCGGCTGGCGGGCATCCAGGGACTTCAGGTGACCATAGATGAAGCGATCTTAAAGTTTTATGTTTTATGTGGAAATGTTTTTGTTTTAAATTCTTGTAGAAGTGGCCGCCTTGACTTGGAACCCATGGATCTCGGTTTCCGCATACATAGTGCTTTTTTATAGCTTAAAGCCTCAACACAAAAATATATATTATGTGTAAAATATAATAAATGAACTCGTGACGAATTGAAAAACTCCGTTAGTTACTACATACATTACGTTCCTAATGGACCAAAAAAATTAAGATATTTCTTTTTCTGCGGTGGTGGATTAAAACCTGCACAGACTAGCTGGTTTAGAAAGAAAATGAGAAATAGCGAAAACTGTTCCAATTTTGTAATATCGCGCATCTATTGTTTTTTCTTGTAAAACATTTTTTTCCCTGTCTAATCAGTGGAATGCTAAGAAATAATCGAAAGTAAATTAATTATTTCTTCACATAGGACGTTTTCATTATATTATTTATATTTTTTCGCAGGGTGTGATAAGGAAGACAGTGTCGGATGACTTGGTCGAGAACATCTGGGAGGCGCAGCATATGGATAAAATTGTGCCGTCGTTGCTCTATAATATGCAGGTCTGTTCGCGATACATAAAGCAATGCGTTTAAATTAAAGGCTAATTAATTTAACAGATAGATTATTTTATTTTAATTAATTTGACAGACAGATAATTTAAGAGACAGAAGAAAACTCCAGCAATTTGTTATGTAATGTTGAAATTAGATACCAATAAAGATGTTTCATTTTTCGTTTGGATTTTCTTACGATGAAACATCACTGACATTTCATTGTAAAAGTAGATAATTGAGATCGAAGAGTAAATATTTTGTATCTACCTCATTTCCTAAACTTTTCAAACAAAACACATCTTAAAACAATGGGATATGTAAATTGCCTCAAACGAGTACACATGTTTTAATTCAGACGGCAGAGAAATACGAGACGGTGTCGTGCATGGAAACGGACGCTAGGGACGGCGCGGAGGAGTCGCCTCCTAGGCTGGCAGAAGCCTGCTTGCGTGAGCTGGTAGGGCGAGCCTCGTTTGGGCACATACGAAGCGTGCTGCGGCCTGTCCTCACGTGAGTACTATTATACAAGTTTGGGTCATAATGCGCGTAGGAGTCTCTCACAATGCAGGTAATGTGCAGCTACTATGCTGCCACTACGTAGCATATGGTGTGGAATAGTCGCCTCTTAGGCTAGCAGAGGCCTGCTGGCGCGAGTTGGTAGGATGCGCCTCGTTTGGGCACATACGAAGCTTGCTGCGGCCTGTCCTCACGTGAGTACTGCTATACATCTATTTGTCTCTTACTATAAAGTTATGATATAGCTATGAGACATACGAAGCGAGGTATTGTGCGGAGGAGTCGCCTCCTAGGCTGGCAGAGGCTTGCTTGCGCGAGTTGGTGGGACGCGCCTCGTTTGGGCACATAAGAAGCGTGCTGCGGCCTGTCCTCACGTGAGTGCTACTAAACAGCTATGTGAAATACGGCTTAACGTGCCTTCCGAAGCACGAAAGAGCTCGAGATGACATTTTTAGGTCACCCATCCTATGACAGTCCTTACAAAGCTTAACGTACCTGAGCAACTTTGGTAGGACTAATTGTCAATTTATCGGCTGAAATGATTTATGTAGGAGATGAGATAGAATCCGCTGTCATGGCAATTAATGCGCCCTTTTGCTTACAATCAGGCTGAGCGGAGCCAATATTACAGAGTTACTATAAAAAAAATAATTAAAAATCTTAAACTGTAAACAAAACAAATCTAATACCCGCGCGGCGCAAGTCGAAACATATCCTGCGTGTTGTTGAGTGAGCGAAGTGTTAACTACTGTTTCAAAGTCACTAGCACTTATACCGATTACACTTGAAAAAAATTGGCCAAGTGCGAGTCGGACTCCCGCACTGAGGGTTCCGTACAAATTCAATTTTTGACGAATTAAAAAAACTACTGAATAGATTTCGTTCGAACCAATTTTCGTTGGTAGTTTTTATGGTAATGTACATTATATAATTATTTCAATTTTATCATCCTCTTATTTTAGAAGTAAGAGGGGGGGGACACACTTTTTTCCACTTTGGGAGGGTCTGTCACGCAATGTATTCACTTTAGAAAAAAGTTATATTAGAAACCTTAATATAATTTTTAAAGACCTATCCATAGATACCCCACACGTATATATTCAATGGAAAAAAATATTTTCAGTTTCAGTTCCAACTATGGGGACCCCCCACTATTTTTATTTTTTTTCTATTTTCGTGTGAAAACCTTGTTGCGGTTCACAGAATACATCCACACACTAAGTTTCAACAGTATAGTACTTATAGTTTCGGAAAAAAGTGGCTGTGACAGACTGGCGGACAGACAGACAGACAGACAGACAGACATGACGAATCTATAAGGGTTCCGTTTTTTTGCCATTTTGGCTACGGAACCCTAAAAATATCCGTTTTCGGATCCGTATCCGAGGATCTAATTTTTTAGCGATCCGGCACATCACTATAACTTACGTTTGGCCTATTTTTTCAATCAAAACAACATCCATTTATTAAGAAGGTTTGTTGTTTGTAAACATACACTTAAGAACAATAAAACCAACCCTGCTAATTATTTAGAGACAACCATTACCTAAATGCTTTAGATACCTTTCATTCTCACATCTAAGTGCTAGTAGGTAAAGAAAGATATGTCGTGCAAAATAATTTTAATGTAAATCAAATTGCAAAATAAACTCTTTTGACTTTGACTTTCTTTAAGTTAATACTCGTAATTAGTTAGTGAAGTGTTCTAAGTATCTTTGTCCGTCAGTGTAGTTGTGTTTGGTTTCAGTCACTTCGATCGTCACGAGTTGTGGGTACCCAACGACTTTGCAGTGCACACGTTCAAGATCATCATGTTTTCTATACAGGTAAGCAGTTAAAAATGTTAAGAGTAGTGAAAAAAATTAACGAGCGCAATCATTTAAAGTTATGTAAAGTATCAGCCTATTAATGCCCCACTGCAAGGCACAGGCAGGTTGCGGCTGTTTTTGGGTTATTCACCACGCTTGCCAAATGCGGTTTGGTGATCGCATACCCGGGCTGTGTTCAGAAAAATCGACAAAAACTTTGTTCGACCCCGGAATCGAACCCTGGAACTCGATACCACGGTACTTAAACCACAATAAGAGTTCATTCTTTTGTTGACTCCGGTTAATGTAGTGCAGTGTAGTACTTTATAAATATATATATAAGGACATAATGATGATTCTATATAATTGAGAATTTTATTGACATCACATAAAATATTTAGGACTTGTTTTAACGATGATTTAACATTAAAATTGGATTTATGACATAGTAAATCTGACATTAATAATTAATTATTCGATATTTATTTTATTTCACATAAGACTTTATGAGTAGTTCTCGCTTTAAATGTTGACTATGTGATTGACCTTATGTGTAAATATCCCTGCATGCACTATGAGTTAAAATACAATTCTACAGTAAATTAATTGTAAGAAAAGAACATTATACATATATAAGTGTATTGTGAACCATGTCATTATAATGTTAGAATTGTATATCGCTGACTAGACCATCGGGCGTTTTGGATAACTCTGTAAGCCCGTGAGTAATTTTGTAAAAATAAATAAATAAATAAAAATGGTATCGAAGCATTCTAAGTGTTCAAAAATATGATTGGCCACAATAACCATAACCATAACCATATTTGTACCGATATGTGTGACATTCGAATGTGTAGACTTTTTGAACAAATGTAATGTTGGATTCATTGATTGATATACAAAAACCCAAGATACACAGTCAACGTCTCAAAAACGTCCCCAAAAAGAAGTGCAGAATGCACTTATTTCAAACAGCCTTGCGTCACTCGCGTCATCGCAATTTTGAACACTCCTTTGTGAAAACAATCTTAACTAATCTGCATAAGGTTTAATTTGCAAATAATAATGTTCATATTTTGACTTTACCTACAAACATAGATTTGCCGAGTTTTTGGTGACAGTATTGACTGTTTCTTTTGTTTAAAACTGTGCATCTTGGGTTTTTATATATCAATGGTTAGATTGTATATTTGTCTATTTGGTCGCGTCTATTTTGAGCACCCTGAGTGTCACTATCTGTCTGACGCTGACAGAAACCCCTCATAAAATACCCCTTGAGAAGCTCGATTGGTAGTGCACTAGGCCTGCGTTTGCTTAAGTTAAGCAACATTCGCAGATACCAGTCATCGGATTGGTGACCGATTTTTTTCATCTCGAGCTCCTCCGTGCTTCGGAAGGCACGTTAAGCTGTTGGTCCTGCGCCTGATCTCTCTACGGTCGTGTCAGATTGCTTCTGTCACACCGAATCATGAGAGCGAGGGAATTGGGAGTGCACCTGTGTTTGCGCACTAACTTACTATGGCTGAATACGGCCGGTGGGTATTATTTTTATTATTTTAAAACCCCCTTATATCACGTTTACAGGCACAGTACTCGTACAGCGTGGTGGAAGCCCTGATGCATCACTTAGACGCCCAGGGCGCGGGCAGCGACGCGCGGGCGAGGAGCCGCGTGAGGGCAGCGCGGGCGGCTGTACTCAGCCACATTGTGGCTATAGCCGCCGGGGACAGCGTCGGTGAGTGATAGTACACAGGCGCAGTACTCTGATGCATCACTTAGACGCGCGGGCGAGGAGCCGCGTGAGGGCAGCGCGGGCGGCTGTACTCAGCCACATTGTGGCTATAGCCGCCGGGGACAGCGTCGGTGAGTGATAGTACACAGGCGCAGTACTCTGATGCATCACTTAGACGCGCGGGCGAGGAGCCGCGTGAGGGCAGCGCGGGCGGCTGTACTCAGCCACATTGTGGCTATAGCCGCCGGGGACAGCGTCGGTGAGTGATAGTACACAGGCGCAGTACTCTGATGCATCACTTAGACGCGCGGGCGAGGAGCCGCGTGAGGGCAGCGCGGGCGGCTGTACTCAGCCACATTGTGGCTATAGCCGCCGGGGACAGCGTCGGTGAGTGATAGTACACAGGCGCAGTACTCTGATGCATCACTTAGACGCGCGGGCGAGGAGCCGCGTGAGGGCAGCGCGGGCGGCTGTACTCAGCCACATTGTGGCTATAGCCGCCGGGGACAGCGTCGGTGAGTGATAGTACACAGGCGCAGTACTCTGATGCATCACTTAGACGCGCGGGCGAGGAGCCGCGTGAGGGCAGCGCGGGCGGCTGTACTCAGCCACATTGTGGCTATAGCCGCCGGGGACAGCGTCGGTGAGTGATAGTACACAGGCGCAGTACTCTGATGCATCACTTAGACGCGCGGGCGAGGAGCCGCGTGAGGGCAGCGCGGGCGGCTGTACTCAGCCACATTGTGGCTATAGCCGCCGGGGACAGCGTCGGTGAGTGATAGTACACAGGCGCAGTACTCTGATGCATCACTTAGACGCGCGGGCGAGGAGCCGCGTGAGGGCAGCGCGGGCGGCTGTACTCAGCCACATTGTGGCTATAGCCGCCGGGGACAGCGTCGGTGAGTGATAGTACACAGGCGCAGTACTCTGATGCATCACTTAGACGCGCGGGCGAGGAGCCGCGTGAGGGCAGCGCGGGCGGCTGTACTCAGCCACATTGTGGCTATAGCCGCCGGGGACAGCGTCGGTGAGTGATAGTACACAGGCGCAGTACTCTGATGCATCACTTAGACGCGCGGGCGAGGAGCCGCGTGAGGGCAGCGCGGGCGGCTGTACTCAGCCACATTGTGGCTATAGCCGCCGGGGACAGCGTCGGTGAGTGATAGTACACAGGCGCAGTACTCTGATGCATCACTTAGACGCGCGGGCGAGGAGCCGCGTGAGGGCAGCGCGGGCGGCTGTACTCAGCCACATTGTGGCTATAGCCGCCGGGGACAGCGTCGGTGAGTGATAGTACACAGGCGCAGTACTCTGATGCATCACTTAGACGCGCGGGCGAGGAGCCGCGTGAGGGCAGCGCGGGCGGCTGTACTCAGCCACATTGTGGCTATAGCCGCCGGGGACAGCGTCGGTGAGTGATAGTACACAGGCGCAGTACTCTGATGCATCACTTAGACGCGCGGGCGAGGAGCCGCGTGAGGGCAGCGCGGGCGGCTGTACTCAGCCACATTGTGGCTATAGCCGCCGGGGACAGCGTCGGTGAGTGATAGTACACAGGCGCAGTACTCTGATGCATCACTTAGACGCGCGGGCGAGGAGCCGCGTGAGGGCAGCGCGGGCGGCTGTACTCAGCCACATTGTGGCTATAGCCGCCGGGGACAGCGTCGGTGAGTGATAGTACACAGGCGCAGTACTCTGATGCATCACTTAGACGCGCGGGCGAGGAGCCGCGTGAGGGCAGCGCGGGCGGCTGTACTCAGCCACATTGTGGCTATAGCCGCCGGGGACAGCGTCGGTGAGTGATAGTACACAGGCGCAGTACTCTGATGCATCACTTAGACGCGCGGGCGAGGAGCCGCGTGAGGGCAGCGCGGGCGGCTGTACTCAGCCACATTGTGGCTATAGCCGCCGGGGACAGCGTCGGTGAGTGATAGTACACAGGTGACTTGACCACGACTATATGACCACCCCTCCCCCTTGGCGCCAAAGCTGGGTACACTACACTATCCACTAAATACCAAGTTCTTTCTCACGTTCGCCATCTGTGTGGCAATTGTTCCAGATAAGCATGCACCTCATTTTCCGACGGGACATGACCCCGACCTGGTCACCGCGCGGCAAGCGCAGAAGTACGCGATAGTACTTATACGCTGTGCTCGTACTGCGTTGTGGGAGCGCTCATGCACCACTGACGCTCATGCCTTGATCACACGTACCGAGCAAACCGGCGAGACAGTAAAATGTTTCTCGGCCGAGACAGTGTAGTAAGCGAGTAGCTGCTCACACACGTTTTGAAATAACGGCCGAGCACTCGGCGCTATGTTTATACGTACCGAGTACTCGACCGAGAGCATTGTCTCGCCGGTTTGCTCGGTACGTGTGATCAAGGCATCAGGGCGCGGGCAACTCGTGCGGCTGTACTTAGCCATATTGTGGCTATAGCCACGGCCGACTTACACCTATTAGGGGCTCTGGGCACATGGGCTTTTTGACTTCTTGTTTGGTAAACGTGGGGCCAGCGAGAAAATGTGATAACATGATCATCAACCAGTTACAACCCTTAACTAAACAGGGCCTTCCCCAGATGGGGTGATATTTAGTCGCCTTACGCTGGACAGACGGATCGGTAACCGCGGTAAGCGATAAGTATGGGTAGGCTTATAGTACGTGGTACATTTGCTCCTCCTATTTTTTTTTTTGTACAGACAACATCATCACGTTTGACTACAAAATTAAGTATAGAAACATACTAGGCACAAAAAATGCGACCGAAGTTCAGCGGGATTACGCCCGCAATGTATTTTAAATGGTGGATGACAAACAAAGAGAAGAAAAAGGCTTCGGCCGAACTTCGGTCCCGTTTTTCTGTTCAGTGTGTGTCAACACTAAGCGATAAAAACTTATCTGGAATGTATTCTTATTACAGGACCATCCGTTTTGGAGATCATTAACAACTTGCTCACCAACCTACGAGCATCGGTCGCAAGAGACTCCGAGGTTAGTAGAATGTATTCCAATATCAATGTAAATAAAAATTCCAACACATAATTTTGTGTGTGTGTAAACAAATCTCTTATTAAACGCCCTGGTAGTCTAGTAAAGATGCGACTACGACCACAATCGCAATCGTAATCGCTTCGACTAATATTGCCATCTCGCACTCAAAGTATCGGTTTGACTAGTATGGAGAAATAAGTTGCGTCGAAAACGATGTAAACAAATAGCCAAAGTGGCAACTTGGCTAGACCACCTGTTCATGTTCCTCCTCTAGTTTAGTCGACTTATTAAATTGTAAGGGTTGTACACACCTGTAAAGGCATATCTTTTATATTTTTTGTAGAATAAGTTGTTTTTATTCTGTGTAATGATATGTCTGGGGTCAGTCTTTTTGCAATAAATAAACAAATAAGTAAATATTATCTCCTTTCTCCTTCCAGAAAGAGACAGACGAGAAGCAATACCAGGAGGCTCTGATCAACGCCCTAGGAGAGTTCGCGGACCACCTCCCTGACTTCCAGAAGATCGACATCATGATGTTCATCATCAGCAAGGTGCCGAGTACGCAGCGCGGGAAGACCACTAAAGCAGACGCCATGCTGCAGACTATACTGCTCAAGTCTCTGCTGAAGGTATGTGTCATCACCAGAGGATCGACATCATGATGTTCATCATCAGCAAGGTGCCGAGTACGCAGCGCGGGAAGACCACTAAAGCGGACGCCATGCTGCAGACTATACTGCTCAAGTCTCTGCTGAAGGTATGTGTCATCACCAGAGGATCGACATCATGATGTTCATCATCAGCAAGGTGCCGAGCACGCAGCGCGGGAAGACCACTAAAGCGGACGCCATGCTGCAGACTATACTGCTCAAGTCTCTGCTGAAGGTATGTGTCATCACCAGAGGATCGACATCATGATGTTCATCATCAGCAAGGTGCCGAGTACGCAGCGCGGGAAGATCACTAAAGCAGACGCCATGCTGCAGACTATACTGCTCAAGTCTCTGCTGAAGGTATGTGTCATCACCAGAGGATCGACATCATGATGTTCATCATCAGCAAGGTGCCGAGTACGCAGCGCGGGAAGACCACTAAAGCCGACGCCATGCTGCAGACTATACTGCTCAAGTCTCTGCTGAAGGTATACCCACCACCACCCATGGTTCTTCCCCACCATCTTGGCACAACAGACCGAATCGTGGGAGTCGCAACCGGTACTTGCTGACGCTTTTCCCAGGTTGCGTTCCTGAACTCCCTACAGAATCTTTCCTGTCCCGTCTCTGTATCATCTCTCCCCATCTGGGGCGTGTACGAACACACAACATGACTCCGCGTCGGTCAGCTCGTCTTCAAATGTCCTGCTCGGCTTTCTTCTTGAGCCACCTGCGTCCAAACGCTCTCATTCTTGGGAAACCTCTGTAGTTGACCATCTGTATAGTAGACTGGTCTGATGACGTTCCTCTCCCACTTGTCACATCTTGCGTCGCTCGTCCTGGTTCAAGTCTCTGCTGTAGGTATGTGATCATCACTAGAGGATCGACATCATGATGTTCATCATCAGCAAGGTGCCGAGCACGCAGCGCGGGAAGACCACTAAAGCCGACGCCCTGCTGCAGACTATACTGCTCAAGTCTCTGCTGAAGGTATGTGTCATCACCAGAGGATCGACATCATGATGTTTATTTATCATCAGCAAGTGGTCAGCCATCAAGTACATCACACTCCGTCCGTCTTGTAAAGGGTGGGTTGACACACTCCTTGTCACACCATGTCACGGCAAAGTGTGACATGGTGTGACAAGGGGTGGGATGGGTCCTAAGTTTTGTGACATCACTACTGCTCAAGTCTTTGCTGAAGGTCTTCATCATCAGTCGGTTGTAGGTCAAAGCTGAACGAAGGCCTCTCGCAGGTGGAGGGTTAGGCCTGTCGTCATCACGCAGAGCAGTCAGGCTGTGACCACATTATGGTGAAGTGCTGCTGTTTTATTACTTGGATTGTACCTTAGTTGCTTTTTACGTTACCCACATTATTGGTCAAATTCACCAAGTTGATTTTTGTTTATTACCGCAACTTTCATAAGTCCATTCTTGCTCATCACCAAATTTTAATGTTTTTTTTAAAGTGCACAACACAAATGAAAAAAAAAATATTGGTGGAAGATATGCTTCTTGTATCTTTATAAAAACTTTCTACAATGATTTCTTACTATACTATTTAGTTAGTTAGTTAGACCTCATACATCTATTTCAGATGATTCATATACCACTTGCGGCCGCCCGCGACTCCGTCCGCGTGGATTTCTTTTTTTCGAAATAAAAAGTAGCCTATGTTCTGTCTCAGGGTCTAAAGATTGTCTGTACCAAATTTCATCCAAATCGGTTGCGAGGTTTAAGCGGGAAAGCGTAACAGACAGACAGACAGACAGACAGAGTTACTTTCGCATTTATAATATTAGTTGGGATTTATTATTACTATTATTTTTGTCCACAGGTGGGAACAACATACAAAACGACGGAGTTCAGCAAAGCGTTCCCCGCGGCGTTCCTGGAAGCACTTCTGCGCGTATCCAGCGCGGCCGAGCCGGAAACTCGCGCGCTATTGCAGCGGATACTGCACACGCTGCTTGATAGGCATGGGAATGCGCCAAGTCTGCAGGCTCCAACGTGAGTTAGATACATTTATAAAGCTCGGGTAGAATTGAGTTTTTAAAAATACCGACAAAACTATGTGGGAACAATTTTATAGTTGAAATCACAATGATCAGACTTAGCTTTTTTTTTTTTTTTTTTTTTTTTTTTTTTGACGCTGAGGAAAACGCTTGATGCGCCGTCACCCTGACGGGGGTCAGGGCGGTGTGTGGGACTCCCGGCGTCCTGAAAAGGACGCTGCTCCACCCCGAGTGAGGGTGGGGTATACCCACTAAAAACCTCCGCGATACTCCCTCTCTGCCATAGGTAGTGCCGTGGGACTCCGAGATTCATGAACAGCCACGGCACTGCCAGCAACTGCCCGCCTTACACTATGACGGGCTCATCTTGACCCTCTCTGATGGGGGGCGCGGAAATAGCCGGGAGTATCTGGCTATTTCCGTCCGGCGGGGATGGTGGCCTGTGCAATGCAGGTGGCGGTGCCCCCGCACCTGCCACCTGCTGGTCACCACCTGAGGAGGGGAAGAGCGAACGGTCGTAGAGGCGTCGCCTTCGCCCCCTTCTTCTTCTGCGGATCGCAGGGGCGAGTGGGTCGTCCTCTCGCTCCCGTTCCGCTGCCTCCTTCTGGGTCATGATCAGACTTAGCTAAGATAACCTAGGCAACCTGAACTTTTATTCTGATTACGGACGACGTCCGTCATGTCCAAGCGCTCGAGCCGAAGTGAGTCGGCACTGCGCCTCTCAGCATGACTACTCGCCTCACCTCCTGACGTCACTGAGTAGGGGGGACAGGTTGTGAGGAATTCCCTAAAAATAAAAATATTTTTTTCTCATGTAAGAGAGGAAAACGAACAAGAGGTGAGCAGCGGTGATCACTTACCATCAGGTGACACCTGATGGTAAGTGATCACCGCTGCTCATGGACATCATCAACCGCACAAGGGTCGCAGATGCGGTGCTTGCCTTTAAGACCCCATACTCTCCCCAAGTGAGCTCGGGCGACCTTACTCGCGAGCAAAAACATAGCACAACAGTTACGAAGTGCTACTTCACTGTGGTCTTCTGTAATGTTGAGATACTTATCCAGACAAACGGGCTCATTCGAGTGAAAATTCCACTAAGACAGATAGAAAAAGAAATAGAAAAATATATTAGAAAAAGACAAAGTTTTTAAACTTTATAATAATAAGAAAGGCACACGGTTTCCTAAAATGATCTTAAGAAGCTGTTTATATGTAATATGTATTTGACTCCAGAGGCCTTACTTAGTAAGGCCTCAGCTTTGACTAATATTTTTTACTAATATTATTTACTCTTTTGCAGTGTGGAGTACGAAGAATTAGGTTTGACTGTAGAGAAATGCTCTCGGCAAGATCTGATCTTCATCAGCAAACATGGATACGCTATCTTTAGCTCTCTGTATGATGGTGAGTTCAGTTCTATTGTTTTTTAGTTATATTGTAAGGTGGGATGCCGGGGGATGAGTAAAACAACTGAATGCTTGTTGAATACTGTCTGTATTTCACAGGATCATTACATTATAATATATTGGCACTAAGTTAAGTCTACCTGAGTGATTCTGTGTTATCTGCAAAAAGTATAATTCTAGTATATCTATCAGTATAATTCTTTTTCAGAAATGTTTTTGCTTATAAGTACATCAAACAATAGTTTGCTTTATTCAATGTAAATAATAATAAAGTCTGCAGAAAATCACAAATTATACATTAAATTAACTTCCATAGGCTTAATTCACATACGGTACCTATTGAAATATGAGTTCAATGTGTAAAATTGTCAAAATTTAATTCTTAAGCTCAAACGAAAAACGCGAGATTTTTTGCCATTTTGAAAATAAAAACAATATGGCGGACGATTTGATAGTTTTTTTTTCTTTCGTCTAGGACTGCAATTAGAATCGAACACACTGGAAAACATCGAAGCTATTTACACGACGTTGGCTCTCCTGTGCATCGAACTCG
Source organism: Nomophila noctuella (assembly GCA_958496325.1). Classification (NCBI taxonomy): domain Eukaryota; kingdom Metazoa; phylum Arthropoda; class Insecta; order Lepidoptera; family Crambidae; genus Nomophila; species Nomophila noctuella. The sequence continues at coordinate 10,592,525 of OY292503.1, read as the reverse complement.
CGTCTGAAGAGACTGTGTGTGACATACTGCAACTAATCCTTGCGTGAGTATAGCTCTATTGCTTTATCAACTTCGGTATGTAAATTAAAACATTTAAAAAAATAGTTAAATTCAAAAGGGCATTGCCTTAAATTGGCGCTTTTTTTTCTTCTCTCGGCACCAACCAAACATGGTGCTGTACAAAAATATATTATATAACCAATTAACCATGTTTAATCGACGGAGACGAGAAAAATAATAACTAAACTTCCCATTTAAAAAAATATGAAGCGAGAAAAGTTCAAGCCTGTCCCACTCAGTTCGGACTGAGTTAACAGCTATACTGCCTCTGCAAATATTGTTTGAAATACCCACAAGAAAATATTTTATTAACATGTTTGGTTGAAGGACGCGAGAAAAAAAGGCACCCCTAATTTATGTATCGTATCTTATTCAGAATTCAGCAATCGGGACTCTCAAACCCTGTTCTGTCGGTGTCGCAACAATGTCAACTACAAGCCGTGGCGGCTTCCCTGGCGGCGTTAGTACCCGCTGTGATGCCGCTCAGGGCGCTCGGTGACTACATACGCAAGGTAAGATCTTATGTCTAAGAGATAAGGTTCACTTTTGAGTGTATTTGGGACTGTAAATACGATAGGAGCAGCTCTTATGTTTAAGAGGTTAGGTTCACTTTTGACTGCATTTGGGACTATCAATACGATAGGAGCAGCTCTTATATCCGAGAGATAAGATTCACTTTGGAGTGTATTTGGGGCTGTTACTACGATAGAGCATTTACTACTTCTATAAGTACAGTGACCTTATGTTAACGCAATAAAGCTCACATTTGCAATGACGGCGCTACCCGCATGGAAACTACGTTACTGAATCGCAAGGTACGCTCTTGTGGTTATAACAGTAAGGTATAGATTCAAGTGTACTTGCACATTAGAGTACGTGCATAAGCTCTTATGTCTACTTAATGAAGTAAATGAGGTCGTTTGCGATCGAAAAGTCCATTAGATGGCAATACGCAGGCGTGAGGTTAAACTGTCATTTTATTGGTGAATATTAACATATTTATCTGTCAATGTCGTGTCAAAATTCACTAATCACCAATTAGACCCTACGCCTACTTACTAGGTAATTCATATTTCAAATTACACGATCAGAGGTGGAATTCACTAAGCGCAAATGTCATAATCTCACGTTGTATCAACGGCGACAGTACAAATTTAGTACTAAATTTCTACTGTCAACGATGATACAACCGTGAGGTTATGACATTTGCGCTTAGTGAATCGCCCCCCAGTACTCTTAGATGTACGAGTATGTATTAGATTTTAAAGTGTGATGCCACAAAACTAAGGACCTATGACTAGATGGACTAACCCAATATGTATTGTGTGTTGTGTGTGCAGATAATCTCGTCCCGTTCTGTGGAGGCGCCGCAGCTGCTGCCGCCGCTGGCGCGCGAGTACGCGCACCTCGCGCCCGCAGACATGCCCGCCAGCCTGCCCTACCTCATGATCGACCAGGTATAGCCCTCACCATTCATATGTGTATAAATAGCGGGTGCCCGCAACTTCGTCTGTGTGGATTGTTCCCTTTAGGGGTAGAATTTAGCAGTTTTCTTGGGGCATGCCTACGTCACAGTAGCTTTATGCCTACAAAGTGTCCGCCAAATCGGATTAAAATTAACAAAGTTTCGTACAAACTTTTATCCCCTATTTTATCTCTTTAGGGGTCTAATTTATCATTATGATTTCTTAGGGGATGCAAAATCTAAGTCAGATTGGTTTAAAATTGACAAAGTTTTATACAAACTTTACCCTTCGTTTCATCCCCTTTGGGTAAGATAAGAATATGTCAAAACATTTTCTTAGAGAATGCCATCGTTATAGTAACTTTATGCATGCAAAGTTTCAGCTTAATAGGTTTGAAATTGACAAAGTTACATACAAACTTTAATCCCCTATAAAATACCCTTGGGGAAAGAATTTATCAAACTCCTCATAAAACCGTTATGCATGCAATTTCTTGGGCAGTGCTTACGTCATAGTACCTTTATCTATACAAAGCCTCAGCCCTTAAATTTGAGAGTTTACTAAAAAAGTTTATAGCCTAATTTTTTATGTGTTTGTACGAGTATGTGCGTTTGTCGGCAGCTGGCAGTGTGCGAATGTGTAAAGGGCAGCGGCGTGGAGGCGGCGCGCCTGCAGGCCGCCGCGCCCTACGCCTCGGGCGCCGCCCTGGCCCTTCATCACCGCCACAGCTGGGTCGAGGCCGGTGAGTACACCAGCAACTCCATCAGATTTATTTATGTACTAACGACCGCCCAGGGAGGGGGGGGGAGAGTCATGCTAGTATGTAAAAAATTGGCCAAGTGCGAGTCGGACTCCCGCACTGAGGGTTCCGCACAAATTCTATTTTTGACGTATTACAAAAACTACTGAATAGATTTCGTTCAAACCAATTTTCGTTGGTAGTTTTTACGGTAATGTACATTATATATTTATTTCAATTTTATCATCATCTTCTTATTTTAGAAGTTAGAGGGGGGGGGACACACTTTTTTCCACTTTGGAAGGGTCTGTCACGCAAAGTATTCACTTTAGAAAAAAGTGATATAAGAAACCTTAACATAATTTTTAAAGACCTATTTATAGATACCCCACACGTATATGTTCAATGAAAAAAAATATTTCGAGTTTCAGTTCTGACTATGGGGACCCCCCGTTTTTTTTATTTTTTTTCTATTTTCGTGTGAAAACCTTGTTGCGGTTCACAGTATACATCTACTCACCAAGTTTCAACAGTATAGGACTTATAGTTTCGGAAAAAAGTGGCTGTGACAGACTGGCGGACAGACAGACAGACAGACATGACGAATCTATAAGGGTTCCGTTTTTTTGCCATTTTGGCTACGGAACCCTAAAAAAGATATAACGCGCAAAAGATTTCTATGTAAATCAAATTGCAAAATAAACTACTTTGACTCTTACTTTGAGTTTGGGGTCATGATAGTCTCTGAGCTTGTTCCAGGACTAAGTTGGACCACAAATCGAGCATGTTTATTTTATGTATACTGACTTGACCACAACTACTCGCATTTCTTCATATTTTTTCGGAAGATCAACTTTTGCGTAACTTGTCTATGTTAACAAAAATAGTAATTACAAAAATCAGTTAATGATCCTCACAAATGGTAATGGAACAAACATGAATTTTTATTAAGATGACACACAAACACTTAAAACTAAAAAACATTATTTGTTTATAATATTGAAAAACCTTTCACTACTATACTACTACGCCTAAATTTTAATAACATCTTAAACACTTCTTGACCATTCTACATGCAAATCATTAATTAATCTGAACTATCTATGTATTCTGTAGGCGCGGCCCAAGGACGGGACAGCTTTGCCGACCTGGGCAGCGGCACCGCCGCCGAGCCCGACAGTGCTAACAGCTCGCCAGGAGTGCAGAGGGTGAGTTGAATCATTGTTGATGTTGAACTCATCATCATCATTATCTTCGTTATTATCATCATCATTGTCATCATCATTATCATTATTATCATCATTATTTAGTGAAAACATTATTGTTTCTCAGCTCATTGGCTGGTTTTGACTGCATTTACGGGCTGGAGCCCAGTAGATGCAGTGTGTTCTGTGTGGTTATGTAGGTATTATTATTATTATCATCATTATCATTGTCATAATCATAATCATCATTATAATCTTTATTGTGAGTCACAGGAAAAAATATAAAATTTTATGTATAAGAAAACATGTCACCGGCAAATGACTTGTAGTGACGTTTTAAAAAGAACGGAAAATAATGTTATGAGTAATAGCTTACCTGTAAAGGTATATTAATTCCTCGCACTTGCACTTTTTTGTTGTGTTGTTTTATTTTTAACACCACCGTATATATCCTTTCCTTACATCCTTCCCTCTTTTAACCAGCCCACTCAGTACGACGCATTGGACGAAGAGTATAGAATGTTTGTTGAGAAATACAATTACAACCACCGCCCTACGATGCCCAGTTTTGGTACTTACGTATGTATTACTATATTAAGACAATAAAATAACATAAATATTGCAAAAAAAGTATTGAAGAGTAGTAGTGTACAGTATGCGAGAAATTTTCAGATAAAACTAGTTTCGTAGTCCAACCATGATTAATGTAAATTACAACATTTTTTGCCATATATTTTTAAGTACTGTTTTTCTTTCCTTTCAATCGGGTAGGAAATGTCCTTATCCTATCCTATCCTATCCTAATCCTTCCTCTCTTCCTAGCGTAACGACAACGAGTTCTGGCACTGGCGTCACGAAGCGGTGGACACGTTCAGTGCTCACGACATGCGTAAGGATAGACGCCCCACGGGACAAGCTTCAGTGAGAATAATAAATATTAGTCTAAGATCCCGCCATACAAGGACCTTCATCGAGATGCTTATTGGATGAAACATATTTGATAGTTGATATACTCGTAATAAAATTATGTGTTTTTTTATATACAGGTTGATTTTTTTTTGTCAAACTTCAATTAATCTGTTGGAGAAATCGTATTAGTTTTTAGTATTACCCAGTACAAACAAGAGTTACGGCGTTACAAAATTTGCTAAAATGAATGAAAATGGGACACTGCGCGCCCCAACCGGACTGCTTTTATCGATTCTCAATGACCATCAAAGTGGATGGAGATTTTAATTACCATCCATTTTTCCATCATCATCCATTATGATTTAAATCACGCTGTATAATAAGAGTTTGCGCAAATTAAAAAACCGCTAGATGGCAGTGGGGTAGGCGTAGGGTCTAACTGAATTCATTTATTTTATAAAATTTTTGTTTGGTCAAAGTCAAAGTCAAAGTAGTTTATTTTGCAATTTGATTTACATAGAAATTCTTTTGCACGTCGTGGTGTAGACGCGGCCCAAGGGCGGGACAGCTTCGCGGACCTTGGCAACGGCAATGTCATGTCAAAATTCACCAATCACATATCAGTTAGACCTCACGCCTACGTATTGCCATCTAGCGGATTTTTCAATCGCAAATACCCTCATTAATATTTGTCACTGTAATAACCAGACTCGCCAAATCCTGGATCATGGTCAAAGCGAATCCCGCATAGAAACGGGATAAACGCTAGGAAGAAGGACCCTCATTAACATTCGTCTTTGCAATCCTCTCCCAGCACCCGATGCAATCAGAGAGCGTGAGCTTGGAAGCTCTCCGCCGCGCGGCGACCGGCCCGTCCGAGGCGGAGCGGCGCGAGGCGGAGCGGCGGCGCGCCACTCTCAACAACGCGTTCCGGACTGCGCCCTTCGACCATCTCGTCGCGCTGACACAGCCCAAGGTAATAATAACCTCCTATCCGAATTCGGCCACGGCGGCCAATCTTACGATTAGCCCCTTACGCGGGATATATTATAGTGCACAAGCGCGGGCGCAAGCACAGGTGCACTTCCTATTCCCACACTCTCATAATTCGGTGGGACAGCAGTCTGACACGACCGTCGAGGGATCAGGCGCAGGACCACCGGCTTAACGTGCTTTCCGAGGCCCGGGGGTGTAATTACACCGCCAACTTCCAAACTCCGGACTGTGTCTGTGTTATCACATCATGAAAACATAGACACAATTTCATTGGTCCGACCTGGGATTCGAACCCAGGACCTCCGGCGCGGCCGCCGCTTTAAAGTGCGACACACTAGCCACTGCGCCACGGAGGCAGCTCAAGGTAACACATCAGTAGATGTAAGTGATGTTCCGGAAATCCGTATCCGCGGTATGTCTTCGCCTCCCCCAACACCTGATGCAATCAGAGAGCGTCAGTCTCGAAGCCCTACGCCGGGCGGCGACCGGCCCGTCCGAGGCGGAGCGGCGCGAGGCGGAGCGGCGGCGCGCCACGCTCAACAACGCCTTCCGGACTGCGCCCTTCGACCATCTCGTCGCGCTCACGCAGCCTAAGGTGAGATACCTGTCGCTGCTAAATTTTAGTGTGGTGTGAGCCTTCCGCTCCTACAATTGTCCGGTTAAGCTGTTAAGGTAGCCTTCTGCAACTACTAGCGACGTCCGACCGAAAAAAAAAAAAAAAAGATGAGATACCAGTTGAGGAAGTGATGTTCCGGAGATCCGTAGCTGTGGATATCCGCCGGAAAAAAACGGTATTAATATCCGTATTCAAGAAATAAAACTACTTTTAAACGAAGACGCTTCGGCTGACGCTTCGACTCGACGTTTCGGCATTTACTTATCCTGTAAAGTTATACTTACATTGTTATACCTAAGTATAGTAATAGTATAAAATAATATAATATAAGAGATAAGATGAATTAATAAATACTTCAAATATATTCAAATCACAGTAGTAAACTCATAAAGTTTTATATTTAATTTTACTAAACTATAAACAAAACTAAAATAATATCCGCATGACGCAAGTCGTAACACGTCCTGCGTGTTGTTGCGGCGAGGGAAGCGTCAATAATCGTTTCAAACTCACTCGGTTTGTTTGCATAATAAAATAAAGACCCATATCGGTACCCGTATTTGCGGATCTTGACACCAAATATCCGAAACCGTACCCGCGGATCTACATTTTATATTATTTTTGTGCGCGATAGACATTAATTAACTAATTCTGTACCTGTTTTCAGTACGAAATCAAGGAGAAACTCGAGGAGATCTTCAACTCGATCGCGGAGGAGCCGCTGTTACCAGCGGGTGCCTGCTCGCCCGGCGCGCAATCGAAGCCGCCCCGCCAGCCCTACACCAAATACTTCCCCGAGCTCTTCCTCTACTAGGTGAGAACTATTTTATTTATTACTAGCTGACCCGACAGACTTCGTCCTGTCAAAAAATTATGTAATCTGGCTAGGCTACCATGCCATGTTTGGGGATGACGTCGTTTCCTGCGTCATCCTCCCAAGGCGCCCCCCTGGCTTGATCTTCTAGGTCAGGGAATACCCGGGAACAGACTGAGCATTCGCCAGGCACCCGCCGGGCACGAGAAACAGTCCCTCCCACCTCGGGTGATAAGGAAACCGCTTAGTAGGTAGTGGGACGAAGTCCCGAGCCCTACACACGACTGCAGGTGTAGCTAGCCTGCAGTTATGGCACGTCAAAATGTTTCCCTGCGCAAAAAAGGCTGCTTTTAGGATTTTCCCGGCAATTATACGAACATTTAAAAAAAAGAATTGGCCAAATTGGTCCAGGCGTTGTTGAGTTATGCGCTTTCCAACACATTTTGCGATTCATTTTTATATTATAGATGTGAAAGTTGTTGTTGTTCAAAATTAATATTATAAATAAATCACCAACATCAGAACCATTATTACATCATCATCATCATCATCATATTCGCCTACTCATTTTGTCGATTTCCCTTGAATACAGTATTTGACTGACAGGTCAAATCAGCTATCTAATATTTAATGTCAAATACGTAACCTTGTAGGAAAAACTGTATGAAATAGTGAATTGTGACGTCACATTTCTGTATTGTCAAATCAATTCCCTTATAGTTTCAATTAGCTGTAATAATTTGGTAAAAACTCAATAGTAACAGTAGGATAAAAAATTGTGCTAAAGTTTTGATTTCATCTTTAATTTTCGAATATGTACCGTATTTTATTTCGTATTCAATCAAATACCCAATTTGTAGTAGACAATGAGTAGTTTATTTGACGTTAAGGGATTTATCTGCGTAGAATTAATTTACTCTATTAATTATTTCAGATGACGGAATCTCGAACGAAACGAACGAATATGGTGACTTCAAGCATGTTGAGTATTATGCTTCCATATATTTAACTTTTATGGATTATTATTGGCCGAAACAATGAGGGTGCTTGCGCTTGATAAATCTGATAAATGGCAATACGTAGACGTGGGGTCTAACTTCTATGTCATTGGTGAATTTTGATATATCTGTCAATGACATGTCAAACTTCACCAATCACATGCCAGTTAGGCCCTATGCCTACCTACTGCCATCTATCGGATTTCTTATTTGCGAAAACCCCATTATATCATCATCAACTTGTCGCAGTCAACTGCTTCATAGGCCTCTCTCCCAATTTGGGGTTATGTTGTTTTATTATTATGTTATGTATTTGTAATCTATTTATAAAAACACAAAAATATAATTTCTGAGTACATTCCATTTATTTTTGACTTATAAGTATTACTTTATTTATTTAAAAACTAATACAGCTAAAACCCAGTATTTAAGCTTTTGTGATAATCATGTAAAATAATATTTTTAAAATCCAAAAATAGTTTCTTTTGCTTTCGAGGTAGGTATTGAATCTCTATAATTTGCATACCGTTATTTAGTGTTTATATTCTCTTTTCTTTGGTAAAGACTAATGCTGTTAGGAATTTAAAATTGTTTTGTGTAGGGAAGGTTTAATAGGGGAAAAGAGTGTATGATATAAATTGAACTTTATACCCTTCTGACACGGGATATATGTATATAATATAATACATACAGTTTGGCAAGGAAATAAATGTCTTTTATCATTTGGAATGGCGAAATAATAGCTGTCCAAATTTGAAGGTATTAAAATACCTTGTAATACCGACAAGATGCTCATACAATGAAAGTATATCAAATGCTACACTGGTTAAATAAAATCAATTATTTGGGATTTTAGCAATAATAGTTATTAGTAAATGTTGTAAACGACCATATAATGTATGTTATTACATATTATCACTGTCAACTGCCAAGTTTATTAGTTTATCCGAAATGTGTTCACTCTTTATAACATTCTTTTAGCATTTTCAATAGTTATCATCACATAGGTATAATATCATTAATGGTCTAGGCATTGAAATGGTCTAGCACCCTAGAGTTCAAAAATTTGCATCGTAGAACATGAGAAATAAACATATACTAAAGAATATTAACTAAAATGTGGAATTTGAAAAATAAAAAAAATAAAAATATACTAATTAGCAAACGTAATTTTGAAATTGTATATTGTCTTCATTGTTTTTAAAAGAAAAAACTCTTATTGTTAATTTTTGGTATGCTTCTTTTAAACGTTTGTAATTAAAATGTTTTTTTTATTATGATAATCTGTCTCACTCAAATACTTACAATGCAGGTGGCAGGAGTGTCTAATAAAATCAACTCAATGTAATGGTAATTATAAAAATATATTTTGAACTGCAATTTTCCTATCGCTTTTGTTGATGAAATACTATAGTAGAACTGTTAGAAGTTATGTGCTATAACATTTTTGCTGCCGACGCATACCTACAATAATCGTGATATATCATCGGCTTATTCTTAGAAATAATATCTTACAAAAATTATAAAAAATAAAATCTGAAAACGAAATAATAGCTATTTTCACAAATAAATATACTATAACCATGTTTACACGCAAATTTTACCTACTGTTATACTTAGTTACGGTTTTACCATGGTAAGTGAAATCTGTGGTAAAATCTATATACTTGGCAATGATTGTTAAAATATTACTAATGAGTAATATATTTAATTATCTGAAAGATCAAGATATCAGGCTATAATAAGTGGTAAAACCGAGTCTTAATAACTTATATGTACATATATAATCAATAATATATAACATGTTACTCTTTTTGTTTTGTAATAGTATACTGATGCATTTGTTTAGCTGAATTAAATTATATCTCTACATAAATTAATAAAAAATACCAACCATTCATATAAACGTTTATACTCCTATAAATTGATATTAGATAAAAAATGTGAATTGATAATATGGCCTTAATGTTCAAAAAATATTCTTCAGATAAAAAACGCTTCGGTTATTAAATTATTGGATTGTAATAACATAATGTTGTAGAATTTCGAAATTATATGTCAATTTTATATACTTGTTCATCCTGTAGTAGTTAAAAGGCGAATTGACACTAAAATTGTAGTGCCTTAATTTAATATTGACTAATTTAGTTTTCAGAATTTCGAAAAATAATGTTGGAGTTCTTTTAGTATGTCAACATTTTATATCAGCCAGTATTACCTTCCAGTGCATAAACGTAATATAATACATATAAGGTACCTGAGGGTATTAAGGCCTAGCTAAGGGAGATTTGTAATAAAATAAAAAATATCAAATATAATCGACAAGTTTTATTATTAATCAGTCATATAGTTCAATTACTACAGAGTTAAAACAAAAAATAGCTTCTCTAGCTTAAAACCAAAACAATATATAACTTTTTAAAAAACACAGTCTGTAGGCCTTATTATACTAGGGTAGGGTAAAAAGGCCTATACTCTAAACTACTTAAAAATCAACTTATACAACGTAAATTGGTATTCTTGAGATCAATAATCAGTAATATAAAGCAATAGGAATCATAGTGGTATTAGAAAATTAAATAAATTGGCTTTATTCACAGCCACCAGGACATTGAAAGTCATCAATGTCTTCTTCAGTCAAACCGACACACTCTTCGTGGTGCCACTTAGAGCAACGTGAACATTTCCGCATTGAGTCTTTTCTATCTTCTTTGCAGGAATGACAGTACCAACTCTCTTGTTTTTGTGATTTCCCTTTGACGGTAGTAGACTTTTTTGCAGATACGACTTTAGTTTTCTTAGGATTTAAAGCCTTTTTAAACTTCGTTCTTTCTTTTCTACCTGTTTCAACATCAGTAAAGTTTTTGTCTTGTTTATTTTTCTTTCTTTTGTTATCTTTCTCTTCTTTACTATTTCTCTTCTCTTGATTATATTGAACTTTTCTTTAAACTGCCAGACTGCAGATGATTTCTAATTGTTCTTCTAGGAATCTTATATCTCTCTGCAGCCTTATACGTACTTAATGTTCCTCTTTGTACTGCTCTAACAGCTGCGATCAGATTGTCTTCTGACCACAATGCCCCTTTGGGAGGCATCGTGACCGTAAATACTGAAAACATTGATAAATAAATTTAATATTAACAACTACGCACGTATCACCCACCAACAAAGATTTTAAAAAAGCGCTCCTACTTACATAGCAGTTTAAAAAAAAAAGGAGTATAATAAGGCCTACAGTAAAATTTTATAGGCCTTAATATCCGACAACTACTTGGTTACAAAAAATAATATTAATATTTTTAATATAACTACAAGTTGTTTAATACGGTAGTCTAGGGACAAGCATATGTTAATGAATAAATGGATTGTCAATAAAGGTTTGAAAATATCATATCTTTAAAATAACTTACGTTTTACTGAAGCCAATTTTTATAATTCGTGCTGCGCGACCGCCCCGCTGAATGATTTCGACGACACTGGCGGGGGGAGAAACACGAGCGGTCGCCTGCCACTTCGCAGCGACTTGTATACGCTCTGAGCTTGTGTGAGTGTAACCTTAAGTGTCCGCTACTCTATTTCGTACGTTTTTTGTTACTTAGGCCTTATTGCCCGATAGGCCTTATAACCCGCGGGTACCTTACCTACTATTATTTGTATGACAGTTTGTTTTTGTGTCTGGGTGTCTTTTATGGCACTCATGTATCATATGTATGACATGGTTATCTAGTTTAACGAATTTATTTATTTTAATGTTTATTAGTAGAAACAAACCATGTTACATATATTTTCGAGTCGATTCGCCATTTAACATTGTATATGATTTGAAAGAAAAAGGTATACCATTTTAGATTTACAGTAAATTATATCTTTTTCTCAATACATAAGTGTAGTAGAGACATAAGTTGAGCTAAAAATTTATGCCAGCAATGATAAAAAAGATGTAACACAATATACTTATTGCAAGTATTTATAGGGGAATTATTCTGAAGTGAAGACTGAAGCTTACACGACGAACAGAGCAAATTGACCAATGCAGGATATGCCGAATTAGAAGAATTAACATTGAGTTTTATTATCTGAATTAATTACATTTTCACTAAACAATTCGCCATTAAAATATTTGCAGTATATTTTGTTACACCTCATATACGAAGTAAATAATTTCATTGCAGGCAAAGCATGTATTATTAGATCACCTTATAAATTGTATAAATCGTTAGGTATTGGGTAAGGATAACAGCTGGTGTTGAGGTGAAAGTAATTAAAGAAGTAGGTAGTAGTTAAATCTCGTTAGAGAATGGGACACTAACAAGAGTAGTCTTTTCTTATTAAATAAATTAGTCGGTTACATCGTCTTACATTAGGACTTACACAACAATTTGACTATTTGTTGTTTTTTTTTGACACTATTGTCTTATTATTTTACGTATTTGATTTGATTTGATTACTTATAAGAAGAAAACCGCTCCTAGTGAATATTTAAAAAAATTAAAAACAGGATTTGTATAGTTTATTGCCGGTAATTGGGTATTTGACTACATACGAAATACATTATGATATACCAACATTAAAGATGAAATCAAAAATTAAGCACAATTTTTTATCCCACAATTACTTTGAGCTTTTAACAAATTATTACACCCAATTGAAACTAAAAGAGTATTGATTTGACAATACAAAATTATGACGTCACAATTTTGTATTCCATACAGTTTTTCCGACAAGTTTACGTTTTTGACATTTAATAATAGAAGGTGATTTGACCTGTCAGTCAAATACCGGGTTCTTTATAGAGTATAGAATTGACAATTCATTAACATTTCTGATGCCTACATTTATAATTTGTGTTTTTATGTTTTAAGGCACTAACAAGGTTTTTAGGGTTGTGTCCCATTCTCTATGAAATGTTGTTTATTACCTAATGTATTTTTTCATGTATCTGTTGTGTAGTGTTCTGTACTTAACGTTACACGATACGGTCGTGGTAAGGTTGTGTTTAAACGCTAATAAATGTGGTTTGGACGATTTTATGTTTTACTAGTTTTTCCCCGCGGCTTTGCCCGCTGGGTGTTATCATGATTCCTGGTTCATCCTATGGGAGAATTTATTCGGTATGGAAAGTAATAGCAGCCCCTACTCTGCCTGTACCCAAAATTACATCAACATCTGTTCAGTAGTTTGAGTGTGATTGTCGGAAACACATCCAAACAAACTTTCAGGTTTGTCATATTAATGTGATTGGTGTAATATCTGATTTCTGTTAATTTAAAATCCCAGCGTCTTGAGATATTGCTACTTAGAGCATTCTCGAACTTCGCTTTTGCCTTTATATTGCCATCCCTCACACTGAGCCGAGCGGGATAGCGATATAAGTCGAGACTACAAAAAAGTTCTAAAGTGTAAGTCTAGATGTGGTTTTTCTTTTTTTTAATATTATTAAGAACACAAAACTGGCCGGGCATTTCAATAAAATAATGGCGAGTCCCTTGTCCAAATATAAAATAATTCCAAAGATATTCATGCTTGGCATTTTCAAACTACTGAATTTAGGAAAACCTCATTTACAATGTTTTGCATGTTCCACAAACAAAAATAAAGGCCCAATAAAAAACAACAATATTTTATTTCATTATAACATCTTGATCTATCTATAAATTACACATTTTTGGTATCCAACTAATGGACATGACACCTGATACTCTCAAAACTGACATACAAACATCAATATACATAAAATATCATGTAAAGGCGTACCCAGACTTTGGTTCACATTTCTCTCAAATAAGGAAGATAAAGAACGTCAAACTGTAAAGCTTTCTTTCTCCGACTGCTTATTATTCTGCAGATGCTGAATAAATCATCACTCATGCCAAATGCGGATTGGGAATCAGGGAAAAGCCAACACAAATTTTGCCCGAACCGGGAATCAACTCAGGACCTCGTACCACGATCACGTACTTAATTCACAGGACCATCGAAAACACACAGTTACAATTCCTAGAATAACCAAACCAAATAGAAGTGAAACCCAATGTCATGGGACGACTTAACACTTCATTTCAAATGTTAGGACTCTAATATTAAAGTCAATTTAATGTACAGACAAATACTACACATCCTCATTAATATTAGGAACTTATTGTGAATACATTTTATCAAAAAATACAATTAGTATCAGAATAAGTATGTAGTCATTTTAGTAAAAGTTTATATAATAAAATCTGACATTTATCTATTTATTGTTTCATCGTGTTTATAATTTTACCAACGGACCCCATGTGTGGTTCGATGGGAATATGTTTAATATTACTAGCGGTCGCCCGCGACTTCGTCCCCGTGGATTTTGGTTTCCGGACACATAGTTTTATATTATAGACGTCTACAAATGGACTATCCATCACAAAAAGATTTTCTCAATTCGAACCAGTAGTTCCTGAGATTAGCCCGTTCAAACAAACAAACTCTTCAGCTTTATTATATTGGTATAGATTATTTACAAACTCAATAGCAAGAATTGCCATCCGACCTCACGTCAGGTCAGAAAGGGGTCTGTTGGTAAAAACCATAATACTTTTAAAGGTACCATTTATATATTATATTTAAATACACAATATGAACAGATTTCTTAGAGTGATATTCATACAATGTTTGCATACATTTTCAATTTACATACAATTAGGTTTACTGGACTTTTTCTATACACTCTTTTTTTTATATAAATTCTGGTATACACACCAATATATTATTAATATAACATATTCAGAAGTTTATCAAACCTTTGGATCGCTATAACATACCATGACAATATCTACATTTCGTAATCAAAAGCTTTAAGTTCATCCAAAGGATATAAAATACCTACTACATACATCAATTCCATTTGGTATTTTCCCTATTTATGATAAAGCGCAGTCTCTTTTTTTGTGACTATCTGGTGGGTTATTTTTATTTTATAGTAACGTGCACCAAACATTTTTGGGATATAATTTATACTGGCAACTTTTTTACTGTACATATTTATATTGTTTTTAAGAAAATTGTATATCTTCTGGCCAGTGATAAAAAGCGTTCGAGTAAAATATTTGCTTTTGTGAACATAAATAAATAAAAACGGCATAAATGTTTTATTATTTACCATTGAGCACCATTTAAACAAATTCTGGTCCCTATTTCACTAAACTTGTAAACCTTTGATTATTGTAAAACGTAAATAATATTTGGTAATTCATATTGCGATATTTTGTGTGGTTTTAATTAATATGGCAGTAGTTATTTATATTATACAGTCATTGCCCCAAAAGGTTCTTATGGATATCTGTGGGTTTAGTAAGTATATTCGCCCGATTTGTAAGTGCATCTCAAAAGCATGGTTTTTTTTCTTCATTTTTTTTCAAGGGTATCATACTATATTATATTAAATATTAGTGTTACATAGAACACATGACCGTTGCAAATATGCAACGCAAGCAAAAGCTAAGATTTTTGACGTTCGCGTTGCATTATAAGATTATTCCCGTTAAATTATATATTATTAGTCCCGTTAAATAAAATTAATGCAAGCAATAGCTGTTTATCGAATGTTTAAGATATTTAAAATTTTCTTATTGAGTTCTTGAAAAATATTACATAAGCTTTCTCATTAATTTATTATCAATTAATTGCAGTTTGCTGGACCACGGTTGTTGTAAAACAATCGAAACGACAGGAAAATGCCACACCAAGCTGAAATAACGTCATGTAATATTGTATAGATAGAAAATGCACTGCCGCCAAACTTCGCGTGATTTCTGCCTGGTGTGTTCCTACATTAAAAGTTTGATAAGACACGCGAGTCTAAAAAAATCCTATTACATTTTGGTTTTGGTTAATTTGAAAGAGACGGAGTATTGGTATGACAAATTCATCATTATGGAGGGAATTCAATCATTAATATCATTATTTACCCCATAGACCGAAGTTTCCATGACCATTATAACAGTCCAAGGGTAAAAATACCCGCGTAAGTAGCAGATAAAATACCTGTTATTTTCTACTTGTTATTTTTACCAGTCGATAAAAATTCAGAGATGTTTCAGCATCGATATCGTTTTATCGATAAATTCGGGTCGTAGGGTTACGGGAACCTGATGACGGTTGTGCCTATCGCATCGTCGCTGCATGCATGTGCTAATGCATTCTCGAAGTCTTGTGGCATGTAAACCTGGAAATAAAATCATAAGAGTCAATTTTAGGTGCAATAGTTCTAATGAATAAAGGTTAATTGAATCACTGAATCGAAAACTTTAATTATGCATTTTTTTACTATTAAGATGTATAAAGATCAACCAGTCCAATCTGTCTGGTTCTCCTCTATGGGTTACGAAGGTCTGATGGCAGTCGCTTCACTGTAATAACCAGACTTGCCAAATCCTGGATCATGATCAAAGCGGACCCCGTATAGAAACGGGATAAACGCTTGGAAGAAGATGTATAAAGATCAACGGGAAACGGTCGTATCAGATTGCTGACCCACCGAATTACCACCGTACCACCGAGTGTACCTGTGTTTGCGCACTCACTTGTGCTGCGAAAGCACAGGTACACTCCCTATGGCTGATCGTAAGATCGGCGGCCATGCCCGAATACGATCCGAAGGTATGTATTATTATTATAAAACAGTATCACAAGTTCGCTGTCAAGATCGATCAGAGTTGAGAGCGATATTATACGAGCCTTAGTGTAAAGCAGTCTTTCCCAAAGTGGGCGATAACGCCCCCTTGTGGGCGCGACAGGTCTCAAGGGGGGCGGTAAGAGACCCAGAAAGAAAATGGGGGCATTGTGTAGAGGCGGGGGGGGGGGGGGCACAGTTCATATATCTGTCCTATTTTATTGAATATAGGGGGCGCTAAAAAATATTTATTCTCAAAGTGGGCAGTACACAATATAAGTTTGGGAACCACTGGTGTAAAGGCGTATACTTACTTTATCAAGCACAGGCGCGAGTCGTCCCGAGTCCACGAGCAGCGTGAGGGCTTCTAAGCCGGGAGTCAGTCGGTGCTTGTCCTCCAGCCAGTCTGTGTGGGTGCCCATGCCTAGCGTCCACTGAAACGATAATTATATACTTATAGAGACTTCTAGAGAATCACTACATAGTATAAAACAAAGTCGCTTTTTCTGTCCCTATGTGTGTTGTATGTCCCTATGAACGCTTAAATCTTTAAAACTACGCAACGGATTTTGATGCGGTTTTTTTTAATAGATAGAGTAACTCATGAGGAAGGTTTTTATGTATAATATCATCCATTAAATAGTGGACAAGTACCACGGGCGAAGCCGGGGCGGGCCGCTATTAAATATAAAAAATAAATAAATTCATTGGACTAACACACCAATTGCCTAGCCCCAAACTAAGCTCGAAGCTTGTACTATGGATGCTAGGGAACGGATAGACATACTTAAATACTTTTATTAACATCCATGACTCTAGTACAAATGCCGATTCATCACACAAACATTTTCCCCTTAGCGGGATTCGCACCCGCGACCCTCGGTTTTGTAGCCAGAGTCTCTGACCAATAGACCAACGGGCCGTAATTTGAAACCATTTATTAAAACTGACTACTATGGTAAACTATCACTTACCCTCAGCATTCTCCAGGAGTAGAAGGAGACTGCGAAGACGAAGGACAGCGGCGACGGCAGCCGGTCCGTGATGAAGGGGCGCGGTCTCAGGTCCACTACTGCGTCCCGCGGAGCCGTCGCTCTGTGGACAGCCAAAAACATGATTAAAATAGTCACCAAGAAAATTAATAGAATAATCATCATTACCTAGGAGCCCAGGATTGGGTGCGATCAGTGATGGATTAATTAAGCAATTACCTAGGGCCGGGCATCACGCCTGGGGGGAGGGGAGGCACCGGAAGAAAGCATCAAATAGTCTTAATCCGTCACTGGTTGCGACTGTGATCCTGAATTGACCTGCCTGGTTGGAGCGACTGTTGTCTGTCCTCCATAACCCTTACAAATTTTCAGACAATCACGTGATTCAACCCTGCAATGTCCTAACCAAACAGGGAAAACCAACACAATGTGAAATTATTCAGGAACATAGCACAACAGTTTAACTCCGCCGTAGACGGTCCCAAGCCCGGTTTGAGAAAGGAGGAGGGTTAGCTGCGAACGGCATACATCTAGTAACACCAGAGATGAAGGCAGCTTTAAAAAACATGCCAACGCCGGGCAATGGGCGGCGGTAAATAACCCAACACAAGGCCAGCAGTGACCTTGAGGAACTAAATTCCCCTCAAAAAAGTCTGACATGGAAGGACGCGGGAACCCACCATGATTATCTCCCAAGAAAATCACCAAATGAACACAGAAGTAAATGCGAATTGTTTGTTGGACGATCCGGCTAACGCCCGGCGCTACTCGGTACCCGGGCCGAGTAGTGTGAAATCTACTACCGAAGCTTCCGATGATGCCAACCACCTAGACTCAGAAGGAAGAACAACCACAGGTGGAAATAAAATCACTCTATACAAGAACTCAATACAAACTCAACATCGTATTGGCACCTGGAACAGGGCTGAACCAGGGGTTTACTGCACCCAGGAAAACTTAGTATCGTGGACAAAGAAAGGGAGAATTTGGGAATCTCTATATTGGGCATCAGTGAAACTCATCTTCGAGGACAAGGCCATTTCAGAACCACCACGGGAAGCACCCTGTACTTCTCAGGGAATGAAAACACTAGCAGGAACGGAGTCGGCATCTTGTTACCATCTGAGATGAACAAATATGTCCTTGGCTATAACCCAGTATCCGACAGAATCATATCAATGAAACTGAACACAAAGCCTTGTCTACTGAACATCGTACAGGTCTACGCCCCTACGTCGACCGCATCCGACCAAGACATCGACGAATTCTACGGGACCCTTGAAAAAGCGCTTGACAGCATACCTAGTCGCCAAATAACTATCATCCTCGGTGACTGGAATGCTAAGGTTGGCAAGCTGGAAGTTGGCTCGCACACGTCAGGCATTGTGGGAAGGTTTGGCCTGGGCGCAAGAAATGAACGAGGGCTTAGGCTGACTGAATTCTGCGAAGGCAGAAAACTTGCCATCATGAACACTCACTACCAGCATCATCCAAGACGCCTCTATACATGGAGATCTCCTGGGGAACGATACAGAAACCAAATTGACTACATCCTGGTAAACACACGTTGGAGATCCTCTGTCAGAAACGTGAAAACGTTCCCCGGTGCGGACTGTGGCTCTGATCATGTGCTATTAGCAGCTTACTTTTCCTTGCGCCTTAAGGCAAGTAACAAACGCCAACGAGCCATGCCGACATCCCTTAGACCACCAGAAATAACACGGTTCCAAGACCTAACTGAAAGGAGACTATTGGAAGCTCCTCTGCCTTGCAATACAGATGTCAATTCTCAATGGCGACACCTCAAAGCAGTCATGAGCGACTCTCTTAGGGAAGCCGTTCCGAAAGAGGGCAAGAATGCTAAGAGGGCGACTTGGATCTCTGAGCACACATGGAATCTTATTCAGAACAGGAAGGAGATCAAAAACAAAGGAACTCAGAGATCTGACGTTATGCGAGAATACTCAGCTCTATCCAGATCCATCAAAAAGAACTGTCGCATCGACAGAAACCAATTCATTGAGAACATCTGCAATGAGGTGGAATCGCACGCCAACAAATTACAAACAGCAGACCTGTTCAAAAAAGTTCGCCTACTAAGTCGACAGTTCAAGCCAAAGACGTGGGTTATCGATGACATCGACGGTAAGCCACTGATGGAACTTGACAAGATAGCTGACAGGTGGCGATCATACTGCGAACAGCTCTACCAAAAGTCATCTCCGCAGATCGACTCACGCGTAAATTGGGACACACTAGTTCTGGAGCCCGACATATTACGATCCGAAGTAACAGCCGCACTACACAGAATAAAGAACAAAAAAGCACCAGGTCCTGACCAAATTACGTCTGAGGTGCTAAAAGCCCTGGGTGAGACGGGAATTGACAACCTCCACACCATTTGCAACAAAATCTGGCAAAACGGTGTATGGCCCCAAGATTGGACACAGTCAACAGTAGTGCCGCTGCATAAGAAAGGGTCGACCAAAAAGTGTCAAAACTACCGCACTCTGGCACTTATATCCCATGCCAGCAAACTAATGCTGCACATCATTAATAGCCGCATTCGATACCACCTTGACTGGCAAATCTCTCAGGAGCAGGCTGGATTTGTGAAGGGCAAGGGCACTAGGGAGCAAATTCTAAATGTCCGACAGTTAGTGGAAAAATGCTACGAGTTTGATACCCCAATGATAATGTGCTTTGTGGACTATACAAAGGCCTTCGATTGTGTGGAGTGGGGCTGTCTATGGAGAGTGTTGTCTGAGCTAGGCGTACCTGAGCACCTTATAGCGCTGATCCAGGCACTATACTACACCAGCCAGGGTGTAGTGAAGATTGACCAGACAGTATCGGAACCGTTCAGCTTCAAAAAGGGAGTACGCCAGGGCTGCATTCTCTCACCGATCCTTTTCAACGTGTATGGCGAGTACATCGTACGAAAAACTTGCGCCGACTGGAACGGGGGAGTGAATGTGGGTGGGCATAAGCTCACTAACCTACGTTATGCCGATGACACAACACTGTTGGCAGCCAACGAGGCCGAGATGTACGAATTGTTAGGCAGAATGGAATGCGTCAGCGCTGAACTGGGCCTTGCCATTAACAAATCTAAAACTAAGTTAATGGTAGTGGATCGCACTGGAAAGTTAGAGCTCAATGGAACATTAAACCTAGAAGTAGTAAACAAATTCATATACCTGGGCTCCGAAATCCACAACAACGGCTCCTGCGAAGGAGAAATTCGTCGAAGGATTGGTATGGCAAAAGGCGCCATGTCACAACTTGGGAAGATATGGACGAACAGGACCATCAGCATGAAAACTAAATGCAACCTTGTGCGAACGCTGGTATTCTCTATCTTCATGTATGGTGCTGAGACATGGACCTTAAAGAAAGCCGACCGAAGCAGAATAGATGCCTTTGAAATGTGGTGCTGGAGGAGAATGCTGGGCATACCCTGGACGGCACACCGTACCAATGTGTCGATTTTACGGCAGGTTAACGTCAAAACCAGACTCTCTACTATCTGCCTACGCAGAATCCTCGAGTACTTCGGACATATTGCACGAAAGGACCCTGACAACCTGGAGAAATTAATTATCACCGGCAAAGTCGAGGGGAAAAGACCGAGAGGAAGGAGCCCAATGCGTTGGAGTGACCAAATTCGCACTACCCTTGGAACTACAGTCCACGATGCGCTGCGCTCTGCTTCGGACAGAGACAGATGGCGACAAATAATTCGCAACAAAGTGCTCCGTCAGCAGGGTGATCACGACCCTCAGCATTGAGGAGACCGACGCGAGGAGGAGCACAACAGTTACGAAGTGCTACTTCACTGTGGTGGGAGTGGTAAGGTGGAGGTACTTTCTCAGACGAGCGGCTCATTCGAGTGGAAGTTCCACTAAGCTCTATCTCACTCTGAAAATTCATTAATTTTAAACATACTTGAGTACGGCAGCCACATTGGTGGGGTAGTCGGCCGCAGCCACGGCGCCGGGGCGGCGTGCCAGGGTTCGCTTCGAACTGCGACATGCTCCAGCGCTTGCCAGCAGGACCTTTCAGCGTCCATGTCTTCAAACTCCTGCGCCCCTAGTACTTCTAAGTTCTCTTACTCTTCCCAGCACGAATCTTTCCAGTTTATCTCTACGAAACCCTGCACGCCTAGTCCTTCTAACGGGTTTTCTTGAGCAGTTCAGCAACTTTTGATCGGGAACTATAGCGTACAGGCTAGTAAAGGGGGAGGGGCGGTCATGATCCCAGGACCCAGCCCCTGGATCCGCCCTTTAGGCTAGCTCGAAACTAAAGGCACCGACTAGAGTCCAGGGAAGATCACCCAGGAAGAAGCCCTGGACTCAGCTAGCCGTAGCCTAAGGTTAAAAAGACACATAGGTATACATAAGTGTATGCTACGTACTTGAGTACGGCAGCCACATTGGTGGGGTAGTCGGCCGCAGCCACGGCGCCGGGGCAGGCGAGGGCGGCGTGCCAGGGGCCGCTGCGGACCGCCACGTGCTCCAGGGCTTGCCAGCAGGACCCTTCAGCGTCCATGTCTACAAACTCTTGCGCCCCTAGTACTTCTAAGTTCTCTTACTCTTCCCAGCACGAATCTTCTCAGTTTATCTCTACGAAACCCTGCACGCCTGGTACTTCTAACGGGTTTTCTTGAGCAATTTAGCAACTTTTGATCGGGAACTATAACCTACAGGCTAGTAAGGGGGGGAGGTACATGATCCCATGACCCACCCCCTGGATCCGCCCTTTAAGCTGGCTCGAAACTAAAGGCACCGACTAGAGTCCAGGGAAGATCACCCAGGAAGAAGCCCTGGACTATCTAGCCATAGCCTAAGACTAAAAAGACACATAAGTGTATGCTACGTACTTGAGTACGAACTTCTGCGCGTCTGGTACTTCTTACGGATTATCTTGGGCAACGGTCATGATTTCATGACCCACCCCTGGATCCGCCCTTTAGGCATACAGCTGTGTGCAAAGCTCAATACTAAAGGCACTGACTAGATGAGTCCAGGGAAGATCTTCCCTGGACTAGATGAGCCCAGAGAAGATCTTCCCTGGACTCATCTAGCCATAGCCTAAGGCTACAAAGACACTTACTTGAGTACGGCAGCCACATTAGTAGGGTAGTCGGCCGCAGCCACGGCGCCGGGGCAGGCGAGGGCGGCGTGCCAGGGGCCGCGGCGAACCCCCACGTGCTCCAGGGCTTGCCGGCAGGACTCTTCAGCGTCCATGTCTACGAATTCTTTGGCCCCTAGTACTTCTAAGTTCTCTAACTCTTCCCAGTCCATCTCTACGAACTCCTGCGCGCCTGGTACTTCTTATGAGTTTCCTTGCACAATGCAACGACTTTTGGTCGGAAACTATACCTATCAGGTGATAGACACTAACTAGATGACTTCAGGGGGCGCCTGGGGAAGATGACCATAGCGTGCAGGCGTACCTAGGCCTACAGCCGCGTGCGAAGTTTGAAACTGAAGGCATTCCTCTCGCTACCTAATAAATTCCTGCGGTTTCACACTATATGGTGATAGACACTAACTAGATAAGTCCAGGGAAGATCACCCAGTACTTCTAGCAGTAGCCTAAGGTAACAAAGACACATAGGTATACATAAGTGTATGCTACGTACTTGAGTACGGCAGCCACATTGGTGGGGTAGTCAGCCGCAGCCACGGCGCCGGGGCAGGCGAGGGCGGCGTGCCAGGGGCCGCTGCGAACCGCCACGTGCTCTAAGGCTTGCCAGCAGGATTCTTCCGAGTCCATCTCTACGAAATCCTGCGCCCCTAGTACTTCAAAGCTCTCTAACTCTTCCCAGCACGAATCTTCTAAGTTTATCTCCACGAAACCCTGCACGCCTGGTACTTCTAACGGGTTTTCTTGAGCCGTTCAGCAACTTTTGATCGGGAACTATAGCGTACAGGCTAGTAAGGGGGGAGGGGCGGTCATGATCCCAGGACCCACCCCCTGGATCCGCCCTTTAGGCATACAGCTGTGTGCAAAGCTCATAACTAAAGGCACTGACTAGATGAGTCCAGGGAAGATCACCCAGGAAGAAGCCCTGGACTCAGCTAGCCATAGCCTAAGGCTACAAAGACACTTACTTGAGCACGGCAGCCACATTGGTGGGGTAGTCGGCCGCAGCCACGGCGCCGGGGCAGGCGAGAGCGGCGTGCCAGGGGCCGCTGCGGACCGCCACGTGCTCCAGGGCTTGCCAGCAGGACCCTTCAGCGTCCATGTCTACGAATTCCTGCGCGCCTGGTACTTCAAGGTTCTCTAACTCTTGCCTCGTCGAATCTTCTCAGTTTATCTCTACGAATTCCTGCGTGCCTGGTACTTCTAACGGGTTTTCTTTAGCAGTTCAACAACTTTTGATCGGGAGCTTACAGGGTAGAAAGGGGGGGGGGGAGCCATGATCCCATGACCCACCCCCTGGATCCGCCCTTTAGGCTGGCTCGAAACTAAAGGCACCGACTAGAGTCCAGGGAAGATCACCCAGGAATAAGCCCTGGACTCAGCTAGCCGTAGCCTAAGGTTACAAAGACACATAGGTATACATAAGTGTATGCTACGTACTTGAGCACAGCAGCCACATTGGTGGGGTAGTCTGCCGCAGCCACCGCACCAGGACACGCCAGCGCGGCGTGCCAGGGCCCGCTGCGAACCGCCACGTGCTCCAGGGCTTGCCAGCAGGACCCTTCAGCGTCCATGTCCACGAATTCTTGGGCACCTGTGAAAGATTATGAAGTACCTTTATAATTAACTGCAAGGTTGGCCTTACGCTTCATCTGGCAATACTGTGCAAACCATATGTGGAGACACCTATCTACATCGCCACAAATGAGTAGTTCAGATAAAACTCAACAGATGGCGCTGATACGCACTGCGATATTTCCATACAAACCTACATCGCGCTAGCAGAGTTTCCGCCGCGACTTAGGATTAGTTAGGATATATATGACTACACCAACACAGTGTAGTAAGGACCTCGGTCCTCGAGCTAGATCACCAGCTCGACAGAAGTACTTCTATCTTTTAGGGAATGGGTGATTTCCCTATACATAGAATACAAAATAAGAACTAGATGTCTTGTGCCACATTCGAATCAAGATTAAGGCTCCACCAAAGCGGATATGTGTGATGTAAGTACCGTAAGTAGTCAATAGAATTTCAGTTATGAGATGGCCACGTGTTATGGCCAAAATCCTCAGCTGCTGACAAAGCTTTGGTGTTGCTTAACTTGTAGTGATCGCAGGCCAAGCGCGCTACCCATAACCCCTACCCGAGAGCTAACTAATGCGCCATCATTGAGGAGTCAATGATGGATATGTTGGTAATAATCATGATTTTGATAATATTACCTAATTCCTGCAGCGTGAGAGCGGCGTGTCTCGGCGCGAGTACGGTAAGATGCGCGCCCCATGAAGCTAGTAGCTGCACCAACAAGCAGCCCTCGCCACTGGAAGCTCCGCATATCGCCACTCTGGACCAATTAGCGATTATGTAACTAAAGTCTCAGCCAATAAATATTTAGGTTGTAGCAAAATATACTGAAAATATTTTAAGGGCCAATTATTCAGTGGAAATTGGAAATGTAATAAATTCAGAAAGTAAAAACCGGCCAAGAGCGTGTCGGACACGCCCATGAAAGGGTTCCGTAGCTAAAAGATGGCCCGACCGCTTAAGACACCATTTAGTAAGGGCAACTGCACGTCATGGTCAAGTTGTATAAAAATAACTATGTATGATACAGAGTTCGCTATAGTTTTCATTGAAAGTACTTACTTGGAGGTATACAGGACATTTTTTTCAAAATTATTGTAATAGTATTTCAAAAGTTTGGGGGGGGGGGGACGCTCTAATTTTAACTTTGTATTAATATATCTCGAGACTGGGGTGTTTGATCCACATGGTTTTAAGGCAAGTTTTATTGTATTTAAAAATACCTTTTTAACGATACCCCACACGATTGGGTAAGTCGAAGTTTTTTTTTCGAATTTACTTTTCGTTGTATGGGAGGGGGGTAAAAATAATTATTTTTCGATTATTTTAAAAACCAATTCTTGAATTATCTCTATACATCTCTCCACCAATTTTCGTGGCAATCGGTTCAGAAACGGCGGAGAACGAGCCAGGACAGACAGACAGACAGACAGACAGACAGACAGACAGACAGACAGACAGACAGACATGACGAAACTATAAGGGTTCCGTTTTTTGCCATTTGGCTACGGAACCCTAAAAAGGCAATGTTTATACGCTAATTTTCGAGAAAACCAATAAAACCATTTGAGTGAATAATAAAGTAAAGTAATAAAGAAAAAAAGTACAAATTGTGTCTTATGCGAGACGGACACCGCGTCATCCACCGCAAGCTGTGAGGCCTCTTCCCTACCTAAGAGCTGGGGGTATATGTATGTATTAGGGCTTGCAAATATTCGACAAAATCAGGTATTCGAATATTCGAATATTTTTCGAAAAATATTCGAATATTCGAATATTATTCGAAATTTTTTTTCGAGCGTCCATCAACCAAACTTGGAAATATATAGTCTTGAGGCCATCACAAACGATACTGACTATGACAGTATAGCTGTTAACTCAGTCCGAACTGAGCGAGACAGGTTTAAACTTTTACACTTTAAACCTACGCTACATACATTTTCTATGGGAACGTGCATACTTTTTTTCTCGCGTCTTACGACATCATGAGAAATGAAAATAGATATTTTTGAGGTCATTTAAAATGCTATTTGATTTGGGAGTATATCTGCAAACTCAGCCCGAACTGAGTAGGACAGGCTAGAAACTTGAACACTATGTACCCTCGCTTCAATATTTTTTAATAGGAGGTCGTGTCCTTTATTTTCCTGCGGCCATCAAGCAAACATGGAAATATATATTTTTAAGTGCCCAGTGAACGATATTTGCACAGGCAGTATGGATGTAAACACAGTCCTTACCGAGTAAGACAGGTTAGAACTTTTACACAAAAACTGGGAATTCGCTACTTACATTTTTCTAGGGAAGTTGGCGTTTTTATTATTACGCGTTCAACGAGCAAACAGGGAAAAATATATATTCTAGAGATCGTCACATACAATTTTTGCAAAGACAGTTTAGTTACAAACTCAGTCCGAACTGAGTGAGATAGGCTCGATTTTTTTTACTATAGCCTCAACATTTGCTATGGGCGGTGGTTTCAGTTCAGACTGAGTTTGCAGATATACTGCCAAAGGAGACAATCGTTTTTGTATGGAGAGTTAGGCCCACATAGAATTTTAGCGTTTATTTACGAAATGGGTATCAATTTATTCCTTATAATCTCCAGATTATAGTGGTAACATTACTTTTTCATATTTTAACCGGAATCGTTAGAAATAAGATGTGAAAATATTTATTAACCTCATAAACTAATCTGTCTATTTGCTTTCCTGACTTTCAACGTCTATTTTACGGTTCGTAAAGCCTTACACATAAGGGCGATTTTCCATTATGTTTTTCCTATGTATCTGAAGTAAAAGCAATTTATTATGACTAGTGGCCGCCTGTGGCTCTGTCCGCGTGGAATAAGATTTTCGCACAAATAGTCTTAAACTATAGCTTAACATTTTTTACTTTAAGCCTGGCTCGACTAATGGATAATCCAACGCAAAAATATATTTTCAATTCGAACCAGCTGTTCCTGATAGTAGCGTGTTCAA
Source organism: Nomophila noctuella (assembly GCA_958496325.1). Taxonomy (NCBI): domain Eukaryota; kingdom Metazoa; phylum Arthropoda; class Insecta; order Lepidoptera; family Crambidae; genus Nomophila; species Nomophila noctuella. Next base: position 10,565,364 of record OY292503.1, on the reverse strand, counting down.
ACAAACAAACAAACTACAGCTTTTTTAAATTATATAGTAAAACCATTAATGACAGTTGACAGACGGAAGGTTTCTGATATTTGTATTCAGTTTTTAAATAAAATCAAAATCTGGCAATAGACTAGCACTTGCGTTCCGTTATACGGATTTTTTTTGTATTGTTTATTCGAATTATTTTATTTCATTAATTAAATGATTAAAAGTCACTACCAATCACCGCCTTAGATAAAAATTGGCATGAAAACTGTTCCAAAAGTAAATTGCGTCTCCTTAATGTTCATTTTCAAATGTTTTATTTTAATTCTATTGATAAAAACCTTTTTTCCTTCAGTTATCTGTATGTCAGCCATTGTTTACTAATCTTTGGACAGATATTTTACGGATATAATCAAAATAAGGCTTCTTATTTTGGTTTTATGACGCCGGTTTCGTTTGAAATTTACTTCAATTGCAAAACTCATAAAAAATATATAAATTTTTATCATAGTTCTCTTTCTCTTAAACGTTACCGATTGTTGGTGGGCCCAAAAACAACTGTCTCTTTTAATAGCGTTTGTAATGACCTCTAAAATATATATTTCCATAGTTGTCCGATGGACGCGAGAAAAAAAATGATGCCATTTCCCATAGAAAAATGAATGAAGTGTAGGCCTAAAGTCTAAAAGTCTAAACCTGTCACACTCAGTTTGGACTGAGTTTACAGCTATACTGCCAAAGCAAGTATCGTTTGTGATGCCCTCAAGCATATTTCCATGCTTAGTTGATAGACGCTCGAAAATAAAAAATCCCACCTCCCCTACAAAAATCGGCATTGTCTTTTTACCAGGAGGGGTTGTAAGGGGAGAAATAACATTAAACATAATCATTTTTGATGCTTAAGAAGTTAAAGTCGCTAAAGTTTAATCTGCTTAGGGTCATAAAATATCGGTCTAAAATCTCGATAATCTCGATCAAAACTGTCGAGATCTCGATCAATATCACATATAGCGAGATAATAGACCGTCGAGATAGAATATCGAAAAACACCTACCTATTTTTTGAGATATGAGACTACCGAGATTGCATTTCCTAATTAATCCCAATAGGACATAAAATATTCGAATATTCGAATAACGCGTCAATTAATATTCGAATAGTAAAATCAGTCGAATATTCGAATTATTCGAATATTCGAATATTCGAATTGCAAGCCCTAGTATGTATGTATCTGTCTACTGCTATATCATCAATGTATACTCACCGCTTGCCCTTAGCCGTATCTGGCGACAGCGCTAAGGCGTCAAGCGCAGCGAGTGCCTGCGTGCCTGCCCATGGCAGAGTCGCCGCACCGTCCGCAGACACGCTGCGAGGCCTTTTTGCAACGCGGGAGCTGCAGATAAAACACGTGCTTGATTCATTGTTAATGCCGTTTCACCAGTCAAGGTCATTACTGAGGATTTTTCGTGATGTCTCCCAACCATAGATGAAGGCGAACTAATATTTTGATGGTGATAAAATTTATCAATATCAAAATACAAACACCATCTGTGTTGATGAGAAAGCAAATAAAATAAACGAGTACATAAAAGTAATTTTCTGATGAAAAGTGATGATGACTGTCATTAAAGACTATGATAACAATAGGAATGATCATCGATGATATTGGTGATACGTTAAATTTGGTGAGAAATATACTGATGATGATGATGATAATGACGATACTAACCTGCGCACAGTAAGCAGTTCGCTGGCCGCGCCTCCAGACCACTCGCTGACGCATCCCCACACCTCGTCGCCCATCTCGAAATCACTCACTCCGTGACCCACATCCAGTACCACACCTGAAAGTTACACATTATTGTAGACCACGAATCGATTAGTTTAGTCCCGATAATTAATTTTAGTGATAAAAATACAAAACAGAGAGTGTTAAATCTTATATCACAAATCGAATCTATAAAACAAAGGTACTGTTTTAAATTAATTTATGTATTACTAACAACATAAATTAGTTTAATAAATTGCCTGAAATTGGGAAAATACTACAATTAGTGCTGTCCTGTAACGCTCGCTATAATGGGTTTACTGTATGCTACTACTACTGCTGTTACAACTTCTAAAGCTGCTGTATCTTCTACTGCTATTCTTAATGGTGCTTCTGCCATTGCTGCTATTACTTCTGCTACTATTGCTACGTCTGTAACTGCTGCTACTGTTATTGCTGCTAGTTCTGCAACCACTACTAATATTTCCAATTCTGTTGCCTTTTATAACGGCAGCCTGCGACTTCGTCGGTTATCGTTTTCCGCACAAATAGGTATAGGTATATTCGTTCAAACAAACAAACAAACTCTTCAGCTTTAATATATTAGTATAGATAGTATAGGTTTACTTCTACTACAACTGCTACGTCTGAAACTACTGCTATAATTTCTGTTCTGCTGCCATTCCTACTGCTATAACTACTACTGCTGCTACTGACCTGTGAACCCGCGCCCCACCGTCAACTGCGAGCGCGCGATCAGCGTTCGCAGCGCGGAACCGCGGCCGCGGAGAACGCTGCGGTCCACCGGACTCACGCTGAATGCTTGCACGCGAATCAGTACCTCGCCCGCTCCCGCACCTTACAACAAAGAACTAGGTTGATGAACATAGATTAATTCTGGTAATTCGATACAATAAATAAATAAATAAATAGTCTGATGCTTTGGGATAACCCTTACGAGGTAACAACAAAACTCCAGCAAAACATGCGGATCTAACTAAAAGGAACTTGATCAATAAAAAGATATTGATGTTATATTTAGAGATTTTAGTAAGGCTTTCGATAAAGTGCCTCATAGTCTTTTTTTAACAAACTTGTGATTATATGTTGTAACGCATTTAGTGCTTATATAAATAAATAAAAAAATAAATATCTCTGGACATTATTCACATATGACTGGAATAACACTTAATTGACGCCATTATTTACATTCTCGTTAATAATTAATTAACACTCCTTGTGAAATATTGCTAGGTGTTTCGCAAGCACTACTTTTGGGTCTAGTGCTTTTGAATATTTTATTAAGCATGTTTTTAACCTTCCTTAACGGACCCTCTGGACTTTGAGGCAATGGCTGAGTATGCAACTGGGACAAGCGCTAGGATGATGATGATGATGTTATTAAACTTTCCACTATATCTATACTTATAATAAATCTGTAGAAAGGTCAATTCTGTACATTAAATATATTTTCAAAATAACTATCAGGGGCTGATTAGTGACCGATACTGATGCCAAAAATGCAATCAGTAAAATTTTTGTCTGTCTGTCTGTCTGTCTGTATGTTCCTTATAGAAACAAAAACTACTGGACGGATTTTGACGAAACTTTGTACAATTATTCTTTATACTCCTGGGCATATTATAGGATACTTTTCATCACGCTACAATAAATAGGAGCAGAGTAGTGAAGGGAAATATTGGGAAAACGGGAGAATATATTCCATTTTTAAGCTTCTGTCGCGTGTGCTGCTTTAATGGTTAAAGTTACATAAAATTCATGTACGACGGAAATATTCTTCATAAAATTGCCTAAAAAATATCCTTTAACAGCATATGTCTATCTTTCATGCTTGACTCACAATAACACGTGTAACATTCTGATCCAGATTGGTTTGAACGCGCTAATCTCAGTAACAACTGGTTCGAATTGACAAAATCTTTTGTATTGGATAGTTAGTCCACTTACTATTTGTCGAGGAAGGCTTTAAGCTATCTATAGTAACACTGTGTACGGAAACGAAACCCATGCGGACGGAGTCGCTGGCGGCCGCTAGTCACCAATAATTGCCAAGAGTGTTTGATTTCATACAATGATCACGACCCTCAGTAATGAGGAATACGACTCAATGAGGAAATAAACAGTTTTCTATTGTATTGTACTCTCACCGGGCGCCACCGCGTCCTCCACCAGTATGACGGACTGGTCGGCGTGCGAGTGCAGCGCGCGCGCGTGCGGGCCGGGCGGCGCGCGCGACACCACGCGCAGCCATACTGTGGGGACGCACTCGCACTACTCCACAGATACGTCGCACTACTCACCGGGCGCCACCGCGTCCTCCACCAGTATGACGGACTGGTCGGCGTGCGAGTGCAGCGCGCGCGCGTGCGGGCCGGGCGGCGCGCGCGACACCACGCGCAGCCATACTGTGGGGACGCACTCGCACTACTCCACAGATACGTCGCACTACTCACCGGGCGCCACCGCGTCCTCCACCAGTATGACGGACTGGTCGGCGTGCGAGTGCAGCGCGCGCGCGTGCGGGCCGGGCGGCGCGCGCGACACCACGCGCAGCCATACTGTGGGGACGCACTCGCACTACTCCACAGATACGTCGCACTACTCACCGGGCGCCACCGCGTCCTCCACCAGTATGACGGACTGGTCGGCGTGCGAGTGCAGCGCGCGCGCGTGCGGGCCGGGCGGCGCGCGCGACACCACGCGCAGCCATACTGTGGGGACGCACTCGCACTACTCCACAGATACGTCGCACTACTCACCGGGCGCCACCGCGTCCTCCACCAGTATGACGGACTGGTCGGCGTGCGAGTGCAGCGCGCGCGCGTGCGGGCCGGGCGGCGCGCGCGACACCACGCGCAGCCATACTGTGGGGACGCACTCGCACTACTCCACAGATACGTCGCACTACTCACCGGGCGCCACCGCGTCCTCCACCAGTATGACGGACTGGTCGGCGTGCGAGTGCAGCGCGCGCGCGTGCGGGCCGGGCGGCGCGCGCGACACCACGCGCAGCCATACTGTGGGGACGCACTCCCACTACTCCACAGATACGTCGCACTACTCACCGGGCGCCACCGCGTCCTCCACCAGTATGACGGACTGGTCGGCGTGCGAGTGCAGCGCGCGCGCGTGCGGGCCGGGCGGCGCGCGCGACACCACGCGCAGCCATACTGTGGGGACGCACTCGCACTACTCCACAGATACGTCGCACTACTCACCGGGCGCCACCGCGTCCTCCACCAGTATGACGGACTGGTCGGCGTGCGAGTGCAGCGCGCGCGCGTGCGGGCCGGGCGGCGCGCGCGACACCACGCGCAGCCATACTGTGGGGACGCACTCGCACTACTCCACAGATACGTCGCACTACTCACCGGGCGCCACCGCGTCCTCCACCAGTATGACGGACTGGTCGGCGTGCGAGTGCAGCGCGCGCGCGTGCGGGCCGGGCGGCGCGCGCGACACCACGCGCAGCCATACTGTGGGGACGCACTCGCACTACTCCACAGATACGTCGCACTACTCACCGGGCGCCACCGCGTCCTCCACCAGTATGACGGACTGGTCGGCGTGCGAGTGCAGCGCGCGCGCGTGCGGGCCGGGCGGCGCGCGCGACACCACGCGCAGCCATACTGTGGGGACGCACTCGCACTACTCCACAGATACGTCGCACTACTCACCGGGCGCCACCGCGTCCTCCACCAGTATGACGGACTGGTCGGCGTGCGAGTGCAGCGCGCGCGCGTGCGGGCCGGGCGGCGCGCGCGACACCACGCGCAGCCATACTGTGGGGACGCACTCGCACTACTCCACAGATACGTCGCACTACTCACCGGGCGCCACCGCGTCCTCCACCAGTATGACGGACTGGTCGGCGTGCGAGTGCAGCGCGCGCGCGTGCGGGCCGGGCGGCGCGCGCGACACCACGCGCAGCCATACTGTGGGGACGCACTCGCACTACTCCACAGATACGTCGCACTACTCACCGGGCGCCACCGCGTCCTCCACCAGTATGACGGACTGGTCGGCGTGCGAGTGCAGCGCGCGCGCGTGCGGGCCGGGCGGCGCGCGCGACACCACGCGCAGCCATACTGTGGGGACGCACTCGCACTACTCCACAGATACGTCGCACTACTCACCGGGCGCCACCGCGTCCTCCACCAGTATGACGGACTGGTCGGCGTGCGAGTGCAGCGCGCGCGCGTGCGGGCCGGGCGGCGCGCGCGACACCACGCGCAGCCATACTGTGGGGACGCACTCGCACTACTCCACAGATACGTCGCACTACTCACCGGGCGCCACCGCGTCCTCCACCAGTATGACGGACTGGTCGGCGTGCGAGTGCAGCGCGCGCGCGTGCGGGCCGGGCGGCGCGCGCGACACCACGCGCAGCCATACTGTGGGGACGCACTCGCACTACTCCACAGATACGTCGCACTACTCACCGGGCGCCACCGCGTCCTCCACCAGTATGACGGACTGGTCGGCGTGCGAGTGCAGCGCGCGCGCGTGCGGGCCGGGCGGCGCGCGCGACACCACGCGCAGCCATACTGTGGGGACGCACTCGCACTACTCCACAGATACGTCGCACTACTCACCGGGCGCCACCGCGTCCTCCACCAGTATGACGGACTGGTCGGCGTGCGAGTGCAGCGCGCGCGCGTGCGGGCCGGGCGGCGCGCGCGACACCACGCGCAGCCATACTGTGGGGACGCACTCGCACTACTCCACAGATACGTCGCACTACTCACCGGGCGCCACCGCGTCCTCCACCAGTATGACGGACTGGTCGGCGTGCGAGTGCAGCGCGCGCGCGTGCGGGCCGGGCGGCGCGCGCGACACCACGCGCAGCCATACTGTGGGGACGCACTCGCACTACTCCACAGATACGTCGCACTACTCACCGGGCGCCACCGCGTCCTCCACCAGTATGACGGACTGGTCGGCGTGCGAGTGCAGCGCGCGCGCGTGCGGGCCGGGCGGCGCGCGCGACACCACGCGCAGCCATACTGTGGGGACGCACTCGCACTACTCCACAGATACGTCGCACTACTCACCGGGCGCCACCGCGTCCTCCACCAGTATGACGGACTGGTCGGCGTGCGAGTGCAGCGCGCGCGCGTGCGGGCCGGGCGGCGCGCGCGACACCACGCGCAGCCATACTGTGGGGACGCACTCGCACTACTCCACAGATACGTCGCACTACTCACCGGGCGCCACCGCGTCCTCCACCAGTATGACGGACTGGTCGGCGTGCGAGTGCAGCGCGCGCGCGTGCGGGCCGGGCGGCGCGCGCGACACCACGCGCAGCCATACTGTGGGGACGCACTCGCACTACTCCACAGATACGTCGCACTACTCACCGGGCGCCACCGCGTCCTCCACCAGTATGACGGACTGGTCGGCGTGCGAGTGCAGCGCGCGCGCGTGCGGGCCGGGCGGCGCGCGCGACACCACGCGCAGCCATACTGTGGGGACGCACTCGCACTACTCCACAGATACGTCGCACTACTCACCGGGCGCCACCGCGTCCTCCACCAGTATGACGGACTGGTCGGCGTGCGAGTGCAGCGCGCGCGCGTGCGGGCCGGGCGGCGCGCGCGACACCACGCGCAGCCATACTGTGGGGACGCACTCGCACTACTCCACAGATACGTCGCACTACTCACCGGGCGCCACCGCGTCCTCCACCAGTATGACGGACTGGTCGGCGTGCGAGTGCAGCGCGCGCGCGTGCGGGCCGGGCGGCGCGCGCGACACCACGCGCAGCCATACTGTGGGGACGCACTCGCACTACTCCACAGATACGTCGCACTACTCACCGGGCGCCACCGCGTCCTCCACCAGTATGACGGACTGGTCGGCGTGCGAGTGCAGCGCGCGCGCGTGCGGGCCGGGCGGCGCGCGCGACACCACGCGCAGCCATACTGTGGGGACGCACTCGCACTACTCCACAGATACGTCGCACTACTCACCGGGCGCCACCGCGTCCTCCACCAGTATGACGGACTGGTCGGCGTGCGAGTGCAGCGCGCGCGCGTGCGGGCCGGGCGGCGCGCGCGACACCACGCGCAGCCATACTGTGGGGACGCACTCGCACTACTCCACAGATACGTCGCACTACTCACCGGGCGCCACCGCGTCCTCCACCAGTATGACGGACTGGTCGGCGTGCGAGTGCAGCGCGCGCGCGTGCGGGCCGGGCGGCGCGCGCGACACCACGCGCAGCCATACTGTGGGGACGCACTCGCACTACTCCACAGATACGTCGCACTACTCACCGGGCGCCACCGCGTCCTCCACCAGTATGACGGACTGGTCGGCGTGCGAGTGCAGCGCGCGCGCGTGCGGGCCGGGCGGCGCGCGCGACACCACGCGCAGCCATACTGTGGGGACGCACTCGCACTACTCCACAGATACGTCGCACTACTCACCGGGCGCCACCGCGTCCTCCACCAGTATGACGGACTGGTCGGCGTGCGAGTGCAGCGCGCGCGCGTGCGGGCCGGGCGGCGCGCGCGACACCACGCGCAGCCATACTGTGGGGACGCACTCGCACTACTCCACAGATACGTCGCACTACTCACCGGGCGCCACCGCGTCCTCCACCAGTATGACGGACTGGTCGGCGTGCGAGTGCAGCGCGCGCGCGTGCGGGCCGGGCGGCGCGCGCGACACCACGCGCAGCCATACTGTGGGGACGCACTCGCACTACTCCACAGATACGTCGCACTACTCACCGGGCGCCACCGCGTCCTCCACCAGTATGACGGACTGGTCGGCGTGCGAGTGCAGCGCGCGCGCGTGCGGGCCGGGCGGCGCGCGCGACACCACGCGCAGCCATACTGTGGGGACGCACTCGCACTACTCCACAGATACGTCGCACTACTCACCGGGCGCCACCGCGTCCTCCACCAGTATGACGGACTGGTCGGCGTGCGAGTGCAGCGCGCGCGCGTGCGGGCCGGGCGGCGCGCGCGACACCACGCGCAGCCATACTGTGGGGACGCACTCGCACTACTCCACAGATACGTCGCACTACTCACCGGGCGCCACCGCGTCCTCCACCAGTATGACGGACTGGTCGGCGTGCGAGTGCAGCGCGCGCGCGTGCGGGCCGGGCGGCGCGCGCGACACCACGCGCAGCCATACTGTGGGGACGCACTCGCACTACTCCACAGATACGTCGCACTACTCACCGGGCGCCACCGCGTCCTCCACCAGTATGACGGACTGGTCGGCGTGCGAGTGCAGCGCGCGCGCGTGCGGGCCGGGCGGCGCGCGCGACACCACGCGCAGCCATACTGTGGGGACGCACTCGCACTACTCCACAGATACGTCGCACTACTCACCGGGCGCCACCGCGTCCTCCACCAGTATGACGGACTGGTCGGCGTGCGAGTGCAGCGCGCGCGCGTGCGGGCCGGGCGGCGCGCGCGACACCACGCGCAGCCATACTGTGGGGACGCACTCGCACTACTCCACAGATACGTCGCACTACTCACCGGGCGCCACCGCGTCCTCCACCAGTATGACGGACTGGTCGGCGTGCGAGTGCAGCGCGCGCGCGTGCGGGCCGGGCGGCGCGCGCGACACCACGCGCAGCCATACTGTGGGGACGCACTCGCACTACTCCACAGATACGTCGCACTACTCACCGGGCGCCACCGCGTCCTCCACCAGTATGACGGACTGGTCGGCGTGCGAGTGCAGCGCGCGCGCGTGCGGGCCGGGCGGCGCGCGCGACACCACGCGCAGCCATACTGTGGGGACGCACTCGCACTACTCCACAGATACGTCGCACTACTCACCGGGCGCCACCGCGTCCTCCACCAGTATGACGGACTGGTCGGCGTGCGAGTGCAGCGCGCGCGCGTGCGGGCCGGGCGGCGCGCGCGACACCACGCGCAGCCATACTGTGGGGACGCACTCGCACTACTCCACAGATACGTCGCACTACTCACCGGGCGCCACCGCGTCCTCCACCAGTATGACGGACTGGTCGGCGTGCGAGTGCAGCGCGCGCGCGTGCGGGCCGGGCGGCGCGCGCGACACCACGCGCAGCCATACTGTGGGGACGCACTCGCACTACTCCACAGATACGTCGCACTACTCACCGGGCGCCACCGCGTCCTCCACCAGTATGACGGACTGGTCGGCGTGCGAGTGCAGCGCGCGCGCGTGCGGGCCGGGCGGCGCGCGCGACACCACGCGCAGCCATACTGTGGGGACGCACTCGCACTACTCCACAGATACGTCGCACTACTCACCGGGCGCCACCGCGTCCTCCACCAGTATGACGGACTGGTCGGCGTGCGAGTGCAGCGCGCGCGCGTGCGGGCCGGGCGGCGCGCGCGACACCACGCGCAGCCATACTGTGGGGACGCACTCGCACTACTCCACAGATACGTCGCACTACTCACCGGGCGCCACCGCGTCCTCCACCAGTATGACGGACTGGTCGGCGTGCGAGTGCAGCGCGCGCGCGTGCGGGCCGGGCGGCGCGCGCGACACCACGCGCAGCCATACTGTGGGGACGCACTCGCACTACTCCACAGATACGTCGCACTACTCACCGGGCGCCACCGCGTCCTCCACCAGTATGACGGACTGGTCGGCGTGCGAGTGCAGCGCGCGCGCGTGCGGGCCGGGCGGCGCGCGCGACACCACGCGCAGCCATACTGTGGGGACGCACTCGCACTACTCCACAGATACGTCGCACTACTCACCGGGCGCCACCGCGTCCTCCACCAGTATGACGGACTGGTCGGCGTGCGAGTGCAGCGCGCGCGCGTGCGGGCCGGGCGGCGCGCGCGACACCACGCGCAGCCATACTGTGGGGACGCACTCGCACTACTCCACAGATACGTCGCACTACTCACCGGGCGCCACCGCGTCCTCCACCAGTATGACGGACTGGTCGGCGTGCGAGTGCAGCGCGCGCGCGTGCGGGCCGGGCGGCGCGCGCGACACCACGCGCAGCCATACTGTGGGGACGCACTCGCACTACTCCACAGATACGTCGCACTACTCACCGGGCGCCACCGCGTCCTCCACCAGTATGACGGACTGGTCGGCGTGCGAGTGCAGCGCGCGCGCGTGCGGGCCGGGCGGCGCGCGCGACACCACGCGCAGCCATACTGTGGGGACGCACTCGCACTACTCCACAGATACGTCGCACTACTCACCGGGCGCCACCGCGTCCTCCACCAGTATGACGGGCTGGTCGGCGTGCGAGTGCAGCGCGCGCGCGTGCGGGCCGGGCGGCGCGCGCGACACCACGCGCAGCCATACTGTGGGGACGCACTCGCACTACTCCACAGATACGTCGCACTACTCACCGGGCGCCACCGCGTCCTCCACCAGTATGACGGACTGGTCGGCGTGCGAGTGCAGCGCGCGCGCGTGCGGGCCGGGCGGCGCGCGCGACACCACGCGCAGCCATACTGTGGGGACGCACTCGCACTACTCCACAGATACGTCGCACTACTCACCGGGCGCCACCGCGTCCTCCACCAGTATGACGGACTGGTCGGCGTGCGAGTGCAGCGCGCGCGCGTGCGGGCCGGGCGGCGCGCGCGACACCACGCGCAGCCATACTGTGGGGACGCACTCGCACTACTCCACAGATACGTCGCACTACTCACCGGGCGCCACCGCGTCCTCCACCAGTATGACGGACTGGTCGGCGTGCGAGTGCAGCGCGCGCGCGTGCGGGCCGGGCGGCGCGCGCGACACCACGCGCAGCCATACTGTGGGGACGCACTCGCACTACTCCACAGATACGTCGCACTACTCACCGGGCGCCACCGCGTCCTCCACCAGTATGACGGACTGGTCGGCGTGCGAGTGCAGCGCGCGCGCGTGCGGGCCGGGCGGCGCGCGCGACACCACGCGCAGCCATACTGTGGGGACGCACTCGCACTACTCCACAGATACGTCGCACTACTCACCGGGCGCCACCGCGTCCTCCACCAGTATGACGGACTGGTCGGCGTGCGAGTGCAGCGCGCGCGCGTGCGGGCCGGGCGGCGCGCGCGACACCACGCGCAGCCATACTGTGGGGACGCACTCGCACTACTCCACAGATACGTCGCACTACTCACCGGGCGCCACCGCGTCCTCCACCAGTATGACGGACTGGTCGGCGTGCGAGTGCAGCGCGCGCGCGTGCGGGCCGGGCGGCGCGCGCGACACCACGCGCAGCCATACTGTGGGGACGCACTCGCACTACTCCACAGATACGTCGCACTACTCACCGGGCGCCACCGCGTCCTCCACCAGTATGACGGACTGGTCGGCGTGCGAGTGCAGCGCGCGCGCGTGCGGGCCGGGCGGCGCGCGCGACACCACGCGCAGCCCCGCGCACAGCCCCGCGCCGCAGCCCACGCACACGCCGCACGCGAATATTAGCATGCTGCGACGCCATACTGCGGGTACAAACATACAGCATGATCCAAAAATTTTCGTGTTTCCTTGTAAGGGTTACGAAAATGGCAATCGCTACAGTGAAATATCCAAACATAATATCCAATCAGGATTATAGCCTCAGAGTGCCCTGATATCCACAAGTGACGTTGGCGGCATAAACGCAAAGATGCAAACCCATCATTTCTATGGATCCAATCTTAGGCTCGTATTAATAAACCGCACTCAACTCTGAAATCGATCCTGAGAGAGCGAACTTGTTATGTCAATCTCAGAGTTGAGGGCGATTTATTAATACGAACCTAGGACGACACCGCCATGTTACGTCAAGCGAGCTGTCACTTTTGCCGCCAACCTTCGTGGCCATCCAGACAGTGACATTCGCTTACCTCCAAAGAGTTTGGTATTCACAAATTCAACCAAGCGGCACATGATAACAGTGTGACGTACTGGCTTAGTACGTCACACTGTTATCATGTGCCGCTTACATTAAATAATCCAATGTTATAAATCTGTTAAAAGTCTAGAAAATCTATTAAAAAGGTCAGACAAATTAATAAGTTTTTTTTTGGTATGTTTATTTTTAACATTTTACATGCTTAATTTACCCTTATCTTACCCTTACCTTACCTTACCTTTACTTACTTACTAGGTTGGCGCAGCGACCCATACCTTACCTTTACCTTACATTATTTAAAATTATAAACAAGGAAATATGATAGAGAAAGTTTCACAAAGCTCAACCTCTTTTAAAAGTTATTTTGAAGTTTATCCAATACTCACCTCGATCCTTGAAGAGTGCCACCAGCTCCTCATACAGCAGCACCGGAGACAGCGGAGGTGTTCCGTCTCGTATCCTCTGTATAGTGTCTCTGGTGAACACCGCTATACGCTCCCTCGACTCCGCGAACAATTCGTTCTGCCATAACTCTTGAAACGCTTCTCGGATCTTAAAATAACATAAAATAACCAACGAGATGACTAAAAATGGTTATATAGCACGGTTGTATGCTGTGGAAGTGGGTGCGAGAGGTATACCAGCGAAATCTCTCTACAACCTACTGAAGGACTGAGGATTACCAAGATCTAATATTAGCTCGTTACTGGAAAGAGCAACTAAAGGCTTACTCGGCTCATACCAAATATGGTTGAATGTCATTTGTGAAGGTGATCGTTAGTATACTATAAAGGGGCCCCTTAAACCTACACGCTGGGTCGAAAGTCCCAGGGGCCTACTGACATTCCTCTCTGTTCCACGCGATGGACCCGGCACCCGCACCGAGAATCCATGGATAGCTAAGAAGTTCGTCGCAAATTCTTTGGACTAACACACCCATGCCTAGCCCTAAATTAAGCTCCAAGCTTGTTTTATGGAAGCAAGGGAATGGATACACATACTTATATACTTTTTATAAACATCCATGACTCGAGTACAAATACCAATGTTCTTCACACAAACATTTGCCCCTAGTGGAATATGAACCTGCAACCATTGGTTTTATAATTCTTTATTTGTCGGTCTACACAGGACCATTAAAGCAGATTTACAAAACAATGGGGTAGGTAGACATTACACATATGATTAATTTTATTTACACTGATTTTAAACCTTTTTTTTTATGTTGAACTAAGCTGGCACTTGACCACAAAGTTGCCTGATGTTAAACAACTATGCGGTCTATGATGGATAGTTGCTTAGGAAAAGCCTGTTTATTCTGGCCTTGAAGAGCCCAAGCCCCTATTTTCGTATTTACCTTTCTAATAGTGTCAGTTGTGCTAGAAACAACATCATGGACTTTGGACTTTCCCCCATCTGCTGCAGTTTTTGCTGCTATCTGAAATATAAGGTTTAGTACATTAGTTAAATAAAACAATCAATGACACTTTAAAAAAAGTCATTGAACAAAAACAAGACTATAAAAATAACTTAACAATGAGTTGACAGCTAATTATACATTATGAATGAATAATGTAATACACAGCATTGTAGACAAGTAGAATTTCATAGTATATTTTTGATCTGGAGTTTGGGAGTAAAATAACAGAACAAATAATTACTTAATTTTACTCTTTTAGTTTTGATTGCATACTTATTGGTTTGACAGCAATTCAGATGGATTTCAAAGTATATTTTCTGATTGTACCAATTTTAAATGAAATAATTTATTCAGCAATTTGATTCACTTAAGAAATTCTTTTGCACATCAAAACTTTTTTCACCCTACCTACCATTTGAGAAGTCTAATCTTATAACATGGTATACCAAATAATGCTACATTTTCCTTTCTCAACAAGCCTCTGATCGTCTGTTATCAACAATCTAGACACAATTAAAAACCGCTGATAAAAGGCAGTTCTTATTGGATTTGTCATTAGCTTCTGCCATTTTAATTATAGATCAAGAATGAAATCCACTTTCCTGACTAAAGACTTTTTAATTAGGTACTATTATGTAAGCTCAGGGTCACCATTTGCGAAATTTTGACCCTGGTCAATGGTGAATTAGGTCAATGACACGTAGATGTCATTTTAAAAACAAACATTCCTAGCATCATAACAGTTAAAACAAGCGTAAACTAGTTTCCAATGTATGGAGCACCCTTCTTCAGTGGAGTTAAGGTTTAATTTCGCGTAAATACTGCGCAAGTTACGCGCGAAATGTACCAGGAGATTATAAGTTTGCAAGAAGTTACTTACGTGTAAGGCCTCAAGTTTCTCCCCAGCCCGATGCTTTAGTTCATCCATAATACGCACAAAGCACTACAGAGAGGTCAGCATACACTGCCCGTCTTCCAATCCACGCAAAACCTTAACCTTTGATCAGAATTCGGCCTAAATAGCTCCAATCCGAAAATAGACCAATATGTCATAACAGCTACACTATGAACGCATTTAGGTGCAAGCTCCGACTGTTATAATGATGGTTTAAGTCATTTCTCGTTACTGTTCGAGTCGTAGTACCGTCGTATGTTATGTAAAATGAGAATTTATCCGCTAACCAAACATAACCCCTTTTCGCTTATTTGACAATTCACTAGATCTATCATTGTGACATTGACAGTCTACAGCTGATAACGACGTGTTCTTGTGTAGGATCATATTTTTATTATTAGTTACTTTCACTAACTACGGCTTTGAAGTCAGATTTTCTTGTTAAAATCATCATGTGACTATAAAAATAACACATACAATTTTTATTTTATTTTATTCAGCTTTATGTTTGAGTTTTTTAAGTGGGTCAATTACAATAAATAAAACAACATGTTAAGAAGGTAGAGAAATCTTTATGTACAAAATCACATTTTTTTATTCACGTTAGTTACACGATCCCTTTTTCAATTCTGTATCTCTGCTAGTTATTTACTTATTTATTAAGATAAGAAAAGCCTCAATTAGCTTCTTCTCAACCGTGAAATACAACACAAACTCGTTTATCACAATCATTCGCATCGGTTTCAATGAGTTTTTTTATGTACCTATTAGTCCCAGTTCTTTCTGAGAAGGTTTGGATTTGTCTTCTTTATGAATAAAATCTCATTTCCAAAACAAGAATCCCCTCTCATACATCTTCAATATGTCTTCCAACGGGATTTCTTTCGTCTCCTTCATGATGAAGAAGGTCAGGACAGTTGCGAAGACAGTGAAAAGGAAGAATATGAAGAAGATCCCGTCCAAGCCGAGGAGATCGACGGCGACACCGAAGAATGAGATCATCAGAAAATTGGTGCCGAACATAACTGCCATGAAGATGGCTGATGCAAGGACTTTTACCTGTAAGAGAATGTTAAAGTTAGTTAACGCTTTAAAATTTTGAAGCAATCCCTTCTAAATAAATGCAAAAAAAATGGACACCACTGAAAATGGATTAAAATTGTGGTCTAATCAAAATATGTTTTTCCAAAACAAAAAAAACGCAACGTTCAGTTAGTACTAGAAGTTAAACCACTTCGTTTCGTTCAACTTTGGGATCACTAATTCGTTTGGCAAGTGATTAATCAAATCATGTAAGTCACTAGGTGTCCAGCCTATATCTAATTAACCAGTACACCATTGTAGCAATGTCATGATTCTATGTTAGTCTTGTAGGTAAGTCTTTCCCCAACTGTGTGACAATGAATGACATAGTGGGAGTTCGTGCTACTCAAAGCATCAATAGACTGATAGTACCTTAGGCATAAAAGACTCAGAGAGCTGCTCGGCGGGGATATTGCCGACTCCACTAGTGTAGGAGCAGGAGAAGGCCAGCACAGACGCGGGCACAGCCCAGGACGGAGCCCAGTTCCAGCGGATGATGCTGATGATAATGATGGTGATGATAATGATGGTGATGATAATGATGATGTTGATGATGATAATGATGATGATGACGACGACGATGAAGATGAAGATGATGATGTTAACATACCTTGGGCATGAAAGACTCAGAGAGCTGCACTGCGGGGATGTTGCCGACTCCACTAGTGTAGGAGCAAGAGAAGGCCAGCACAGACGCGGGCACAGCCCAGAACGGAGCCCAGTTCCAGCGGATGATGGTGATGATAATGATGATGATGATGATGGTGATGATGGCGATAAAAACGATGATGATGTTGGAGTTGTTGCTACTTATGATGAAGATAATGATGGTGATGATGATAATGATGATGAACTAACCAACCTTAGGCATGAAAGACTCAGAGAGCTGCACTGCGGGGATGTTGCCGACGCCACTAGTGTAGGAGCAAGAGAAGGCCAGCACAGACGCGGGCACAGCCCAGGACGGAGCCCAGTTCCAGCGGAGCACCGTGCACAGCGTGAGGAGACTTAGCGCGCAGATTGTGCTCGTTGATATGGATAGGACCTGGAGAACAAAGGAGAATCAATATTCCACACATATTGGGTGCGAAGGAACCGCAGGAGTTTAGTGGGTATTGGGAAATAAAGTTCTGAGCCCCACACGTTATGGCGCGTCAAAGCGTTCTCCTGCGAATGAGACATGCTGTCAAAAAGTTTTCGAGATGACGTTTAGTTAAATTCTTCGAGTAATTTTACCACCATTAAGGTAAAGTAACCTTTCAACCCTGTAACATTACAGCCTTCCAATTATTGATCTCCGGAGATATGTACTTACTTCCCCAAAAAAGCAGCCTATTTAATTGTGAAAGCACTTTAAAGTCGCAATGACTAGGGTTTCGCGCCATCTATCGTTTCGAATAGTTGACATCATTTCATCAAACGATCTATTGGTCCCGAAATCCAACCAAGAAACCCTCAACTACCATAGTACTCACACGTCTCGGCACCAAATCCGTAATGAACACAGCCAGCGCGTTCCCCACCGTGATGGCAACTGCCATGATGACGGAACAGAGGTGTGGTGATAACCCTGGAGCTGCGGAGGAGAAGATGGGTCCAGCGTACATCTGCAGTGCCAGGAAACCCATCAGCATGTTCAGGATGGCCAGTGAAGCGACGGTCAGGAGGGCGCGTTGAGTCGGTTTTGATGTTACTGGGGAAAAAAAATAATTTTATTATAGTCACCAGCCTTTAGTAGTTCACTGCTGAACGAAGGTTGAACAATCCCCTGAAGCCCTTCAACGCTCACAATGAAAAAAAATCCGGGTGATTGCAAATAAAACACAATTTTTTATTAGATTTAAAAATACCAGCTGGGCTTATATCGGAAAAACACGACGTCACCGCGAACGAACTCGGTATAGCGACATCTAGCGGTGGTTTCCAAAACTAATTTACCCTTTGCTACCTGCTGACATGTGATAGAATATGTCAACAATGGATTGTATATAGGACGCTGGGTGGGTTGGTGACCGCAATGTAGACAATGGCAAAACTTGGGAAAGTGGTAAAGCTGGCCCATCTGTTAGTAATGGACCCCAGTCACTTAGGCACTTTAGGCATCCACGGGAGAAAGCTGATAACTTACAAAGATTAACACTTGGACAACTATTAATTAGGATAGTTACAAAAACATAGAACCACCACATACACAATATTTTCCAAGGGCTCATGTCAGGAACGCCTTTTCCTTCTGCATCACCTTCTGCTTCTTTTAGTTTGATTTCTTCAGGAACTGCCCCTAATAATAGAAAACAGTGAATTAACTTCTCATGTTCAAGTATCCTTAGTGTAGATACACGACTGTCATCAGATAGCCTACGCAGAGCCCTACAGTATTTTGGTAACATAGCGAGGAAAACCGGTGATAAACTAGAAAAGCTATTTGTGACTGTAAAAGTCGAAGCGTGGACGCAGCCCGATATGTTGGTCCGATCAGATTCCACTCTTATACAATGCAATGCCTTACATACTGCCGAGGACAGGAGTGGGTGGAGGAAGATCGTCCGTGACCGAGTGATGCTGAAGGGTGGTCACGACCCTCATTCCTGAGGGTTTCGACGCAAGGAGGGAGTTGAAGAATAAAATATAAGAAAAAAAATATTATGCAGGAACCAGATCGAACTAACCGTTTTGTTCATTCGCAGCTTCTCTCTGTTTCTGGAGATAATTAAACTCTTCGAACACAGCAGGCGTCGCCTTTGACGTGCCGCGGTAGAATTTCAAAGATCTCATGGCTTCCTGAAATTACATTCAATCAAAAATAAGTATTGAAACACACCTAACCGCAAATAAGTACGCGACCTAAGTTTTTTTTTTTTTTTTTTTTATTTATTAAACAAATACAAAAATCTCAGTGCAAGACAGTGTTCCGCAAAACTGTTCGAACAGTTTGACTGCAGAAAACAGTTTGACTGCAGAAAACAAAGTTCTTTGTGACTATGCCTGCTATGTATTTTAAATAGAAGATGACACACCAATTCACACCATGCCGAAAATACGTCGCGTAATAATATACATTATATAGAGAATGAGTTGACGTCGAACTTGGGTCGCATATTTTGAGCTTGGTGAGTTTCTACACTAAATAAATTATTGGAAACATAAACATATGTAGTTTGTATAGGTTTGGTATAAGAATTAATTCGGCGCTAGTTGTGCTACTCTATACATAAGTTTCTAAGAGGGCAACAGGCACTCATACTAACTTTCGAAGTCAAATAATCTACCAGAAACTACTGTTTATATCTTACAAATCTAACATAAGAAGTGAATTAGCGGTTTAATTTTAATTTAAGTAGGTAGGCAGTTTAAATACTTTCCAATACCAACCTTATCTTTCCGTCTAGTCAACAAGTAAACCGGACTCTCCATCAAGAAGTTCACTCCAACCGTATAAACCACACTCATCACCAAATTCATATACACTATGAACCGGTACGAGCAGAACCAGCCACAAAGGAAGGACACCACACTTCCGAAAGAGTAGAAGAAGTAGGGGATATTCGCCATGGCTCCCCTGATGTGGGGTTCGGAGATCTCGTTGATGTAGACCGTTGAGACCATGAAGTGGAGGCCGATGGAGACACCGGAGATGGCGCGGGCTAAGATGAGCTGGGTGGCGGAGTGGGCTGTGGCGATTAAGGACCAGGAGAGCTGGAATGAGAAACGGATAGATAAAAATATAAAAATAAAAAAAGTTTTTATTAACATAAATAACATTACAAACATTTGTTGAAAAACCCTTAGTAAGTAGTATTAAATACACTTGTGTTAAGGGTTGTTTCGCTCAACAGCCTTTGCACTTTACAAAAGCAATTATCCCAACTAATATTATAAATGCGAAAGTAACTCTGTCTGTCTGTCTGTCTGTCTGTCTGTCTGTCTGTCTGTCTGTCTGTCTGTCTGTCTGTCTGTTACGCTTTCCCGCTTAAACCTCGCAACCGATTTTGATGAAATTTGGTACAGACAATCTTTAGACCCTGAGACAGAACATAGGCTACTTTTTGACCCATTCCAACCCCCCACTTCCCCGAAATGAGGGGGTGGAAGTTTGTATGGAAAATCTAAACTACTTGAGTTAGACGCTTGAAATTTGGCATGCAGGTCCCTTAGTAAACTTGATGCTTAGTTGCAAAAGGATATTGCAAAATTCCCACGGGAACGGGAGTTAGCGGGAAAAACATTCGTATAATGAAAACCGACATCCACGCGGACGAAGTCGCGGGCGGCCGCTAGTGCTATAATAAAGTTATCATAGTTACATTTGTTACATTTTACACTTTTGGAAAATAACTTCCTATATGTGATTAGTTTTTTAAATGATGATGGGGTTCTTAGTCGAAATTTTTCTTATCTAAATTATTGACAGGCTAGTGACCCGTTGGGTAGTTGGTTGGTTTAGTGGTAGGAGACCTTTAACGTGGTCCCTTCGAATCACGTTAGATTCTGCTTGGGGCATGGAGTTTACAATAGTCATGTATATTGTATACCTTCCTATGTAGATACATATCTAACAATTTTCTAGCTACCTTGTTATCGCCAAGGTCGTCAAGAGAAAGTATATTGAGGATCAGTTCAGTCGTTCAATAGCTCAATTTTGCAGTTCATGCTGTGTTGTTTTAATTTAGGTCTATATTGGCTGATTGCAAAGATTGATTGTGTTAAAAACTAATTATTTAATGACCGTCTTATTCGGACTAACAAGGAACATTTTGCCGTGGTTAAACCGACCATTTTCAAAAGAAAGCTTGGGCTTTTGTACCGTTGACCCTACTGCGGTGTCAGAGAACCCATTCAAAAGGCGACCTTGGGCGATTCTAACCGCGGTTTGAACCACTTGCAAAGCGAAACGCCTAAAGACCCTTAATTAAAATTCGAGAGGTTCTATTCCAATTAAACATGAGGACGATGAATACTTACAGTCAATATGATCCCAACGAGCAGTTCCGAATTCTTCCTCCCGATAACTTCAGGGAGATGCCACGTGGTCAGGACCGTTGCCATTGATCCCAGGAGTAGGAACGACCCCACCATGTTAACTTGGCTCTTGGTTAGAGGAACTCCTAAGGGAGACTCGTGGCTTATGAGAAGCTCTTCCGTGTATGACAGCCATGTTATTAACGTGGCTACCAGAAAGTGTGGTACGGACACTGCGGAGAAGAAATTACGTGAATTATATACCTACTTATAATAAATAAAATATGCATAATAAATTCAATGGACTAACGCACCAATTGCCTAGCCCCAAACTAAGCTTGAAGCTTGTACTATGGATGATAGGGAACGGATAGACATACTTAAATACTTTTGTAAACATCCATGACTCGAGTACAAATGGCGATGTTTATCACACAAACATTTGCCCGTAGCGGGATTCGAATCCGCGACACTTGGTTTTGTATACAGGGACCGTGACCACTAGACCAACGGGTCCGTCACATTACTAAATAACTGCACTCAGTTCCTTCGTGTAAACTATAAATATTATAAATTATTAATATATAAATTCATTGGACTAAAGCCCCAAACTAAGCTATCTTAACCGATAGCCATACTTTAAAAAAAAAACCCTCACTCTCCCCGACTGAGCTAAGGCGACCTTATTCACCAGCAGAAAAATAGCACAACAGTAACGAAGTACTACTTCACTGTGGTCTTCCTCAGACGAGCAGCTTCGAGTGGAAGTTTCACCAAGTTCTACCCCTCTTAAATATTTGCAAAAACATTACTTTTATAAGGCATCTTTCATTATAAAAGAAGAATTAAATTATTCAGAAAATATATTTGGAACTTTTTTTTAAACTATAAAACTCACATAAGACCACCGCTGCAGCTTGGTATAACACAGCCCTCATGGTTTACCACATTACTGATTGTGACATCTATATGATTGACATCGTATGCTAGCTCCAGTGTTTGCACAAATGTTTGATTATACAGGGTGTACTAGATACTGATGCAGAAGATAATTAATATCTTTTTTATCTACGCGCCATCAGTTTCCTTGTGACAAGAATCAGGGCCGTCTTTCACCTATAAGAGGACCAGGGACCGTAGCCAAGATGCCACTTTGACGAATTCTCCATACGCTTTCGTCGCAACTTATATTGCCATAACGCACACGAACTATTTATGTAAGCGGGAACATTGGCCCTTAAACCTCTGGTTTGGTAATCTTGGGGCCCCATAGCCTGGCTTGTGGGCCCTATACGATCGCGGGGCCCTGGGCATGTGCCCAGTGGGAAAGAGACATATTGGAGTAAGAAATAGACATGGACTATAGTTACATAAATAAATATCGCTTTTAGTCCCGATAAAATGTAACTAAAAAATCTGATATTTTTTAATGTCATTTCAGGTTGCTGACTAGTCAGGAACCCATCTAATGCTCATGCTACGCTGTATGCTCCGATCATCAGGCTTGTTAACTGCAAGTGTATTGGACGTTATACCTACAGAAAAAAATCACCAAAATAACAAGGGTCCGATACCGGCTCAGTATAATAAAAATGGTGTATGTGATCCTGTCTGCTTGTACTAATCTTTATGTTCATAATAATTATATCTACATATTATTATGTATTTTCTTAATTGTTTTTGATCGAATTACAAAAGTGAATAACATAACATTCCGTAGACTATTTGGTTTAACTTTGAAATACCCTGTATAAGATATAAAACAAGGAAGCTTACATTATTTTATTAAGGGATCATATCAAAGATAAAATTATATAATTTGAATAAGAAAATCATCTTGGCTTCTGACACGGTAGCGCACCAAAAAATAAACAATGAATAATTATAATATTATTTTAATTGAGACTATGAGATTTAATCTCGATTATATTTAGTTTAGTTTGGGGCAATTGGTTTTAGTCCAAAAAACAATGTTTTTTAACAGAAACATTCATAGTCAAGATTTTGTAAATATGTAGGTACATATATTCTTAAGAAGCACACTGTCGCCAAAGATTTTTCTGTTAAGCATCATTATTGGTCCAAAATCTCGATAATCTCGATCAAAATTGTCGAGATCTCGATCAATATCCCAAACATCGAGATTATAGATCGTCGACATTTAATAGATCGAGATCTCGAATAGCCCAATCTTGACTCTATGATTATTGCGCTAAATCTCGATTTGTTAATCTTGAGACGAGATTGCATTCCCTAATTATTGTGATGGTGTCATACCTGTGGCTAAATGGTAACAGTTTTGAGTAATTATGTCTTTATGTATTTTTTTAGAGATACCTGGTAAATATAACTACCCATCGCAATATCAAATGGTACAAAAAGCCCTTGCTATGTTGCCTTTGGCCTCAAGTATGCCTGAAAGGACCGGGTCCCTATGGACCCGAGATTTCTATAGGGTACTTAATTAAAAATATAAACGAAATTATATTAATTCATTATTTAATTATGATCGAATATTTTATAATAACTGTGTTAACTTTAAAAATCTCCGCATTTTATGTAAAGTATTTCTAAAAAACAGTATTTCATGAAATTCATCATTCCTAGTCGAGATCTTGGCGCTTCTTTTACATCAATGAACAAACGCAATAATCACTAGTCACCACATACCTAGTTTAACTAAAACAAAGTTGCATTCTTCTGTCTGTCCATATGTATGCTTAAATCTTTAAAACTGCTCAACCTATTTTCATGCGGTTTTCTTATCAAGTAGAGTAATTGAAGAGTAAGGTATGAATGTTTATAATATGTAGTACATGCATGCATGCATGCAATGCAATTCAATAATAGATGTAGTAGAGATAATGGATACAAGAAGTATGGTCGCCAGAGCTCGGTTGGGGAGGGTATGGGGTCTTAAAGTCAAAGAATGCATCTGCGACCCGTGTGCGGTTGTTAATGCCCATGGGCAGCGGTGATCACTTACCACCATCAGGTGACCCCCTTGTTCGTATGCCTCCCTATAGCATAAAAAAACTGTGATAATTTTAGTTGACCCTGTCGAAGCCACAGGCGGGACTCTAGTTATGAATAATTTAAATATTACATTATCATTTGCAACTTATCAACTAACTAAACAAATGCTATTTCACCACACTGTGCAATGTTTTTATCTCATTACATGATATGAGATTCTTTAAAAAAGGGTTAGTTAAGGGGCCCATGGCTTGTTGACACATGGTAGAGACTCTGCAATATACGCCGTAGGTCATGGGTTCTCTCCCAGTTTTTCAATACGGGGATGTTTTGTGTTCATAAAATAATTATATCACTCTGAAAAGGCTTGTTAGTTTAGTTAGATGTACCTACTTAGGTCAGATTTTATCGAATACACTGCATGCTGCCCAAGCTGTATTCAATACAACTTGGGGTTTTTGGTGTGCGTGGTGATTAAGATACAAAGATGCATTTGTCAATGACTTTGAATTTGTATTTATCGCCCTGCAAGGGATATTTTAACTTTACATAAGTACAAACACATTCAAAAATGTACTTTACTGAAAGTTATGCATCAACTTGGAGGGAAGGGGGCGGATAATTTAGTGATCTTTTTGTCTTTTTATCTATGAAATAACACGCCATTTTCTTTATTTTTTGTCCTTTGATGATTGTACGTACATGTTTTTAAAAAACACAACTCGGCATTTTTCAAAAATGGCAACTTTGTGGTCTATGGACCACACAATGCGGGTAAGAAAATATTTGTTCGAGATGTCAACTCTATACTTCTATACGTAGTAGTAATTCCTCAATGGTTTTAACTTAGAATCTACTGTTTTTCTACCATCCTCTCAGTTTTCAGTTTCAAGCCTTCGAAATAAATATACTTAGTAGTAAATACAGATTTTTGTCTGAAGTAAAAAAAAACTAAAATTGATACCAATTGGAATGAGACTATTTAACTCCCAGTTAACATAATTTTAATTCAAGGACCATTCAAAACTATTTCCATTCAAGCATCCTCAATAATAGTTAGTCTCATGTGTTTCAATAGTAGCTCTTAGAAAATAAGTAAGTAATGCTAGGTAGTCCGTTATTTTAATTAATGTGCAAAATAATATTAAAACTTTCGATATATTTATGAATACTGGTTATGAAATACCTACCTTTGAAATCCAATTTCACAAACAAAAAAAAACATAATAAGTATAACTGATAAAAACAAAACTACAAATTTACAGTTTTTCTATTAATATTTTCATTTTTCTATGGTTTAATTCTGGCATATCTATAGTTAAGCTCTCAAATGTGGTTGGCAACACTGCTTGTGCGGTTGTTGATGTCCATGGGCAGCGGTGATGATATGAACCCCTTGTTCGTTTGCCTCCGAATCACAAATAAAACAACAAGTATTCCTCTGTGGAGACACAGGAGGACTTATTATTGTTTAAAATAACGTACCTAATTTGCACTCCTCAAATAAAACCTTTTGCAATAATGTCTTAATAGTTTTTTATGGAGAGACTAGCCGCCCGCAACTTCGTAAGCGTGGTATCCCTTTCCTCACACATAGGTTTATATATCCTAAAGCCTTCCTCGTCAAATGAACTATGCAAAACACAAAGATTATTTCAAATCGGACCTGTAGTTCCTGAGATTACCGCGTAAAAATAAACGAACACATTCTTCAGCTTTATATATTAAACTAGTGGCCGCCCGCGACTCCGTCCACGTGGATTTCAATTTCCAATAGCCTAAAACCATCCTCGTCAAATGGACTATCCAACACAAAAATATCTTTTTTAAATCGGTCCAGTTGTGCCTGAGGTTAGCGCGTTCAAACAAACAAACATACAAACAAACAAACTCTTCAGCTATATATATTAGTTAAGATTAGTATAGATAAAGATACTTCTGTTATATGCAGACTTGCCTTTTGCAATATTTTAAATTAAAAATCTTACTCAATATGATATCAGTTGCCGAAACCCGCACCCCGTCGCCCTTCATTGCGCTGATTACACAACAATCACCTCAGACACACTTAGTACAACTGAACGTGTTTGTTTCAACTTTCCATTCGAGAGGTCGCAGGTTCGATCCCCGTATAGGACAGATATTTTATTTGTGTGTCATGTCTGTTTTTTATCTGGATGTTGATTTCTGGAATTATATTAACTATGTATAGGTAATCGAAATCATGCTTTCGTTACAAATATGTACCTAGGTACATATGGGTGTTTGCCTTAATTTTTTAAAAGTACCTGCGGTAAATAAGGCCCAGGGGGTAATAAGGCCCACATTATAAATTTCACGGAAATACATTTCTATAAAACTTCACTGTTTACGCACACTTGCAAAATGTCTGTGTGAATTTCTCCAAATTGGTCGGAAGTCGCCAGCGCCGCTATCCTGCCGGTCACCTGCGATGCGATGGTGGAGTGGCTGGCTACTGTGCAATTTTATAATTTTTGTATCAAGAAACTGTAAGTATTTTTACGTTTAATTCAATAATTCACTTATATTGCTGTATTTATTATTTTATGTATGTGTTGTACAATACAAAGGAAATGGCTGTCCCGATTCAGAGTTAGGGATTTTAGGTTTATTAGGTTATTTTGTAAAAACATGGCATGAGGTTAATAAGGCCCATTTCAACGGTACATGGGCCTTATTGGCCTCTTAATATTTGAGTATCAGATTGCTTGTTTTATGTGTTCCAGGTCAATGAACTATGTAAGTTTTATTGTCAATATATGTATCATTGTTACAGATTTTGATTAAAATGTCTCCAAAGTCCAAAGAAGAGAGCTCAGTGGACCGAAGAAAAATAAAATTTTGGTGGGACTGTGATTTAACAAGATACCGTCTCAGTATAATTTAATTTGTTTCTTAATTATTGTTTTGTTTGGATTTTGTTTGCAGAAGATTATTATTACTTTTATTTTAAGAGTATATTTTTTGTTTCAAGAAATATTATATAGAGAACTCAGTTAGGTACTTACCTTTAATTAAAGTCTGATTATAAGTCTTATAAATTAATATGAAAAAAATATATATTCTTTGTTTAATAAGAAAATAACTGATTATTTTAAGTTTTCAATGTAGTAGAAGCACAACATGTACAAAACATGCTTCTACTAAGTAACTTAATTAGGACCACTAGTTATTTGAAATCAATTAATTGTCTATCATTAATATTAAGAGGCCAATAAGGCTCACGTTTAATAAATAAAGGAAAATGATTAAATGAGTAAAAAACAACCATTTATTTTATTTTAACTGATTTTTAGGTAAATTTAGGACACTTGTATTAAAAAATAAAGCGATTTTTTATATGGGCCTTAATATACAACCGTAGTATAATAAGGCCCTTGAGAAGGGTTTTAAAAAAGTATATTTACTTTTTAAAATACATGCGTTTCTTAATAGTTTTACACCATTTATTACAGCAACATAAATAAGCTATGTAAACAATAAGTTTTTGATATCTTATACGCAGTATTCTCAGATTTATAGCCATTTTCTTTTAAGTGGGCCTTAATTGCCGCAGGTACCTAATTTAAATTTTAAATTTAATCAATTAAATTATCTAAATCGTCGAGGCGTTTAACTAAGTATGTTGCAATTCCACCGTTGGCAACTATCCGCTACACAAGAGCTTAAGTTAGTAGTTTTTGAGTTTATTCGTTGCATACAAAAATACAAATCTTTCCTCTCTATAATATTAGTGTAGAAGTGTAGATAGCTGCTGCCCGCGACTTCGTCCGCGTGGATTTCCGCGAGTATAGAATGTGGAAATATGTTTAAAAAAAAACATACTGCCAGCTATTAGTTGGAGAACAATAGAACTAAATAAATAAGCAAGTTTCTCATGAATATTTTAATAATTACAATTCAATCTTTATTCTCGTATAATAACAACATTATATTTATGTACATTATAATCTCTTAAGCTCGTAGTCGTAATTTATTACTACAAACCTTCACCAGGAAAGTATAATTAGATCTAATAATACACTCTCTAATTTTCTCATTTTCCTATCAAAATGGAACAGGAAGGCATAGATATCCAATCCGAAGAAGGTACTCCAAAGCCCGTGCTTTGGAGTACCTACCTATACAGGGTGATAGGAAATGCGATACATTCCTTGACAGGGGTTGAAGTAGAGCTTATTTGCAATCATTTAGGTCATATAACACCGTGTCCGAAACTTGCTAATTTCTGAGTAATTCAAGATTTTAGTGTTTTTTGAAAATTCTCCAGTTTTTGGGTTACTATGTTACCTTGTAGTGAAGAAAACAGCAAAATGTTAGTTTTTTTGTTGTATTCGTATAGCTAAATGATAAGTACGATATTTTAAATAACGTCATTACTAAAGTAAAAGCTAAAAAAACTATGAATAATTTTGCCAAAATTTAATGTTAATGGTAAATAAACGACGAATTTCCAAAAAAATCTGTATGGAATGTTGCGTACAAATTACATATTAAACTTCCTTGGTTCATTAGCTTTCCAAAAAAGTCTTTATGTCTTCCTGTCCCCTATCCTTCTTATCCCCGTGGATATAACATTCACAATTTCCACATTACAAACAGTATTACTTAATTATATCAATCTTGATTATAATTGAGCTACTCAAGAATCTTTCATGAAAATGTGTCATTATTATCCTAGCGCTTCTCACGGTTGCAATCTCGGCCATTGCCTATTTTGCCATCCTTATTGGACAGGCGTGGTTACAAAGCGACTGTCGCCTGCCCTCTGTAACCCTTACAAGGTAAACCAGACCATTTGGATCATAGTCAGGACCAACGACATTACGTGCCTTCCGAAGCACGGAATCATCATTCTTATCAGTCAATCAGGTGCCTCAAATCTGTAATGTCCTAACCAAAATGGGAAAATGAACACAAAGCTAAAGTGTTTCCCGCAGGATTCGAACCGACAACCTCAAGGTTTTGAGCACAGCGCTCTAACAACTACACAACGGAGGCAGTCTTTAACGAAAATGAGGGTGTCTTATATAATTTCTTAATCATCAGCTTATGAAGCTTATTGCTGGTCATAATGCATCTTCCAAACGCTAGCCAGTTCGCCCAATCCTCGGCCCACTCACATACAGGTATGTAAGGGAAAAGTAGGTCTACTTTTTTAATTTCGTAAGATTTCTCAATATCATCAACATTCAAGTCTTCTTTATTTCTACCAAGATCCCTAATCATTCCCCACCCTACTTCTTAACTAAAGCATCTTCAATCTGCTCGATGGTCTTCCCCCTCGTTTCAGGGAAGATCGTCGTCACCAAGACTCCAGTGATGTTGACTCCAGCGAAGATGAAGAACATGGTATGGATGCCGAAAGCGCTGCACATCCCAGGGAACACAGCCAGTTGGGAGGAGGCGACGAACCAGGCGTACGTTACGAGGCAGCCAGTCAGCTTTGCTCGGACCTGGAAAAGTATCAGTATATGAATTTCATACTGCAGGGCAAAGGCCTCCAAACATTTGAAATCGTGTCTTCGTTACAAAGATGGGTTCTTGCTTAGATTGAGACCTGTACAAGATATAATTAAATCAGAATGCCATTTAGTCCATTACAGTTCATCAGTAAAAAGTAGGTTTATGGGAAGTTTTTCAAATCAAGACAAGTCATCCATGACTCAAGTATATACAAAATTTAATGTCATCAAAATTTGCCACTAGCGGGATTGTAGAATCTGGGCTGTACAAAAAAAGATATTTCTTGTTTGTTACCCTTTAGTTTTATACCTGTCGTTGTTAGACGGTAGACGTCAGGTTAACAATCTGCTCATCCCGCCATGTGACGACATACAAAATAATGAATATAACATGCCATTTTCCAACTTTGTTTTCACCCCAGCACACAAAGATTTATCTCCATAAACATACGGAGTATTGAGGAGTTTGTTTCAAGGAATTTTCGAGAATCGACACTAATAATTTCCAATAATTTTTAAACTCACCTGAAAACTAAACATTTCCGACATGACAACATAGGAGATAGGCGCAATCCCTGCCGCGGTGGCCCACGAGGCAACCGCGATGGCGGTCACCGGCAACCATTGTGGGGGAGTCAACCCCCCCGCTTGGA